>VZSC01006579.1:2716-26853 GCA_013398225.1 Steatornis caripensis | reverse complement strand
TTTTTTTTTTTGAATGACTGCAAAGCCAAGTGAGCAAAGTAAAGGACAGCAGAAAACAGTGTCAAACAGAATCAGAGAATCACAGAATGGTAGGGGTTGGTAGGGACCTCTGGAGATCACCCAGTCCAACCCCACTGCTAAAGCAGGTGTGTGTAGAGCAGGTTGCACATGAACATGTCCAGGTGGGTTTTGAATATCTCCAGAGGTAGAGACTCCACAACCTCTCTGGGCAGCCTGTTCCAGTGCTCTGTCACCCTCACAGTGAAGTTCTTCCTCATGTTCAAACATGCAAGTGAATGAAAGAAAAAGAGAAGACAAATGCCCTTTAAGCAATCTGAAATAACCATGACCTTACCTAGAAACTGACAAGTCAATGGCAAGACTTTGGTGAAGTTTATAAAAAATATTATGTCACTTATCTCTACCATGTTAAGATGAAAAGAAATGAAGGAAAGGAAGATCTGTAATAAAAACTAATGCATTGACTCAGTAGAATGTTGTGCTGGATTGTATTATGGATTAAATCTGACATTTTTACGGTATGAGAGTGTTACAGGATTATTTTTGGAATACTTTGTTGCTCATATACAGCTCAGTATGCAAACGAGTATGATTGTAAGTAGTACAAGGTGTATTATTTGTATTTATGGTTATTCGTGATTGTAACAATAGTATCAAGGTTATAATGATGAATATAAACAAAGAAATAGCATTTAGAATAATAGTTTTACTATGGAATCTTGCACTGGTTTTGGCTAGGATAGAGTTAATTTTTTTCATGGTAGCTAGTATGGGGCTGTGTTTTGTATTTGTGCTGAAAACAGTGCTGGTAACACAGGGATGTTTTAGCTATTGCTGAACAGTACTTAAACAGTATCAAGACTTTCTCTGTTTCTCACACTGCCTTGCCAGTGAGTAGGCTGAGGGTGCACACAAAGCTGGGAGTGGACACAGCTGGAACAGACCACCTCAACTGACCAAAGACACAATGTGATTCTCAGTGTATAAAGCTGGGGGAAGATGGAGGAAGGAGAGGACATACAGAGTGATGGCATTTGTCTTCCCAAGCAACCATTACACATGATGGAGCCCTGCTTTCCTGGACATGGCTGAACACCTGCCTGCCAATGGGAAGCAATGAATGAATTGCTTTGCTTGTGTGTGCAGCTTTTGCTTTACCTATTAAATTGTCTCTATTGAAACCCATGTGTTTTCTTACTTTTACCCTTCTGATTCCCCCAACTAGTGAGTGAGCTACTGGATGGGTTTCAGCTACCTACTGGAGTTAAAGCACAACAAATCTAAATAGCAGCAGGTCTATAACAGCTTTAACTTTTTTTTAGCAAGAGACATTTTGCTAGGACTCTAGGAAGGACTTTGGAAGAGATTTGACTTATGAGCATAAAGTCACAATTTACTTTTTCAAATTATATTCATTATTACATTTAGAGATTAGTGGGGAAGAGATACTACTACTTACTCCTAAATAATTAAAATTCAACACGCATATGTTGTTCTTTAATTACAGTTTTAACATTTTTTATATTTGAAACTGAAGTTTCTGCTAAAGATGATACATGTAAGAATACATACCAATAAAGCAGCAAAGTTGTCTTTATTGAACTTACTTACTCTTCTTCCTTTTCCAAAGTTGCTCATTCTTGTCAAGTTATTTTGCAATCACTGTTCTTTGCCACTGCTCTCCATATATGAGTAGGGCTTTTAACTTAAAAAACCCAGCAAAAAAAACAAACACAAAACAAAGCACATTAGATTGTAGTATTGCTTAATCTCAATTTATCTCCGTAACAGTTATAATACAAACTTGTAAGTGAAAAATATTTTCTATTGTTGCTAGTTATTTTTAAAGCGATAATTAAACAGGCTAGGACAAAAATTACTGCAGTCTTGAAATGAATCCAGATCATATAATACTGATGCAATAGTTGTCAAATTTTAAGTTTGTTTTTCAGCACAACCAGAACTAAGAAATTTTGTTAGGAAGATGTTGTATTTACAATGTTTACAGCCTACTGCCAAAAACATAATGAGAGGGCTTATGTCCAGTTAGGCTGATATAATCTGCTAAATGTCTTTCTCCACTTCAATTGATTATCCAAAACAAACAAATGTTTACTTCTTCCCATCATTTCCCTAAAAATATGGACATAATTTCAGACAGATTTTCATGACAGGGAAAAGAACAAATCCTAGAATCATAGAATAATTTAGGTTGGAAAAGACCTGTAAGAACATCAGCTCCAACCTTAAACCTAGCACTGTCAAGTGCACCACAAAACCATGTCCTTAGCCACCATATCAACACATCTTTTAAATACCCCCAGGGATGGTAACTCAACCACTTCCCTAGGCAGCCTGTTCCAATGCTTGACAACCCTTTCAGTAGAAGAAATTTTTCCTGCTATCCAATCTAAACCTCCCCTGGTGCAATTTGCGGCTGCTTCCTCTTATCCTATTTCTTGTTACCTGGGGAAGACACCGACACTCACCTCACTACAGCCTCCTTTTCTTCAGACTGAACAACCTCCAGTCTCTCAGCCACACCTCACAGGACTTGTGCTCTAGACCCTTCATCAGTTTCGTTGCCCTTCTTTGGATGTGCTGCAGCACTTCCATATCTTTCTTGTAGTGAAGGACCCAAAACTGAACATGCTATTTGAGATGCAGCCTCACCAGTGCCAAGTATAGGGGATGATCACTTCCCTAGTCCTGCTGGCCACATGATTTCTGATACAAGCCAGGATGCTATTGCCCTTCTTGTCCACCTGGGCACACTGCTGGCTCACATTCAGGCGGCTGTCAACCAACATCCCCAGGTCCTTCTCCACCAGGTCCCTTCCACCCACTCTTCCCCAAGCCTGTAGCATTGCACAGGGTTGTTGTGACACAAGAAATACCAAGGAAGACCTTCCCAAAATCATTTGCGTATCTGAATTTTAGATATGTTTTTATCTGCTCTAAAGTATTCTTAATTTTGTTTTAATTTAATATTAAAACCTATCTTCACTGATAAGTAAGTCAGGATTTTACCCTGTAAATCTGTATTTAGGGTTCTTTTCNCAAACACAAAACAAAGCACATTAGATTGTAGTATTGCTTAATCTCAATTTATCTCCGTAACAGTTATAATACAAACTTGTAAGTGAAAAATATTTTCTATTGTTGCTAGTTATTTTTAAAGCGATAATTAAACAGGCTAGGACAAAAATTACTGCAGTCTTGAAATGAATCCAGATCATATAATACTGATGCAATAGTTGTCGAATTTTAAGTTTGTTTTTCAGCACAACCAGAACTAAGAAATTTTGTTAGGAAGATGTTGTATTTACAATGTTTACAGCCTACTGCCAAAAACATAATGAGAGGGCTTATGTCCAGTTAGGCTGATATAATCTGCTAAATGTCTTTCTCCACTTCAATTGATTATCCAAAACAAACAAATGTTTACTTCTTCCCATCATTTCCCTAAAAATATGGACATAATTTCAGACAGATTTTCATGACAGGGAAAAGAACAAATCCTAGAATCATAGAATAATTTAGGTTGGAAAAGACCTGTAAGAACATCAGCTCCAACCTTAAACCTAGCACTGTCAAGTGCACCACAAAACCATGTCCTTAGCCACCATATCAACACATCTTTTAAATACCCCCAGGGATGGTAACTCAACCACTTCCCTAGGCAGCCTGTTCCAATGCTTGACAACCCTTTCAGTAGAAGAAATTTTTCCTGCTATCCAATCTAAACCTCCCCTGGTGCAATTTGCGGCTGCTTCCTCTTATCCTATTTCTTGTTACCTGGGGAAGACACCGACACTCACCTCACTACAGCCTCCTTTTCTTCAGACTGAACAACCTCCAGTCTCTCAGCCACACCTCACAGGACTTGTGCTCTAGACCCTTCATCAGTTTTGTTGCCCTTCTTTGGATGTGCTGCAGCACTTCCATATCTTTCTTGTAGTGAACTGAACATGTTATTTGAGATGCAGCCTCACCAGTGCCAAGTATAGGGGATGATCACTTCCCTAGTCCTGCTGGCCACATGATTTCTGATACAAGCCAGGATGCTATTGCCCTTCTTGTCCACCTGGGCACACTGCTGGCTCACATTCAGGCGGCTGTCAACCAACATCCCCAGGTCCTTCTCCACCAGGTCCCTTCCACCCACTCTTCCCCAAGCCTGTAGCATTGCACAGGGTTGTTGTGACACAAGAAATACCAAGGAAGACCTTCCCAAAATCATTTGCGTATCTGAATTTTAGATATGTTTTTATCTGCTCTAAAGTATTCTTAATTTTGTTTTAATTTAATATTAAAACCTATCTTCACTGATAAGTAAGTCAGGATTTTACCCTGTAAATCTGTATTTAGGGTTCTTTTCCTAAATCGGGAGGGAGCTGAGTTCGGATTTTAGCATTTGTCTCCCGAGAACTACATTATTTAAAGGATTACTTGTCAGAAAATATAACCCCCCAGATTTTTGCTAGTCACTATTACCTCATTTACATTAGCTGTTCATATTCAAAACATTTGAAAGTATCTGAACTGAGTTTTAAATCAGCATGGAACTTGCTGACTTTTTTTAATAAGCAATTGTTCTCATGTTTTCATGATTAAATATGTATGTGTATATATATATACCAGGACTATTTGCAAAATAAATGGCTAAAAGATGTCTTGGAAACACACTTGAGGAGAAAGAAAGCCTGAAATTCTTTACAGTTGTATTTTAATGCTTTGCCAGCATTGACCAGACTTTATTTCCAGTTACTCACAGCTTCTCTGTATACTGAAACTACTTCAAGAAATCACAAACTGAGACCAGTGATGGCTACATTTTAAAACGTGATGGAAATCTGAAAGATGTATTTTTCACATAATCTAAACACATGTTCACCTTGCATACACATATATGAAGGATTATGTGAGAGAGTTTGAGTATTTTGGGATAGAACTCAGGCAGACAGGAGGTCATAAATGTAAACTTAAGGAAAGAGAAAGAACTACTGAGATTCACAGGTACTATGGAGTAGGGATTATTGTACTTACAAGTATGTAAAGGATATTGTTGGCATACCGTTGTTTCTGTCAGTCGCACCATATTCTCCTTTTCCACTTCATGTTTGTGATTTTAATGTTCAGCCTTCCTTAGTTCCATTGCTTACAAAACAAATTCTTTGTTTTTTAATTTTTTTTTCTCCCTTTGATTTTTAAAATATGCTTAATAATTGCTTCTAGAATGACTGGCAACTGCAGTAGTCCTCCAAAAGAAATGATCTAGTCATTTCCCTTTCCCATAACTATTTTGCAGCAAAACACCGGTGCCTTAACTTTTGATCTAGAATGCAGTGTTTATCAGATACACAATTTCGTATCAACAAGCTTCTGTGAGTTTTGTCTTTCTTATCCTCAGAGACTTGTTCTTTCCTGCAAGACTTGAAGGCAAAAAGTCAGACATTCTTTATCAGCTATATTGCCATATGAGGAGTCACATCAGCATTAGAAATGTTTTCTTTAGTAGAAGATAATAAATAGAAATAACTTCTTCTCTCCAGTCATGCAGCATACCTGTATACACATCTCACACTGACGTCAATTACTTCTTGAGTTTACACTTCATTTCTCACTGCAGTTGATAACATATGATATGCATCCTTTTGTTGGCATGTTACAGTGATGCTTCTGAAAAGTCAGACAACATCCTAAATTGATTGTTGAATCAGGCCTGGTATTTGTAAGTATGAGAAAAATATTGAATAAATAAATCATTGAATCATAGAATCTCAGGCTGGAAGGCACCTCAAGGATCATCTGGTCCAACATTTCTTGGCAAAAGCACGTTCTAGACAAGATGGCCCAGCACCCTGTCCAGCCGAATCTTAAAAGTGTCCAATATTGGGTAATCCATCAGTTCCCAGGTAAGATTATTCCAATGGCTGATTGTTCTTGTTGTGAGAAATTTTCCACTTGTGTCCAATCAGAATCTCCCCAGGAGTAACTCGGACCCATTACCCCTCATCTTTTCCATGTGACTCCTTGTAAAAAGGGAGTCTCCATCTTCTTTGCAGACACCCTTTAAATACTGGAACACGGTGATGAGGTCTCCCCCAAGTCTTCTTTTCTCAAGGCTGAACAAATCCAGTTCTCTCATCCTTTCCTCATATGGCAGGCATCCCAGTCCTTTGATAATTTCTGTCACTTCTCTGGACCTTTTCCAGACTGTCCACATCTTTTTTGTATAGCGGGAACCAAAACTAGAAACATTGTTCCAGGTGTGGCCCGACAAGAGCTGAGCGGGATAATGACTTCTTTACCTCTACTGGCGATACCCTCGTTGGTGCAACCCAGCATCCTGTTGGCTTTCTTTGGTGCTGCAGCACACTGTTCACTCATATTGAGCTTGCTGTCCATCAGGAGCCCCAGGTCTCTTTCCACAGAGCTGATCTCCAGCCAGGTAGATCCCAGCCTGTGCTGCACTCCTGGATTATGTTTTCCCAGGTGCAAGACCTTACACTTGTCCTTGCTGAGCTTCATAAGTTCCTTGTTAGCCCACTGTTCCAGCCTATCCAGGTTTTCCTGCAGGGTGGCTCTCCCTTCCAAAGTGCTGACTTCCCCACTCTGGTATCATCAGCAAATTTCATCAGGGTACACTTGATCCTATCATCCAGATCACTTACGAAAATATTGAACAGCATTGGGCCCAATATCAATCGCTGGGGGACCCCGCATGGGACAGATTGCCAGTTTGAAAAAGAGCTATTTGCCATAACCCTCTGGGTGCAACCTGTCAGCCAGTTCCCCACGTACTGCACAGCCCACTTGTCTAGACCGTAACGCATCAGTTTCTCTAGGAGGAGGCTGTGGGGAACCGTATCAAAAGCCTTGGAGAAATCCAAGTAGACAATGTCCACTGCTCGCCCCACATCAATTGAGCAGATTACTTTGTCATAGAAGGCAATCAGTTTTGTCAAGCATGATTTGCTCTTGGTGAATCCGTGCTGGCTTTTCCCAATCACATGCTTCATTTGACTTGTGATATCCCCCAGGAGGATTCACTCCATAACTTTCTCAGGGACTGAAGTAAGACTGATAGGCCTATAATTTTCTGAATCCTACGTTAGGTCCTTCTTGTAGATGGGGGTTGACATTAGCCTTCCTCCAGTTTTCTGGGACATCCCCCAATCTCCATAACTTCTCAATGATTACAGAGAGTGGCCTTGCAATGATGCCAGCCAGCTCTGCTAACACTATTGGGTAGATATTTTCAGGACTGGTAAAGACATCATTGTGACAGTGCTGGTGCATCAAAGACAGTGCTGGTAAAGACAGAAGTGAAGAAAGTGTTGAGAACCTCTACCTTTTCAGCCTTGTTCGAGACTAGTTCACCTCTTCTGTATAACACTGGGGCAATACTTTCCTTCTGTTTCTGCTTGTTGTTTAAGTACTTGAAGAACCCTTCCTTGTAGTTTTTGACATCTCTTGTCAATTTCATTTTGAGCTGGGCTTTTGTTTTTTTAACTGCAGCTCTGCATACCCTGGCAATACCCATGTAGTTCTCAAAGAGTATTTGTCCACTTTTCCATCTCTGATACGCTTTCCTTTTGGTTTTGAGTAGATTCAGAATCTCTTAGTTAAGCCAATGAGGTCTCTTGCTCTGCCTACTTCCCCTATTTTTAAAGAGGATAAACTGGTTTTGTGCTTCCACAAAAGCATTCTTGAAAGACTCCCAGCACTCGCTAGCTCCTTTATCCTCCATTGAAGCTTCTCATGGAATCCCTCACAACTCAGCTCTGAGTGAGCTGAAGTTGACTGTTCTAAAATCTAAAACTTCTGTCTTCCTATTAACCTTCAGCATGCTCAGCAGAATCTCAAACTCCACAATATTGTAATCATTGCACCCAAGGCTATCACTAACCGAGATATTTCAAAGCAAGCTTTCTTGGTTTGGGAGTAGCAAGTCCAGCAGAGCCTCATTCCTGGTTGGTGCATCTAACATTTGTATGAGGAAGCTCCTCTATGCATTCCAGGAACTTGATGGATGACATGTGAGCTGCTGTATTTTTCTTCCAACAAATGTCTGAGTAGTTGAAGTCACCCACAAGAACCAGGTTCTGTTGACCCAAAGCTTGCTTAAGTGACCAAAGTATTACTTCATTGGCCTTATTGTCTTGGTTTGGAGTTTGGTGGCAGATGCCTACTGTAAAATCCCCTTTGGAGACGACTCCTCTGATCTTGACCCAGAGGCATTTGATAGGGCTTCCACAATCATCATAGCTGATTTCTGTACTTTAAGGTTCTCCTTAACATAGAGTATGACACTTTCATCTCTTCTTCCCTGCCTGTCTTTATAAAACAGCCTACAACCATCCATCGTGATCCTCCAGTCATGTGAGTTGTCCCACCATGCTTCAGTTATTCCTATGAAATCACAACTTTCTGACTGGGCGTGGAACTCCAGTTCCTCCTGTTTGTTTCCCAGTCTGTGTGCACTGCTATACATACACATGAGGTGGTTGATCTTCTGGTACGCATCCTGGGAGGCAGCTGAGGAATGTTTGTTGCTGCTCTAGTTGGCCTAGCTTATTTCCCAGTTGGTTGCAATGGCAAGAGCATTTCCACTTTGGACCCTGTCCCCGAGGCTTTCAGTTTAAAGCCTGCCTCACCGAATTGGCCAGCCTGCTGCCAAAGATTACCACTTCTAAATTGCCACTTCTAGACAGGTAGATCCCATCCCTTCCTAGCAGGCTATAGTCATCAAAGAATGTCCCGTTGTCATAAAAATTAAAACCTTCACAACAGCACCAGCTACAAAGCCAGAAGTTGATTTGCATTATATATATTATATCTCTATTTCTGGCTGCACCCTTTACTCTAACTGGTAAATATAAGAAAAGATAACTTGGGCACCAGTACTTCTTGCCTGCACCCACAGACCTTTGTAGTCTTCCTTGATTCTGCACAGGCTCCAGCTTGCAGTGTTATCTGTGCCCACGTGAAAGAGTAGCAATGGATAGTAGTCTGTGTTCTTGACAAGTTGTGGCACCCTCTCAGCACCTTCTCAGACCTTAGCTCCCAGAAGTCAGCATACCTCTAGTGACTCCCTGTCATGCTGGCAGATGTGCAGCTCAGTGCCCCTCAACAGAGTCATCCACTACAAGCACTTTTTGCTTCCTTTCATGGTAACCACTGTGTGCTGCTGGTAGAGTTTCTACTTGTAGGCCTTGCTTATGGGTGTCTACAGCTGTTAAAATTTCATATTTGGTTTTGGTTTTAATGCTGCAGGGTGGGAACTGAAGCAGAGTCCTGCTGTCCTGGTTTGGGCCAGGACAGAACCGATTTTCTTTTAGTAACTTTGCTTTTTAGTGAAGTCTCTTCTGAGAAGCTGCACTCTCTGAAATTAACTGCATGTTTTTCCAGACAGTAGCTGCTTCTAGCAGTGATAAGGCTTGGTGTTTATAGTTAGTGCTGGAACATCAGAAGCAATGGTATGCAGAAAGGCCCTTGCTTATAGTTATCCCTATGGAGACCAAGGTCGATGCTTGCTTCTGCTAACTTTCTTGTGCGCCGGAACTGAAAGAGCAGAGAAGTCGTCACCCCTGCGACCCTGCGGTGGGGAGGAGCGGGTCGGACAGGTGACCCAAAACTGACCAAAGGGAGTATTCCATCCCATACGCGTCATACTCGGTATAAAGCAGAGGGATCACGAGGGTCTCGCTCTCTTCTTCTATGGCCGGCATCCGAGGAGGACTCTGTCTGATTCTTCTGCCTTCGATCCCGATCCGTGCATTCCTGAATCCAGCTCCTGCCTGCTGCTGCTGAGTACAGTCCGGGACTTTCCTGGGGCGTGCCCCGCAGCGTCCGGGTGACGTATTCGTCATCAGTGGGGGGGAGCTCGATATCGGTTTTGTACATATTTGTATATTTGTATATATTTCATTATTATTATTATTCATTATTATTGTAGTTAGATTAAAGCTGTTTTAAATTTTCTAACCCATAAGACTCTTTCCCTTTTCTCTTTCCCCCCCCCACTTTGGGGAGGGAGGGGGTTAACAAAGAGCGTCTGTCGTTCGCTTAACAGCCAGCCCAGCTTTAAACCGTGACACCTGCTTTTGTGGGTCACCAGGGTCCAAAGTACCTCATTCCCTGTGGTGTCCACCACAGGAGCCTGGTTCTGAAACAACTAATCTATCTTCATCTCTGCCTCTGTAATATTGCGCACCCTTTTAACTGTTTCCTGTAACTCAGCCACGTGACACAACAGATCATCAGCCTGTGCTCATCTTTTGCAGGTACTTACCTTTTCTTCAGGAGAAGGGTCTGGGCATGCATTGCAATCTACCATCTAGACTGTATTCTCCTCCCTTACTNGTAACTCAGCCACGTGACACAACAGATCATCAGCCTGTGCTCATCTTTTGCAGGTACTTACCTTTTCTTCAGGAGAAGGGTCTGGGCATGCATTGCAATCTACCATCTAGACTGGATTCTCCTCCCTTACTAGTTCCATCTGGGTGGAAGTGTCAGACATCTCAGGGACTTTCACTGCAGAGACACTGTTTTTAGATCTGAGGTGAATGCTTACCATTATGTCAGACACCTCTTGAACTGGTAGGGTGGGTACACCTTCCCTGTGTGCCCTGGCACACCACGCTCTCTTTACCCACTCTGCTGGCAGAGCTCCTGGTCACTATCGCTCCCCAGGCTGCTCTTTATAGGTGTGGGGGAGGCGTCTGCGGTTGCCTTGCTGACAGCCAGGCCTCCTCAATATCTCCCACTAGAGCTGTCTGCAAGTGGCAGGTCTCTCTGCTACCTGGCATTTCTCAGACTCAGGAAAACCCCTGTGCACAGAGATCTGCCACTCCACTGCAGATCAGGCTGGCACTGGAGCAGTTCTCCTTGTCATAAGTTTCTTAAATAAGGCATAAGTAAGTTTCTTCTGGATGTAGGAGAGCCAAGAACTTTACTCTGGATGTTTGGAATGAAAGCAATCACATAATCTCATAATTCATTAATGCTTGATTTCTGTCATGCCACCATATTTTTGTTTTCCACATCTTGTTGAGAATTTCAGTGGAGGAAGGTGTTGCTCTGCTTTTATAGAACTTCACCTGGAGCATCAGAAATATGTACTCTTCTGTCACACTCTCATGGTCTTGCAAAGGTCTCATTAAAATCTGTCATTCAGTTATTTGTATGAAAGTATTAGCTTCCTTGTCATTTAAAAATACAGTATCTTAAATGAACTGTAGATAAAGAAGCACTAGATATTTTATTGACTGCTTTAAGAAGATAATTTTAGAGCTGCTGCTTTCAATATGGTGCTAGAATACATCACACAGCTGTTAAACCCACTTAATCTCACTTGTATTAAGGGATGTTTCCCATTAATATAACTGAATCCTCAAAGTCTGGACATCTGCAATTAACTCTGATACTAAGGAACTTGTGCTATTATTGTAAGCCTTTGAATATCACTGAGTATTCCCCTGACATCTTCTTTTTTAACTGCACAGTCTATGTAATGTTGCAAGGAGCTTTTGAAAGCCTGTTTTTAATTAATAATAAATATATTTTTAAAAAATATTTAAAAGCCCTGTTAATTTTGCAAATTTGCTGTCTAATTTTCCTATTAATTCTGCAACTTTGATTCCTATAGAATCATTAGAAATTCGTTTTCCTTTTTTACTGCTTTTCTAAAAGAGAGGAAATAAGAAAGGGATGTGGACTCTTTCCTTCTGGAAGAGTCTCTGTAGCCCATTAACCTAATTTTGAAAATTCCACAGCATAAAAAGTGGCTGCTTAATATCCCAGTCTTCGAAGCTACTGTACAAATGAAAGGATTATGTATGTAGCCTTAGCTTACATGACTAAATATTACCCAAGAAATCCCACTGAGAAGTGGTTCCAGGTAAATTCTTCGTAATCATCGCAAGGTAAAATGATCACTACACTTTCAAATAACGGTTTATGAGACAGCAATTGAATGTAAGGACATTTCAACAACACTGCAATTCAAGTTCCAATGTGCTTCATGCTTGGTCATTGCCAAAGGGCTGGACTTGAAAGTAGCAGCTTTCAAGTGTTTAAGAATTTTCTTTTCCAACAAATGTCCTCAGAGATAGATCCAGTGGAGGAAAGTCTGCTTTACATGATAAAACTATCTTTTTTTTTTTTCAGTTGACAGTATTTTCTTCCATGTTCATTATGTTTTCTGGGCATTAACTTTGAGTCTACTCTTAGTTTCCTGACATGCTGTGAAGTTTGGATGTTCTCTACAAGATTATTGAGCCTGAACAACCATCATCCAGCATCAGATGCAGCTGAAAGGCAAAATATAGCTTTGTAAAACTTCAAAGCCAGCAAAGGATAATTAAGTCAATGGGTTTAATATCAAACACAACTATACATTTTCAGTTAAAACGTAAATTGTGTATAAAGACATATATATACATACATATATATAATATAAGGTTATTAAATTCCTAATTTGTCAACAACAACAAGCTCTCAATCCCAGGAGCTAGAAAGCACAAGAGAAAGGGCAAGAAAAAGATTTTTCCTCTTTAAAAAAAAGCCAGCAACTTATTGTGCCCATGGAAACAATTCAAAGCAGTGCACAACATGAAAAACACAGCTAGGTACTAAGAAAAAAATGTCTATTGTAGGTTGCAGATTTCTTTCTTAGAGTCTTTTTTGTGCTATAGAGAAAGTTTTCAAAAATACGAATGCTATTTCCTCAGAAGAGTACTCTCCTTTGACCCTTGCCCTGCTGTTTTTGCAGCAGCACTGCTTCACTTGCCAAGTTTGATGTGAAACTCGTATAGTTCAGAAGTTAAAAGGTGGAACAGAGTCCAAGGACACACTTGGACATTGGGAAAAGTTAACATGACCACATAAAGCTTAAAAGAAGTTTCGTACAACAATCCCTGTGAGTCAGTAACACAGTTTCCTTTAGCACTCTTAGGATCTTAAATTAAGAATATTATGTAGTTTTGCAAATGTATATCAAACAATCACTATTGTAGTGCTCAAGTATTGCAGAATATTAGATAATAGACTCAGATATAACAGAAAACTTGTTTTTTAGTCTGTACACTATTTCTGTGCAAATTTCCTGTATGTTTATATTTTACAGGTAAGTTGAATGTTTTACAGGGAAATGATATATGATTTATTATCTAAAAATGGTTACTAACCAGAGATTTATTTTTTGTTATTTATTAGGGAAAATGGAGAATAAGAAGAAAAGAAGAAAAAGGTATTTTATTTAGAGAAATTGTCCATAGCACCGAACTACTCATATTGTGCAAGTAACATTCGACCGAATAAGAACCTTAAAGTTAATTTTGCATGATAAATACCAGAAAGAGATTAAATATATCTTATTAACAAATTTTGAGAGTAAAGCATTCAGCAAAGCGTAAAGTAGTGGTTTTATTAGTTAATAGAAGTGTGGAAGTATTCAGTTTAAGTATATTAAAATAAAATATATTCGTTTCCCACACTATAACCATGGAATGATATACTAAGAAAAAATATATCATATGAAGCATTCCAACTATTTTAAAGAATACCTTGAAGAAGCTGGTTTTATGCAATTAATACATAATAAAATAGAACCAGGTTTTAATTTAAGGCATATGCTCTGAAGAGCACATATTTGTCTGTTCATTAAATGAAATTCCTTTCAGCAAGCATAAAGTCCAACATTCATTCAGATACTGAGCAGAGAGTGTCAAAGATTTCAGTCAAGCCATATGCAGTGTCAATCCTTCAACGTTCAGGAACAAGCACAATATTCTCAAAGTCTACACTCAGCAAAAGTAGCAGGTAAGTCAGTAAAAGACATTATTGGTACTATCTGTGTGAGGAAACTCAACAGAGTATTTCAGAAAATATGGGTAAAACTCAGTTTTGTATGAAGTGTGTTTATTGACTGAATTCCAGCCGAGTTATTGAAAGCTGGATAAGCTTCTTAAAAAAGACAACCAAGTGCCTTTGTACCAACATTTCACAGTGTCATCAGTTCGCTAAGCTAAGCCTTCTTTGCTCTAAAGAAAACAGCAAAGCATACAAAATATGAAAACTTTTGAGGAAGAGGGAAATATTGCTGATATGAAGCATGTTCTCAGAGGCCTGGTTAGCAAAACTTCAAAATGAATGATACTGGTAACTTAGCTAAGTAGGAAAGCAATGGGTTATTTAGTGCTGCTTAGGTCTTTCTTATCAGTCTACACATATTATGCTGGGTTATTTTGGCTAGTTATGTCATATCTACCTCAGGAAGCAGGCTTGGACCATTTTCTAATGAAATTAGTGCTTTATACACTGATTTCTCCCCTAATTGTTATTGGAATATTTAAATAATAAACTACATACTGAGCTATCAGCTTAGAACAGTATCTTAAAGTCTATTAAAATCAAAGTGAAGTGTCTCACTAAAGCTGATTTAGAATCAGTTATGTGGTGGTGTCTTCTCCACATATTACTTCAATATGTATAAATGATCACAGGATCATAGAATAATTCAGGTTGGAAGGGACCTCGAGAAGTCTCCAGCCCAAATTCCTGCTCAAAACAGGATCAGCTCTGGGATCAAACCAGGTTGCTTAGGTCTTTGCTCTGTTGAGTCTTGAAAATCTCCAAGGACAGATAATGCACATGCTTGCTAGGTAACCTGCTCCACTACTTGCTAGTCCTCACAGGGAAAAAATATTTTACTTATGTCCAGCCTAAACCTCTCTTCCTTCAAGTTATCTCAATATGGCAAACATGCACCCTGTCACCTCTTCCAGATAATGATCTTAAACAAGACAGGTGCCAAACTGGACCTCTTCAATACCGCACTTGTTACTGGCTTCCAGTAGACTATGACCCACTAGCTACTAACTATCCCATCAGTATTTTACCCATCTAGTATGTCTGTCCACTGACACTGTAATGTCTTAATTTGATACAATATCTCAGGAGTTAGTGTCAAAAGTCTTGTAAAAATCACAGTAAATGATACCCATTGCCTTTCCCTTCATCCACAAATCCAGTCATTATATCATAGAGAGCCATCAGGCTGGTCAGGAATGTTTCAGTCTAGCTCAATCCCTGCTGACCATTGCCTGTTGCTGCCTTCTCCCACATGTGCTGAGAAATGTTCCCTAATGGGACTCACTCCATAATCTTCCCAGGGACTGATGTGAGACTGATTAGCTTACACTTCACTTGGTCATCCTTTCGGCCTTTTAGGAAAATGCGTAAAGATTTGCCTTTTGCCAGTCATTATACCATCTCCAGTCATCTCCGATTTCCTTGACCTTTCAAAGGTGGTAAGAATGGCAAGGACATTGGCCATTTCCCATCACACCCTGTGATGCAGCCTGTTTGGTCCAATGGACTTTTACAGATTGAGTCCTCAAAAGTAGTCCTTGACTTGATCCTTATCCATTGCAGATTATTCTCCTCCTATTTCAACCTTCCCTGTAGGTACAGAGGCCCAGAAGATTTTGCTGATTAAGACTGAGGCAAAGGCAGCCTTATATGTTTCTGCTGTTGCTAAATCACCAATCCCATTCTGCAGCTGACCAACACTTTCCTTGATCAATCTCTCACTATTAATGTGACAGTGGAGAATCATGTTGACCTTAACTTACGTTGCGGGTCTCATACGCAGTTGAGCTTTGGCTATTACAGCACCACCTCTTCACTTCCAGGCATTGTTCCTAAATTGCTCCTTTTTACTTATTTCTGCTTCTGCCTTCTGTATGCTGCCTTTTTGCATTGGAGGTCTGACTTGAGTTGTCTGTTTTGCCAAGCCAGCCTCCTGGTACATCTATTTATTTTCCTGACTATTGGGATGAGCTGCTGTTGTAACTGGAGCATGCGGTCTTTAAAGAGCTGCCAGTATTTCTGAGTTCTTTTGCTCTTCAGAGCTGCTTCCCATGAGATCCCACCTACCCCTTTTCTGATGACAATTGCAATTACATTTATGGTTGACTATTATTGGAAAACTAAGTTGTGAAACAGATGCTTAGATGTGGAGACAGATGGAATCCTGTCATAGTATTCCTATTTATTCCTATTTAGAAATATTGGCGTTTTTTTTCCTGTATGATAAACTTCAATTTTCAGATGAAATTCATTAGGAATTATATTTTCAAAAGAATGCTTTTTCTCCAAATAAAATAAATCAGTATTTATCCCTGCTTCAGTTAACACATGAATAAAATAGAGATATGCTTTTTTTCATCTAGTTGCTGCCAGTTGAACGTTTTCTGTTTATGCACATATCAACATAAACAGTTATAATATCTGTCCATCATATTGACATAAGTTGTTTCCTCTCAGTCATCTAGCTTGTGGCACAGTTCTGGTTTGGTTCCCAGTGAATGTGTAAGTTCTGCTGCATATGCATGTTTTAAACTTTATTATTTTTTATCTATTTTCAGTTTTTTAACATCTTTCTTCAACATTTGTTTTTCTGGGTAACAAAGGTGACCATGTTATGCTCACCATTAGTCGCCCTACCTGTGGTCGACCCCACTGTATGCTACTTCTCCCTCTTTCGCAGTGGAGATTTGTAACAGTTAACCCCACTGTACCTGAAAGCTGTTGGCATGTAATGTGGTGTAATTGCTGTTTCAATGAGATCACACTTTTGTCTGTTACCATTATCCTGCTACAGTCATCTTGATCCATTTGTACGTGCTATTCATCTGTCATGTAGTAGAGCAAGGCCTGCGACTCCACCTTTCACTATGCCTAGCATAGTGAAATCCAATGTAGCCAAACTGTCTGTACTTGCCACTGTGTAAAATCCATGTAATACAGTGATGAGGAGTTATGTAAAAAGGGAGGAGTCTATAGTGCATCATACCATAACCAAGTAAATCTCAGGAAATGGTCATTCAATTTGTGTAGTTTGTCAGGCCTTTCTCTACAGCTTGTATCTTAAAAGACATTGTTCAAGCAATCCTCAAGCTCTTAATCACTGTGCATTTAGTTTCTTCTTTCAACAAAAAATGTAAAGTGGAAGCTGTTCAGAAGATAATGTAAAACAAAAGACGTGGGTTCACATTAAGTAGATCAGTGGGAATGAGAAAAATAATTTGCAGATGGATAATTTGCAACTCAGAGCACAAAAGCTTCTGGATGGTGGCATATGACTATGAATAGAGGTTGTTCCCTCATTGGAAATACAACTTCCAGGGAATTGTACCTATGCTTATCACCTTTATCATAGAGACTAAAGAGAAGAAATGGGAGATGATGGCAGCTGATATTTACTCTGTTGGCACTAATTCTGTATTTTAAAATATAGATACAGAATATATTTATAGTTATACTTATTTTCTGGGGATAATAATAGGAAGAGTTTATCTTTGTTCTTACAGCTATTTCCTCTGTAACTACCAGTATACTTCAATAAGACCTTCATTAGTGTAAAGAGGAGATTAGAATTTTGGGATGCACCTGCCCCAGAGATTTTACACAGACATTCATAGTAGTTAAAACATATCTGCAAAATGCTTAGATATCAGCAAGAGAAAAGTACTCCATTGTACAGGGTAAGTGCTGATTTTACTCAGATGAATGCTAGTGTCACTATTTATTTGTATACAATTTGAAGGCAAAAGTCTCACTCCAGAGACAAATTGTTTGTTAGATATTGTTCAGTCAATGGAAAATAATGATGCAGTTGGTTCATTCTGTCCTTGTTCAGGAGTATATCATTCTACCTGTCCTACAAGGACTTCTTCAGAGCAAGTTCTCACTTATTCCAGTGGGAAAAAGAAACCACTCTCAATTTCAAAAGAAGTAAGAATTTAAAAAGTCAGGCTTTTATATTTTCAGAACACAATGTAATTCACAACTGGAGACCTCTCTTAGCTTGTACCGAACATTTCCATATCACCACCCCAATATGCATTACTGACACAAGCAGAAGGGGGTGGGGAAACATTTTTCTTTTTGTCTTTTAAATCAGAATGTTCTTCTATTGCTAAAGGGGAAAGAATCATTCATTTGACAAATAAACATATTAGATCTCAGTTACTGGAAATATTTATTGACTATTTATTCACATACAAGCATAAATAAAGAGAAAATGAAAGATGACCAGAAGACCATTACTCTTTTCTTCAGTAGCTTTTAAGATTTTGGATTAGTTCGCCATGAAGTAAATAACAATGTTTGCTTGACTCTAACATGAAAAAAATCTTGATAAGTAGTTTCCCAAACATGTTTCAAAATATCAATTTCAGATTAAAAACTAGTTCAATATGAATTTGATGAACTTAAATATTCCTGTAAAAACAGATATACTAACCTTTACAAATCTTAGCATAAGGATTAATGTGTTGAGATGGACATTCAGAAAACATGCTGAAAGATCACACAAAGAATTGCTACACTACCTGAAGAACTATCTCTATGAAGAGCAATGAAATCCCCTGATATTAATCCTCTGTAGTATAGATCATGCAGATCCACTCTCTTGATTCATTTTCACTGTTTCAATACCTAAATGTGGGTTATTCTTTCCTGGATGAAATATTCCAGCATCCATTTGATTACTCGTTCTCCTTACTTGCTTAATGTCAAACATGTGATTAAATGTTATGCTAATACGGGCCTTGTTGCGTTTGGAAAATAAAGTAAAACAAAATAAATAAAATTAAACAAAAACCTATTCTTTACTCTTCTGTACGATAGAGTACATCACCTTACCCAGCAATAATTTTGCAATATATAGGGTGAAAATGGATTCTGTCAGTGTAGACTGAGTGCACTCAGTTACCTTTAAATTGTTACCAGTTTCAGAATTCTGACTTTTCCTACAATTGTTGTTTAAATGTTCACGTAAAACATGATAGCAGCTCAACTGTTCTGGCTTTAGTTTTAACATGAACAAGAGACACACTGGATAATGTTACAGATAGGCTACCACGCAGCAAGGCTGACCAGACTTCTGTCTCTGCAGGAAGTGTTTCTGTTGGTGATCATGATGTAATTGTGACATTGGTCATGTTTTCAGATTCCTATAGTGATGCTTTTTTCTATTACTTTCTTTGATTTCCCCTGAGGAAATCATGTTCTGGCTGGCAAGTTAGGTTATTAATCTTTATTTTTTTCTCCATGACCACTCATCATTTCTGTATTATCTCTTCTTCTTATGACAATCACACCACCATAGACGTCATCTCACCACATTTCTCTATGGATATGCTGGGCTTTCAGACTGAAATGACAGTCACCATCAGTTAAGACTTAAGCTATAGCAAAACGGAAGAGGATGAGGAATTCATCATACACTGCATCTCACAAATTTAAGTGGAAAATAGGCTCACTACATTAACTTGGATGACATTAAAATATACACATCTAGAATTCTGTAACATACAGTATCAGATCAGAACAAAAATCAGATAAAGGAAAGAAAACTTTTTTGAAAAACAGGAAGGAATTGCTGAGGCTGGATGAAAGTGGGTTTTAAGGTTGTTTCAAAATGGCCACTAAATCAAACATTATTATATGGTACTTTGGAAATTCAAACTCTGAACTTGTCACAGAATCAGTTATCACAAATCCAGGCCTATCTTACATGTTAAGTCTGTCCAGATGGCAGGAAATATTTCCTGTCTTCCTATCTCCATAATGTATTGCTGATATGCCTTCCTGATGGCCCTTTAAAGCAAAAGAAACCAAATACTGCATGTGGTTTAGTTGCAGGTTATGACAACTGAACATCAAAGTCTTCTGCATTGCAGAAGTTTTTTGTCCTCTGTCTGTAGTACGGATAAACTTAATCTCAGTGTTTTTTAGAGAAGAAAATGTGTTTCTGCACTTAAAATCATTGTATAAATTAAGAAATCAGTAGATATTTTGCTGACATTCAGATGACCATACTAAATTCAATACAATACAGTCCAGCTCGACATGTTTATTTTCATTTATATTCTAAATGTACAGTAACAAAAATTTTCACCCTGATCATTGTCGCCAGCATTCTTGAAGAGTCTAAACTAGAGTGCTGATCTCATGATTTAAAAAAAATGGATAACCATCATACAAAAGCAAAGTAACTTACATAATTTTTAGGAGTTTGAGGGTATAAACCAGTTGTGTAGATGTAGGTTATTTGATAACCTACCCAGGAGGAAGTCATGCCCACTTACTTTCCTGTGACTTTATTCAGTAGGAATTCCTTTGTCAATTGGGAAAAAAAGTTGACCTGTAATGCTCACAGCACCTTTTCTATTAGTGAGCAGTATTTTCCCAAGTTGGTGAAACTGTAGGTTAGCCCTAGCACACAAATTTGCTAGTACATCTCCTTGCCCAGAACATGGACAGATCTGTCCAGAGAAAGCTTCACCTATGTGTGCAGATGTGCCTGAAGCTGGAAGTTACTCAGCTGAAAGACACTAGAAGAAATAGACCCACATATTTAAAGATATTTGAAGATAATGTCAAAACAGCATTTTGGCCAAATTCTGTTAAAATCCACAAACCTGATTTATAACTCCTAGAGTCTGAGGCTCCTCTCTTGTGTGAACATTATGAAGGAACTTATTTTTCTGACGTAGAACCCATCATATTTAATGGCACTTTGTACCACACTGCTGAGTTCAACCTGGTTTCCTGTTACGCATTGCAGGCAAGATGACTGGATTTAGATCTTCACAAGCAATTCAAAGAATTCCCACTGCTACCAAAGAAGGAGAAATCACTAAAAAGTAATTTAAAACCAAAGTATATTTTTTTGTAACAAAGTATATTTTTTAATAAAAACACTGAGTTTTAAACTTTTCCAAATGATAGACTGTTTGTAGCAATGAGAGCAACACGACCATATTAAAATTAATTTACCTTGACAGCATTTATTTCCTGACCTTAATGCATCGTTTGATACCTCAACACCTCTCCAACATCTTGTATATTGACAATGGTTTCTTTAATAATAGATGGTGTTTATTCTTACAAACCTAAGGGTATGGCTTGGACTTTGATATATTTTATTTTCTCTTTATGCAACTATATGTTTAGTGAGTCTGAAAACAAATCACTGTAAGGAAACGCAGGCAGACATATTTTGTATTATGTTTTTACTGAGCATTGTAATGAACAGAGAATGACAGTGATAATTTTATAGTTTTTGCTTTTGGCACACAAACTGAACAATCACATAGGGTCTTCTAGTATTAATTCTTCCTTCTTTAAGGAAGTATGTAACACCCTGAGTGAAAAAAGTAGTCTTGTGTTTGCTCATGAACACATAAATATTAGATTCCTAAACCTTTCAACAATTTAGTTGTGGTGCATAAAGTTTAACTTTGCATATTTATATCTAAATTTTATCAGATTGTTAAATGACACTTCTTTATTAATAGATTTACACAACTGATTCAAAACCAATAAAATAGTACATAATGTGAAGCACGACAAACCCAAGTTTATAAACCAGTAAAGATGCAATTTATGTTTCTCTAAGAACTGTTTCAATGGGATTTTATAAGGGTAGGTCTGCCAGCTCCTATGTGCATTAAAGCCCAATCAAATACATAAAATGAAAACAAAGTTAAGCAACTTCACAAAAGACAGAAATAGCCTTTTAAAGATTCACGGGAATACCTTTTCTGTGTCTAATCTAAGCAACCATCATGGCGAGATTGATGAGCACTGACAGAGATGCATTTCATGAGGAGGCTGTCTGCTCAAAAGTATTAGAATGGAGCTATCTGTCTTCTTTGTGCTCCATTAACATGCCCCTCAGATTTATCAGGAAAATGTCTACAGTCTTACTTTATAAATTATTACCTCTGACAGTTAAATATTTTAGATCATGTTTAGGAATATTGCTCACTGACAGTTCTTCATTCACCTACGTATTTTTACAGTTTAATTTCCATGCATACTTAAAAATACCAAAAAAGATGTTTTCAGGTTTTTTTCTAATGTAAGAGTATTTCTAGTCTGTGTGTGGTAAAAATGATTATCCACTTACTCGATTTCAACAGTGCAATGTATAGAAAAGTGTTCAATGTCAGAAGACAGGTGTTCACTAACCAGGATACATCTTCTTTAAAGACAGATTTGCCTGCAACAATTCATTCAAAGGTGAACAATCAGTATATAGAAATTATGTTCATGATTACTTTCAGTGCTGAACGTAAAGCAGCATCTAACTCAGTCATTCTATTATCATGTGCTCAGCTTTGTGAGGTCTTCAATTTTGGTTTGTATTTTTTTGTTCCTATCAATTACATTATATTAATCAAGTCTGAAAAATACTGATATATGCTAGTCCTTATACAAAATAAAAAATTTAAAGAAGCCATGATATTATAGTTTGCTATCCTTACCCTGAAGACTAGATAGGCTTTAATAACATGAAATGTTATTCATTTTCTGTTACGTCAATGTCCTCTTCAAGCTGTATAGCCAGCGTTTTGCAGTGATTTTTTGAAGTCTGAAATGTTTTAGTCTGGCTTACCAAATAAATAAATCCTCTGCTAAATATTTTTTTCTGTTAAAGTCCACCTGGGAGAGGCTTTCCTGTATTGAATCAAAGGAGTGTATCTAACGGCAAAACAGTCCTTTCTTTTTTTGAACAATGATGAATAACAAATATCTAGCAATGTTTGGTGAGTTAGAGGAGGAATTCAATGTCCCAGGAGCTTTTGGAAAGAAATCACTAAGACTGTCATTGCACTGCCCCTTCTGTGTGACAATATCAGTCGTCCAGGTAGGACTTTAAAAAGGAGCCCAAATGTTCACATATATACAAATGTTTCCTTAGAAGACTCACTTAGATAACCTAGTTCCTTTTTCTTTTTTTTAAATGTTGCTTTCTAGAACACTTCATGAAGCATGAAAAAAATATGAAGATGAACAATACGATACAGATGAGTTCCAAACTAGAAGGTTATCATTTTAACTGCACTGATCAGAGACACAAGAGACAGTAGCTGGGAGGAGAATATCTAATAAGCAAAAGGGTAAAACATGAAAAGTATACATGGAAAAAATTTAACTTGATCATTTACAGAGTTATAATCAAGGAATTTAGTCCTAATGCAGCTGAACAAAGAAAATGTAGAAAACTAATCACAGAAACACTATTAAGCCACTATGAATGGATATGTGTAAGATATACTTAGAGGAGAAAATCTAAACTATCTGAACCTGAATGATAGATTTTAGAACACCAGGTGACTAGCTGGTTCTACTCTAAGCTGTATACCACATTGATTACAGCTGAGGGAAACTAAAATTTTGAAAAAGTGAGAAGAATGTGGTACTTAGAAGAAGCAGTGTGTTAAAATCTTGTATTTATAGCATCAACATATGTTGCTAGTCACTTTTCTTTGTTCCTGCACCTAAGAAGAGTATAAATTAAAGAAACATTCCTCACCTTGAGTTTTAAAGTTTTGAAGCCATGATCAACTTCCCCTTAAGTGCATTTCCTAACAAATATATTCTATTGGTATATAATCCATAAAATTCATCAGCATACAGTTTAGATGGATGGTACTGAATGTTAAGCAGTTTGAAAGCCTTAAGATTTTGTCTGACTTCAGCTTATAAATGCACTGTAAAAATAAAGTAAAAACACACCAAATATTTTTTTCCTTCCATATACAGTAATTCATATCTAAATTTAGTTCCTTAGTAGGAAAAAGAATTTTGCTTCTGGACTAGCACTGCTTTTAACATTAAGCATATATAGCATTTAGAAAAGGGCTTACAGAAGTAGGTGCCTTCGTTTTACCAGTCATCATTATGTAAATGTACAGAGGCCAATGGAGATGATGATAAAATGCATGAACATAAGCTTGATTAATTTTGAGAACATATCTGGTAAAATAAATTGGTAGATGACCTTATTTCCTTCTCACAGAAAAGGGTCTTGCTAGTATTTTTAATCACTATTTGTTCAGGCTAATTTCAAAGATGATTTTAAAACAGCAATTTCAAGATGAGTAGGTGGATTTCATGACACAAGAAGGAAGAGTTCCAAAGGAGAATGGATGTCATATTTTGATTACAAAACAAAATCTAGATCAAATAGAAAGATTGACAATTTTCTGTTATTTTAGTTTGTTGTTTTAAAAAAGAGATCT
>VZSC01006577.1:41652-57882 GCA_013398225.1 Steatornis caripensis | reverse complement strand
GGGGGGGGGGGGGGGGGGGGGGGGCGGATAAAAAAATCTACTTTTGAACTTGGACCACCCCAAAGTAAACTAAAGCTATTTCTGGATCCTGCTCTCAGAACTGACACTTGGACTTTGGTGGAGTAAGCAAATCACGGCGTACAGCTAACACAAGCTGAAGTTCAATTACGTGAACTAATGACCCTAAAAACCCACAGAGTAATTTATAGATAAAGAGGGGTTGTTCAAAAGCATCTGCCTTGCAGTTAACCGGACACCAGCTTCCGAGGCAGCGGGCAAAACAGGCTCGCCTGCGTCACGGGATGGAAACTCGGTTAGACCAAAGCAAGAATCAAAGTCGGGTGGTTTGGATGAGACACTAACATCTACTTTCAGCTGTTTCGAAACCAAGGCAAACATTCATGAGAACACCGCAGTTTCGTCTCTGCATTCCTTTTCTTCTTCTCTTTGGCACAGCCTTGCAAAACCAACCCCCCGTCGTTCTTCAGACAGATACGGTTCGGCCCAAAATAAAAAACTAAAGGTCTAAAGGGTCAGTGAGGCTTGCCAGCCCAACCTCCCGTTTACCAAAGGCCAGGGACTTTCATCCAGTTTCTCACATAAAGCTTGTCAAAAACTGATTAAGAAACAACTCGGAACTACAAGGGCGAACCAGACTGTGTTGAGCAGATGTGCGTTTAACAGGGCTGTGAAAAGCTCCAGCGCTGGCCTCGCACTCACTAAATTTCTAACCAACGAAGCCGGATGACATGATCAGCTGCATCCGCGCAGGAGAGCGGCGATGCAGGATTTGGGGCAGTCCCTATCGCTACGCCAGAGCGCAGAATAAAACACATAGGGTCGTTCGTTTAAGAGCAAAGCACACATGCTAGAGTTGGCCAACCCACGTGTCTTGAGCTCCATCCACAGAGTTTCGGTGCTGGAGAGGCACGACCCGATGGCGAGCGGGATTGTGCTAGCACAGGGGTTACTGGGGGAGCACATCCACTAACTGGAAGCAGCTGGGAGCCACACACGTAGCCAGCCCAGCTCAATCCTCCAACAAAACAGTGGCAGCCGTTGCAAGCCAATGCGTTTTCTACTCATGAAAGACCTCAGGGACACAAGCACAGCAGTATCCTGTAGCTCTGGGCATACAAAGATGTGGGTGCAGGCCACAGGAAAGACAACCACCTTTACGGCACGCTGCACGTTTCGGGAGGGGGAGCCAACCACCAGGATGAACTGGTGATCCACGTTCTTCTCTCAGTTGCAACAGAACCTTTCCATAAAACCGCCAACGGACCGCAGAGGCCGAGAGGGCTCGTCATGTGAAACGAGGCAGGAAGTGCCACAGCTCGTTCACCGTTCTATCAACCGCACCTACGCTCAGTCCCCAACAGGCGCTGAAGGGTTCTTAGACAATGCTGTGTATCGATGGAGAAGGCGGCAGGACAAGGACAATTCTCTTCCATGCCAACTGAAACGTTTTAACTCCAAGCAGGTGCAGGACAAAACCGTGAATTTAAGGGCCAAACAACTACGGGTTTACATTCCTTGGCTCTCTGATGTACACTAGTCTGTCTAGATAGTACCCCTACAATAATGAAACAAGCTTTAGAAGCTTCAGATGTACAACAGCCCTCCTTCAGGGCCTCATTTTGTCTTAGCGTGCCAACGTCAAAAGCTGCAACAATTCAGTTAAACATCAAAAGCAACAGGAGCTGAAATTTTAGGACTGTTTTATTTGTTCCCCCCCCCAAGCGAATCCTGTAAGCACCTACCTTTCGAAGAATGTCTTCTGCTAATGTGAGGAATGCCTTCTCAATGTTTATATTTGCTTTTGCACTAGTTTCGAAAAACCTAATACCATGCTCCCTAGCAATCTAAACCAAAAAAAGAAAGAAGGTGGTTAGCATCGTCGTAGTTACTCAATCGGTGCTGCTACGACTTTGGCATTAGCAGCACGTAGATGCACGTAATACTCTTTCAGCCTGGCAGGCATCAGAAGTACTAGCTAGGCAAAGTGTCACAATGGAAGATTTGGAACTGAATGATTCAGAAACAGCAATTATAGTGTTATTAAATCACAAGTCAATGTCTGAACATAACACAACAGATACCATACAAGCCTGTCACGCGGTAAGGAACTTATAGGATGCCTAAAAAATTTTAGTTATCAAAGAAAGCAGGAACTGCCACCATGTTCCATTCATGGCAGTTCTTTGCAGCACAGCTTCTGAGAAAACATTCCCCACACTTACAAACCGTTAGCAAATCCAGCCGCCTTGTCTGTTCCCTGGCACATCCCGTGGCAGCACCTCAACCACCCACAGATGGCGGGAAGTCTCGGCACTGATGCGCTTACTTTGATAAGCAAGTTTTTGTCCAACGCTTACCTGTTCACCTTTTGCTTTAGGGACAACTCTTTTATCTTCCATGTCACACTTGTTTCCTAACAGCATCCTCTCCACATCTTCATTGGCATGCTGGAATGAGACAAGAGGCATGTTTACACATCCTCCCCAAGCAGCAGTAAATCCCTGCTTTGCTTTTGTATTGCCAGGTTGTTTGAAGTCCAGGCTAACGTTTACAAGTCTTAGAGCCCTGTGCTCTCCTGAGACTTAATGAAGACTGCCAGAAACCACTCTTCGGTGCTGTTAGACAAAACTGCTCATAAACCCTGGAAGTGCAACGAGACAACTGCTACAGGTTTGACACAGCTCTGCCACCATCCCAGGGCCGGTTATTTTTCCCCCCTTCCTTTTTATTTCTGTAGTTTTAGTGTGAAGTCCCCCTTTGTGAAAAAGGCTAAGTGCTGTTCTCCAACCCAGATCCTTCTAGTTAATGCCACTAACCCACCAAATCTTTGTTAGCTCGCATTCAGAGATGTGGTAAGAGAATCGATTTCCTGCCCGGCACTTACAGGTGCCAGGTTTTACGTGTGCTGGACAGGCACGCTACAGAAAGGACGCTACAAAACATTACAGGACAAGAAGCACCCCGTGTCTACAGCTGCATGCACTGGAGTGGCTGCAGCTGACACTGCTACTGTTTTGGTGTTTGAAGGGCCTTCTGCGCAGTTTTATTGTCAACAGGCAAGTCTCCTTAACAACTGCAATTACGCATTCAACCACGGCAAAGCCGGATAACCAGGAAGTTAGTAAAAATCCCTTTTGCCTGTAGCTTTTTTTTTTTAGAGGAGCTACCAAGTTAACCAACAAAAGGAAATTACAGCTCTCTACCATCATGCTCTTCCCCTGATGTTGCGATCGTCAGAGCCAGACTGCATGTTAGCAGCCAGAGCTAAAGTGCACA
This sequence comes from Steatornis caripensis, assembly GCA_013398225.1. NCBI lineage: Eukaryota > Metazoa > Chordata > Aves > Caprimulgiformes > Steatornithidae > Steatornis > Steatornis caripensis. Next base: position 54,585 of record VZSC01006577.1, on the reverse strand, counting down.
GCTAAGTACTCCACCCAGAAGTCGAGAAACCCACGCAGCGAAACGGCCCGCAGACTGTATACCAAGCGCACATAACCCGGGACACCGCAAAGGGAACACTGAAGTTAGCACCAAGCTAATGCTCAGGATCCAAAGAAAAGCAGGACTGCACAGCGGGGAATCATAAGGTGAAAGGAGTGCTAATGCTTTCCCAAGGAATGCTGAATGAGCAAAAATACGTTGGCTGTTCAGTTACTGCAGTACTGCCAATATCCATCATAGTAAGGAAGCAATATGCCAGAGATCCACCAGCCAAGCAGGGAAGCCCCAGCAGCCACAGCAGGAAGCATCGCTTAAGTGGATAACTGAAGTACTCTGAAACCTGCCGTGAGAAGCTTCTTGGAAAGTCTAACCTGAGTTTATTTTCACTCTAATACTACTTTACGGTGGCATTACCAATAGAACTACAGGGGCAAGCGATCCACAACCCAGTACTGCCATTTACAGCAACAGGCCATTTCACACTCCTCAGGAGAATCACCCCCAGTTCTTTTCCTTCAGGTCACAACAAAAAAGAGCAATCAGACAGCAAAGGTAGATTTTGTGCAGAATAAGACTCTGAAAATGTTAACCATTCATACACCCGCAAAAAACTGCTTACACAGCAACAGACATCTTCCAAATGCAGCCAGCCCCAACGTATAAAACCGTGCACTCGAGCAACTCGGCTAATTCTTACCAGCCCAAAGCGACAGTGCGTGGCATAGTACACCTCTGCAGAATGTGTGATCTCTAAATAATTAAGCATTTAGCAAGGATGAAGGTGTAACAACTCTAGGCTTCCTGGCTAAATCAAGACTTGAGTATCCTGTAAGAACAGCCTCCTTACCCAGAACAGCAACTCAGAACAGCAGCTTGCTTACTGAAAATTCTCCTCCTTGAGAGGATATCCTTGGCAATATTAACTCCTTGTAAAACCAAAGCACTTAGTTACTTCATTCACACCGTCATTTGCAATAATCCTGTACATGAGCGGATAACAGCTGCCACACATTTTAGCGAGAAGCCTCAACACTGCACCTGGAACCTCAGAGAATCATTCCACCCGTCATTTCTGCAAACGCGATCCATGAGTGAGCTTCTTCTGTAATAAAAGAAGAGCTTCCTAAGGTGCCAAACGTCCCTTATAAAACTGCAGTAACCACGCAGCCTTCACAACGCACCTGAAATCAGCTGCAGAGGTTTGTGTGGCACACACGCGAAAGAGGTCGGCAAACCCACTCGCTTCTCAGAGACAGTGGTACGAGTTACATCCATTACTAACTTCCTGGATACTACTGAATTTTTTAAACAAAGCAACCGCAGCATCTAAAGGCTTTGGTTTAAAGCATACGTTCAACTCGTCGCTGAGTCTCTTCCCGTGCTGCCTTACTTCCCACCCCACCCCCCTTCTGTACCCACCAAAATGCGTACCTTTCCATAAACGGGAATGCAGGAATGAATCATAGAATGGTAGGGGTTGGAAGGGACCTCCAGAGATCATCTAGTCCAACCCCCCTGCTAAAGCAGGTTAGCCTAGAGTAGGTTGCACAGGAATGCATCCAGGCGGGTTTTGAATATCTCCAGAGAAGGAGACTCCACAACCTCTCTGGGCAGCCTGTTCCAGGGCTCTGTCACCCTCACAGTAAAGAAGTTCCTCCTCATGTTCAGGTGGCACTGCCTGTGTTCCAGTTTGTGCCCATTGCCCCTTGTCCTGTCGCTGGGCACCACTGAGAAGAGTCTGACCCCGTCCTCTTGACATCCACCCTTTAGGTATTTGTGAGCATTGATCAGATCTCCTCTCAGCCTTCTCTTTTCCAGGCTGAACAGACCCAGCTCTCTCAGCCTTTCCTCATACGAGAGATGCTCCACTCCCCTAATCATCTTTGTTGCCCTCCGCTGGACTCTCTCCAGTAGCTCCCTGTCTCTCTTGAACTGGGGAGCCCAGAACTGGACACAGTACTCAGCAGTTTCCCATTTCTCATGCCAGGAAATTAAACTTCCACTGTCACATTTTTGCTCCGTAAGAACCTTTCACCAGCCTCAATGTTTCAACTGGCAATGCCTCACAGCACCTATCTGGTGACGCTCTGTTCAATGACCCTTTCTATGATTCTACAGGGCCATCTTCATGCCTTCTAGGAAAATAATACGGCTGGAAAATCCGAACATTTATTCCATTTAAGAACAGCATAACAAAAGCAAGAGCTAACAGTTGTGCTGCTCTCTAACATCTCAGAACTCCCAGAGAATGTACTCTTGGGGATCCAGGCACTGAAGATTTCCACATCGGTTTCTTCTGCTTCACTTGACCTGGCTTGAAATTTTGCCACCCTCCTTGTCTGGTACTCCTCTAACAAGGACAAAAAACAGCTATGCGGGTTTGAGCAGTCTGCTAGCATTCAACAAGAGCAGTCCTGCCATACTACCTGCAAGGGCCACAGTAAACTTGCACATATTTCATGACATCGGTTTTGAGGCAGAGGAGGTGATTGTATTTACTTATCTTTGAGGATTTACAGAGCCGTCGTTGTAAGATAGGTTAGGACTGGAAGTGACATATTCTATAGCTACTCCATAGCTTGTGGCTTAGTGTTGCTCCTCTGCGCACCACCTTGTGGCAGCTCTGCCTGGAAACTGCAGCTACCAGACATATTCCTTACCTCCAAGTATGCTCCAGCACAGAAACAACGTTTGCTTAAGCATGAATTTGACGTTTGAGGACACTGCTAGCCCCTGCAAAGTGTTGCGATCCTTCACGTCGGTGCCGAAGGGAGAATTGAGGGAGGGAAGGCAGGTCACTGGCCACCCAAAGAACAGCACCCAGACCCCTGTGTTAATGCACACCTTCTGCCAGGGTGGAAAAGCAGGAGCTGCAACCCAGAAGCTGAGTTCTGTGGGACTCATCACACTCTCTATGGGTCACAACAGCTCAATTCTGAGACCTTACAGGCATTACTCACCTCATCTATGTTTCTGAGCCACTTGCTGATGTTTTCAAAGCTCTTGGCATTGGTGATGTCATATACTAGCATGATCCCCATGGCACCTCTGTAATAGGAGGTGGTGATGGTGTGAAATCGTTCCTGCCCTGCTGTGTCCCTGCAGAAAACAGACAGAGTACACATGAGAGGCAAGCTCTAAAGAAACCAGCATGGTATATCTATTAGACAAGTGCACATGGCGTGGTACGTGCTCTACCACACTGCTGCCGAGGGACGCGCAACGTTTTCGAAGAGCTGTAGGACACAATCCAACGTGCAGCAGCTTCCAGGAAGGCCCATTGCCTCCCAGAGGTAGCCGAACACTCAGAGAACAAAAAGGGCAAGCTTTAGTAAGCCAGGCTCATGAAGGTACAGAAACCTACGGTTTGCAGCTTGTCGTTTGGATTTTACTTTAAAGGGGATTGTTTTTTCAAAAACACATTTCAGAGTCAACCATGACAAGAGACAAATGACATCGGACTGCTTAACTGGGTGTACATGACTAAGACAGCAGAAGGTGAAGCTGCCTGTTGAACAGCAAAGCAGTAAGCTGCAGTAGGTCTTCTGGTGTATTATCGCAATAAACAGACCCAGTATCAAGTCACGGTAGAAATTTTTTTTAATTTTAAACTTGGTATTTTTATTGACAACCTGAAACTTGCACCCAAAAGGAGACATTTTTATCGCCGAGCCTCATACCTCAGGGAAGTGTTTCAAAGACCTCTGAGCCGCAGTGAACCCAGTGGCAGACAGAACGAAAGCAGCAGCAAGAAAGGCTCTGCCAACCCTTCAACAGGACTGTGGGAGTGCCTCAACCACCCCAGTAACATCGCTGTCCCACACGCTCTTGCCTGTTACCGACCAGTTCCTCCCAAACAAACGCAGAAATAAACCACTTCTAAAACACCATCTACAATTTTTAAATTAAATACCGTAACCACTGACCAGCCTCATCAGCCACTGCACAAACCCGGCAGATTCAGTACTCAAGTTCCTGCAGGAAGCTCCCAAGGTGGGGTAGGTTGTTTAGCAGTGCTGCTGTCAAAGGCAGGAGAGACTGGAACCGCAACCAGCGATGACAACCTGACCCAGGTATCCTGTCACCACCACCACCACGGCTGAGAAGATCCCTGTCCATTTCGGCAGCTGCTGACCAGTCACAAAAACAATCATTCAACATTTTCTGGAACTCAGACTTAAAACCGCGAAGAATTTTGTTTTCAGATCGGTGTTACAAAGCTTTAACTTGATCTTATAAACTTGTACTCCTGAAATTTTAGATCAAAATGTATGAAAAAATCCATCTAGGAGATGAACTATAACATTAAATTGATGATCTCTACAAGCAAGATGCTGAAAATTGATCACGCAAGATTAACGATGGCACGGATTTTCCCGTCTCATTTTGAAGTCTTTGCTAGAACGCAGGAATTTGGTTGAACAAACTGGCATGCCATTAAGTGGAGAACTAGGAGTTAACTGCATACTCTATAGTGTCTTTCAGAGGACAGATGACATGTTCACAGATCGTTTTCAGTATTCACACAAGGTAGAATCAAAGGTGTCTCTAAATTTTACTTAAATTGAGATTACCCATTCCCTAACTGCCTTCAGAAAGGCATGGTGATCCTCGCTCACAAAGCGGATCAGAAAAGATCACGGACAGGAGCCGAACTAGTTCACCTCATTTCCCTCTCAACCGTTCCTGAGGTCACAGCAAACGCCTTGGCACAACGCGGCCACCACCAGGCACCGATCCTGTGAAAACCCAGCTCTGCCCACCGCCCCGTCACCTACCGTTGAACCAACAAATGCTGACCGTAGCTGCCAAATCAATTTGTTTAAGCACACGGCAGATTTCTGGCCAAGTATCAGCTGGCAAATGCGGAGTAAATTGAAAGCCCCAAAATCTGAAGATTACACGGAGGAAAACCTCCCGTGATGCAGGGGAAACGCTCTACAAAGTTTCTTTTCAAAGATTCTTACTGGCTCTGTTTGCCTTGGAGCCCAAACCACAGTTTCAGCACACACAACAGCCACCCGAGAGGCTGACTGCTCCCGATCTTTTATCTCGTCCTAGGAGATGACAACCAGGGAGAGGGCAAAGAGCAGAGGAGGAGCAACACGGGCAGGTGCCAACCCCACGCACCACTTTGTTGAAAGATGTTCTAACAGGCCACGCTGCAGAGGTCTGGCTCACTGGCAGTAGCCTCGAGGGGCAATCTAGTCCATTCTCCGGCTCTACAAAACGTTGAGGGATACCCAAGTTATTCCTCAAAGACACCCGATGTTCTGCAGGAGACCTCGGATGATTGCTGGCTTGAATCTCCCTCTCTCATTTCCTTTCCGTCCCATTTGGAAGCTTCTCCTGATGGCACACTTGGGTTTTCCCTAGTGCAAATTAAGGCCGTCAATCCTTGTCTTACATTTTTACTACTCCTAAATACAGGAGTTAATTCCCCTTCTTTCTACAACTACTGTTTGCGTACTCACCCACAGCTGTTGCACTGTCCCTGGATTTTCTCAAGCCACCTCAAGTTCTTTAGACCTTACTCACTGGACAAAGGTCTGAGAGACTCAGCCTCACCTCCTACTCCTCTGGACTGCCTCCAGTTTGCCCATGCCTAAGCAAGAACCCAGATACCACTCCAGCTCAAGTCCCACCAGCCTCATACAGGAGCACTTTGTAGAAGACTTGGGCATGCCTGTTTACACATCCCACTCCCTTTCCTCATGATTCAGCAATTTTTCTGATATCTGAGTAACTGATTACAGGTATGGAGCTTGCTAACTTTGCCTCCCCTGAATTTCACGGGACTTTTTTTATTTCTCCAATCGCTCACAAGCAAGCCAAATTATAATCCAGTCCCCTACACAATTTATACTTTGCAACTTCATCTTTCCCTGCTTAGCTTAAATACAGTAACCGTACTCTGTATTCCCTTATCCCAACCACTAAAGAAAACATTGCCTATCACGCAGCTCAGGGCAGACTCCTGCAAAACATCTCAACAGAACTCTGACTCACACATTGTTTACTTTTTCCCCCCAATAGCTTTGTATCGACTCGACAGCATCTTCACCCAAGACATCTTCCCTTAACTTGCTTATATCAAGCAGGACAGTGCAGGAAAAGCCTTACCAAAACCATCAAGACATTCAGCATCTGCGATTTCTCCCCTCCTGACAAGGCCAGCAACCATCCCAGGAAGAATTCAGATTGATTTTGCACAACTCAGCATTGCAATGCTTAGTTGTTACTCATTTCTTGTCACATCCTATGCGCCTACAACTAACTTGCCTAGTTAACTAACTCCTCTAGTGTTTTTTTCGGCGACTGAAGCCAAGCTAATGGATGAAAAGAAAGCTGGGGAGGGAAAAAGCGAAGAACCTGGAGTGTTTCCCTCATAAGTACTGCATTTGCCCTTTCTCCTTCTTAATGGGTTCTCCATTCATTATTCAGAGACAACTCTTAATGGATGCGAGATTAGAGAACTGACTGCAGCAAACAGAGGAAATGAGTTATGGTTTTCAAACTGCCTACGACTGATGAATCCACCCTGAGCAAACGGCCCGAGACAATCAGAGACTGCATGTTTTGTTTACTGCCCTGGCTTTCTATGCTTTTGTTCAAACCTCCACGCTGCAGGAATATGCTCCAAAGGCATGGGCGTGCAATAAATCCTTGAGGTAGGCAAAAACATTCGTGGAAGCTAGCTAGCTCTCCAAGCTAAAACAAATGTAGACAAGTAAAATGAGGCCCTGCTGCGCAAAAGGAAACAGAGGGAACTTGGTTTGTTTACCGCAAAACGAAGACAAAGAAGGTCGTCCTGTGGGACTAGGGAAAGGAGAAGCACAAGGAAAGCAAAAAATCTACTTAAATTATCCTCATGCCAACATTAAAGTATGCATAAGCTATATCATATTAGAGGTTTAACCAACAGAGAAAGAAATTTCTGGGACAGCTTTCCGGTTGACCTAGCAAGAGACTAAAGAAACCTTAAAATGTACTATGATGTGTTTATGAAAGATTTACATGGATGCAACAAGAAGAGATTACATCTGATGATTTGCAAAGAGCCTTCCAGTCCACATGGCTCAAAATAAAAGTCTTCAGCGTATTAAGCCAAATAATTACTCAGAAAATAATCCTAAGAATTTTATTACTGTCCTACTGTTTCTTCTTATAATATTTTTAGAACCACACTGCAGAATACTGCCTTGAACAAACTACTGCTGATGTCAGGCACACTCTGGCAGCTTTAGCGACCGGGTCAAAGACTTTTCTTCACAAAGGAACATCTGTAAGATACTTTATGACCGGCAAATTTCAGCTTTTCTGAAAAAATATTAATCCAGGAAAATAAAAAATAGAATGGGTGAAGCACCTAAGTATCTAACGAGTGTAGAATCTATAATGAATGAAGTATCTAATTGTTTTATAGAAGTCACACTCATGTGCCAAAAGTCCCTTCCACTTCGAGCTATGCCCATGGCGAACGGTCTCAAAAGCTCTCAGAGCAAGAGTTAACTTTTAGACCTTCCTAGGGTAATTGCAAAACCAATGCACCTGATGGTACCCTAGCTAGCGGTGCTGTCTGCAGCTCCGGCTGTTCATCACCTTACTTACTAAACGCCAGAAGTTGCATAGAACAGGGAACTGCCGCACGCCTAGCCATTTCGGTTAGCTATGCTGCTGCACTTTCCTTCCGCCTGGACAGGTGTTTCAGGTCAGATTATTTTTGCAGAGAGCTCATTGCCGAATCCAACAAAATTCTGAGGGCACATTTCCAGCCATGTAAAAGTGTTCCCAAAGAGGCACCGATAGGTCTTTTACAGTTAAGAGCTGCATACTGAAAAAAATAAGGCTGTTTCTAAAACCTGGAATCGGTCAACAGGACTGGAGGAAAATACACTGACATACAAGTTTTATGGAAAGACAGGAGGGTCAGAATAGTAGCCAAGTAGGAATAAAAGAAAAAAATTAGATGTCTTCAAATCTCCGAGTTAAGTTTTTCAGTTTATGACAAGCGATTTTTGTCACTGTACCACTCCTGCATTAATACAACACTATCAAGGGTGATTGCTTCACGCACCACTGAGGAGAAACGGACCGCGGGTCTTAGTCTGCTCTGGCAGCTCTTCAGGATCCAGCCTTTTAGATCTCTGGGTCTAACCACGCAAGTCACCACGTCGCAAAAAGCCCACGCAGACACTCCTGGGCAGCGGGCCTGCAAACAAGCCTGTCCCCCGTGCACAAGAATCAAGCACTTTGCTAACGCGTACCTACTGTCGTTCACCTCAGCCTACTGGAATGCCGTGTTCCGGCTTCACAACACTCGCGGCACACCGACACAATGCCAGGAACTCGCATGAAAACTGGTAAACTGAAAATCCACAAGCGAGGGAGCAACAACTGTTAGCCTTCATTAACGCCTGCAAAACTAACTCCTCATACAGCTCTACTCATGTACTTCAGTTACGCCTTAAGGCCAGTTTAAGGCCAGTCATGTACACACCATGTAGCCGTTTAAGGAAACTTGTGATTACTTACTACTCTGACTTAGAAAAGCAAATACCGACCTCTTGAAAAGTCTAATCACTTACCCACAGCTCACATAACCCCACGGTGTTTATAATCCCCAGAAACCTATTCCTAAATACTGCAGTTACTCCGTGACAGCTTTCTGGCCTACCCCATCCCTCCAGCATTCCACAGGCAGCATCACGGTGTTTAGGGGTTTCTTTTGTTTTGGATTCACTCTCCCAGTGTCAACATCCCATACAGGCACCTCAAGATCACCTCCAATACCTCCCAGTTGTCTCCCCAGACTGCAGAGTCTGTGAACAGCGAGACCAGGGAGCAGCCATACTTTCTGCAACCAATTTTCACAGCGTATTCTTGACTAACTGGAAAGAGGGCTCCTGGGTAAGTTCTTCTGCAATAGCAGAACATGACACATCATGATCCTCTTATTTGTCAAGTTCTATTCTGAAACACCTGGTCAATCCAGGTTTTTTTTCGCTGCCTCCATGTTCCTCTTTCTCTATTTCACCCCCATTTCGCCGAGCCAGGCCTTCTCCCAGCTGCTATGTTAGACTGTGACACTTCCCTGCCTGCTGGAAATGATCACACCCCCCGTATCAGAAAAATCACATCTAGTTTTTTCAACTGCTGCATTATGCTCATAATTCTAGTGAGTTACGAGAAGCCTCAGCCTTTTGGTTTCCATTTCAAAGCAATTCTATCCAAGTTTCCAGAGTGTGTGATGCTGCACTCCTGATAACTGAATTTTTAGCTCTACTACTTCATTCCTCAAAAGCATTTCGTCTCTTTTGCAATCTGTTCCTGGAGCAGTAATCTCTTTTGTTAGGTTCTGTTATCTCCTCTCTCTTCTATGTACTAGGATCGTTATTGAAAATACTAGTATTTCTCAAAACATTCATCAGTGTCAATCCTTCTGGGTCCCACCCTTCATAAGTATTTCTACTCCCAAATCTTTACTCTTAATTTCTTTCTCCCAAATCCTGTACTAAACCCGCCACTGGTGACTTTCCATATGGTATCACATCACATACTGTCAGATTAATAATTTTTCTAAACAGACAAACAGCACAATAAGCTAACCGAAGTACTCGATTCTTCTCCGTGCTTCCACCCAGAATCTGACACGCCAGTAAGACCTCGTGATGGATCTGCCCTGAGCAAGCTCATTCCTTCAGAAGGCCAGTCCCGAGAGCTGGGTCCCACACTCCTCCTTGCTGGCAGCCCGTGCAGCACCCCAGCCTTGCCCAGCCCAGCCGAGGCTCTCGGAAGCTGCACACAGACACTGTCCCACTTGCTGCCCAGTCGCACCATTCCCCACTTCCTCTTGCCCCAGCCTCCCCTCTCCCCATTTCAACATTGTTTTGCAACAGGCACATTGACATTTGGCGCAATATGAAAACGCTTTAATCCTAGCTTGATCCTTACTGAACACCAACTTTTTAATAGCTATGAAGTATCAAGTTGCTTATCACCTCTGGCAAGGTTGAAGTCAGCTTGACCTTTGTATTCTTGCTTTACTCCTATGTGTATATATATTTTAGAGGTCAAGGCATGACTGAGATACCACCACGCCTGCTCATTCCAACCCAGGAAGGGGCAGGTAGCTATCCTGCAGTGCAGGAAAGGAGCAGAGCTGTATTAGAAAGCCCTGGGTTTATCTGTTTTCTGTAAAGCTAGCTGCCTATTGAGACGGCACCCCTACCCCAAGCAGTACAAAAGCCAGGACTAGGCACAGCAAAGCACAGTGACACAGCTTTGCAGGCAGCCAGAGAGCAACTCCTGTATCATGACGGCAGCACGAGAAAGATTTAATACATGGGTGATGGAAGACTGCACGGATCAGCGGGAAGCAGGTCAATATAGTAACTTTAAACTGAGGAACAGTTTATTTCTATTGCTTTCTGCATGTGAAAAGAAATACACTTTCCACCCATGTAAATAACAATTGCTACATAATCAAAGACTTCATCGCTCCCGCAGATGTAGAACCTTATTCTGTAAGACAGGCTTGTTCAGCCATCACTTTTGCCAGTGATGGCTCACTGAACACAGCTCCTTCGCAAACACCGAGCAACTCTATATAAAGAAACTCTGTCATATTTGGGAAATGGCGAACACGTACTAAGTTTTTCAAGGTACAAAATCCTGTCACCGTCTGCCACTTCGCATACAGCTGAATGTCACTACTCTGGGGGGTAAAAAGAAGAGGTTTGCATCTGAGGAAGTATCAATAATAATGATTATGATAACAGCATTTGCTGTTAACAATAAAAGGGACTGCAAGGAAGCAAGAAACTAGCATTACGAGAGGCCGGACTCCAATACGGTGGCACTTTGGAGAGCCGCGCCTGGACTCACACTTGTGGACTGGACCAACGTCACTGTCTCTGCAAGCTACCAGAAGCAGCTCAGACGGGCGTACAAGGGACCAGGCAAACTTGTAGGCAACCTCACAAATGGGACGGGAGTTTTCAGATGGGGGGGAAAACCCACAAATGAAACAGCGGGCATTCCTCCTCTAAACTCTGAGCATGGATATCCCCCCTAAATACAAGCACACCTACAATGCATACTAACTGAAAGCACACAGGTGCCAAGGGTCTCATCTCCTGTCCTTAACTGAAAGTCTGTTTTCCCTTCACCGCCCGTCTTTTGTTATCTTCTGATCGGCTTAACCAAGTACGGAGCTGTGTCCCAGTGGAAACGCTACCTACAAGCCAGAAGACATATTTTTGTTGATTCGGCTACATTAGCTCCTGTACATTTACTTCAGTTATAAAAGCAGGACCCATACTCTGGATGCAAGAAAAGCTACAAGAACAGCCTCGGGTTTGCAAGGGAAATGTTCCACTAAATGCATCCCTTGCTTACTAAACTGCTGCGGCGGGAGTGAAGGGTAACTCTGGAAATGCATTACACAACTCCTAGAAGTACAGGGCGAGTTGAAATACAGGAAGCAGGGTTAAATATAGCTGCATTGCACAAAATAACCTCACCAAAAGACACCACTGTTCTAGCCACCAAACCGCTGCTGGGCAAAACTCCTTGTACAGGAAAAGCTGCAAACTACAAAGCCCGGATTTTTTTTTTTTTTTGGCACCCGACGTGCAGGCCATAGGAACTTCATTTTCTGCTTTCCAAGTTTCATTTCAAATGTGAAATGTTAAACTGGAAGGAAGAAGCAGATTCAGGCAGTGACCTCCCAGCTTCGCAATGTTTAAAAGCTGCAGTTTCATAATACTCTGCTCACCCAAACCCTGCTTCATTTCTCTAAGCCACTAAAACCCACAGCGCGCACAGCTTCATTACACTTTGTGTCTTGTCTATATACACATTAAACACGCTCAGTATTCCATATTTTCAGTTTTTACATTTTATGATGACGACTTCTTAAGTTTAACCTAACACTTCCTTTTAAATCATTCCAATGTTTTGCTCTAGCTTTCTATCCCACCGCAATTCACAGCACCCACCCTGCTGGGTTAAAAAATGAGACACAAAACGAGTGTCAAAAATTATGGTTTGATCCGGGTTGAAAATGTGAACGTTAACAGTGTGGTGAACTCATACAGCAAGGGCTGCCCAGCAAGTCAATCAAGGAGGCCATGTTACACCTGAATGCCTCTTTAGCTAATGCTCGGCCCTTCCTTTCCACTCCTCTGCTCTCTGTTCCCAGCTGATCTACATCCATCCTTCCCCAGACAGCTCCACCTAAAGCACTGCTCCAACGAAGACATTACCCTTTGTGGCTCTCCACTGAAGCATTCCAGCGTGCTGAGTTATGTCGTCATCCAAGTGCTTCCTTATCGACTGGCTACGCAGCTTCTATAACAAAATCAACTTTGGCAACTCTTTCCCTTGCAGAGCACAAAACAAAGTTAGCCAACTTCTGCTAAGGACGTGCTCACAAGACTGGGATAAAAGAAACGCCTAGGAGACAAGGTGCACACTCCGAGTGGTGGTGGTAACAGGAAGGATTCAGAATATGTCAGTAAAGAAAGATAATCATTCAGCTGGTCCTATGGTACTGGAAAGACCACTAAGACAGAGGAAGACTGGTGCCTCCTAACTGAAACCCGTCCATTCAGCATGAGCTGGGCAGGGTGGAGAGCTGGGGGGAGAGGAACCGGATGGAGCTCAGCAAGGGCAAGGGTAGGGTCCTGCCCCTGGGGAGGAACAGCCCCACGCACCAGGACAGCTTGGGGCTGAGCTGCTGGGGAGTAGCTCTGCGGGGAAGGACCTGGGGGTGCTGGGGGACAGCAGGGTCACCGTGAGCCAGCCACGGCCCTCGGGGCCAGGAAGGCCGAGGGGGTCCTGGGGGGCACTGAGGAGAGCGTGGGCAGCAGTGGAGGGAGGGGATCCTGCCCCTCTGCTCTGCTCTGC
>VZSC01006577.1:15100-41311 GCA_013398225.1 Steatornis caripensis | reverse complement strand
CTGAGCGTGAGGGAGAACTTGTTTGGCGTGAGGGTGCCCGAGCCCTGGCCCAGGCTGCCCCAAGAGGCTGTGGAGTCTCCTTGTGTGGAGAGATTCAACCCCGCCTGGCCGCGTCCCTGTGCCCCCTGCGCTGGGGGCACCTGCTTTAGTGGGGGGTTGGGCTGGGGGATCCCCAGAGGGCCCTGCCAGCCCCCGCCGTGCTGGGGTGCTGGGATTATGTGATCCGCATCTACAATCGTAAACATTATCAAGCCAGAAAATCTTTTTTTTTTAGTGGGTACAAAACAGAGAAACTCATGTTCTAAACAAATTCAAGTTCTGAACTCTCAGTAAAGCCAGAGAATGCACCAGCAATACATGTACTTGGCTGAGGAGGGAGTCTAATCAAAAACAGAGGCTAGGAGAAGCCATTAGTTTTCCTGACCTGTTACAAGGCTGTTAAAACAGAAGAAAAATCTCTAGTTAGACACGCATAGCAAGCTAAAAGGAAAGAGTTTAAGTTTTGCCTCATGTTAGACTTCCCTACAGAAAAGCAGTCATGTTTGCAGTCAGCTGAGAAACCCTCCAGAGTTTACTACAGGAAAACATAAAGTAAGTGCAGACGTGGACAGCGCTTTGTTGCAGCCACAATGCAAAGCTACTAGTCAATCTATAGCCATAGCTTTGAGGCAACTCCTAATTTAAAAATTCCGGTTTTAAAACATTTCCTACTAAATCACAGACCGCGAGGATCGTGTCCTCCCAAACAGATCTGCCAACAGCCGGCCCGAGGGAGCAGGCAGTAACAGTGGTTACAAACGCAACACACAAGTCCCTTCCCTAGTTCTTAAAAAACGTGTAGGAAAATACACACGGAGCTTTAGCACTACTGAAAACACAAAAGCCGGGTACAAAATTACATACCTGAATGTAATCTCAGAAAAAGTAAACTCCTCTCGTGAGGAAAACCTGCCGCTGAAAGAAGTCATCGGAAGGATGCCAGCCCAGTTTCGTGGGTATATTACTCACCATATCTGTAGCTTGATCTTCTTTCCTTGTAATTCAACAGTTTTGATCTTGAAGTCTATCCCTAAAATAAACAAACACATAAATAAGTAATTATTATTTATGTACAAAAAAAAGCAATTCCACATCAACTCACAACTGCTCCAGGCAGAAGAAAGAGCTTTTTTCTTCTTTTACTGAATCGTCAGGTAAACCAAGGATGTCCAAGCAAGCTGGAATGCAAGAGCAGCGTGCCAACCAAGGCCAGCAGGGCCTCAAAGGGTCTACAGTCAGTCAATGGACACCTTCAGGTAACACTGTTAAGATGATCTGGCTTGTAAAAGCCGTCCAGTCTCTTTCTTATTTTCAAGAAATAAAATTATCAGGTTTTTTGCAATTTTTTCTGGAGAACTTTCAAAAAGAAGAAATTGGGGAGTTTGGGTATACGTTTAAACATGCTAAACAACATCGTCAGCATTGTTGTTCTGTTTTAAAAAGATTTGCTCCCCTCCCCCCAAATTATTAAACCGCAATATCTTGCATTTGCTGAAAAATTATGTGAAATACTGTGGTGAATTTTTAAATTTTTTTTTTTTTTACTCTTATACCTAATCTTGTGATGTCACCATTTCAGAAACCTCTCCAAGAAAAAGTACCTCTTTTCCCCAGGATTCTCCTTCCCATGAATCTTGTTCAAGTAATCTACCTGTAAGAATAACTAACTACAGCAATCTTAACGCTTGTCGCCTGGTTAACGTAACGCAAAGCGGTCAGTGCGGGAGCCTACACCAGAGCATGTGACAAGACTCCAGTCTATCAAAACCAGTCATACTGGTTTTTACACCGTTGAAACAAGCAGCAGAAGCCCTAAGTCGTCTCTTGAGCTAAAGACACACGCGGGTGGTTTATAGACAGTCAACCTCAAGCTTCAATAAAGTGAGCAGAAGGGTTTAAGCAACCCAAAGCTTTCAGGCAGCAATTAAATTCAAGTTAATCAGCGTAAGCTGGCACCCAACCGCCACGTCTCTTGGTCCAGGTCCATCCCTGCTCCAGCCCCTGACGTGGTACAAGCAGGACTTGACAGCAGCACATCACCACGGCTCTCAAAACTCAAGAGTACGCAGAGACCGTCTTGACAGAGCACGAGTAGGGTTTTTACTTTTCATACCAACTAATACAAAATAATTCACTTGTTAATTTGCGGCAGAGCTGAAATAGTATTGCAAGGAAGCTAGTCAACTACGGGATTTGCAAGGGCTCACCGAAGAGGAGATGAAGGAGAGCTGTCCTGAGAAGACTTAGGAAAGAAGAAACTACCAAACTGAAGACAGATCCTTAGCCAACACCAATACTGAAACCAGCATTTAATATTCGCATTCTGGTGTAATAAATTGTCCCGTCTGAAGTCTACTGCTTACAAAAGTGAGAGGCGCTGTACAAAGCACAATTAAAATAAGAAACTGATAACCCTGAAGACAGAACATAAGCAGAAGACGTGCGTCAGCAGTATAAAACGCAACATTACATGCCTGTTAGCCGAGAATCTCTTCTGTGAACCAGCAGCTGTTTTCAGGTGACAGAGACGACAGACCCAAGGCTGCGATACGACCATTTAACTTTCACGGAATAACAACAATCCAAGGGAGAGGCAACCCCAGAACAGGCAAATACGGTGCTGCAGGCACCCGTGAGAAGCCTCCATCCGAGGCAGGGAAATATGAACATCACTGTGTAAGACCTCAGTGAAACCTCATTTGCACAATGTGTACAAACTAATTGCTCTACCCCAGAAGCGACCGACACCACCCATGACACGCCAGGATGAGGATCCCCCTACCAGCTCCTCCACAGCAGAAGAGGCTCTAGGACCACGTCTTGTTTCAACCTTCTCTTCCCAAAATTGCGCAGACTGTACCCAGGGGCGCGGGAACATTACAAGCCATCTTCTCAAAATGCTCTGAAAGTAATTAGATGCCAAAGCTCTGACTTTCAATTCAAATCAGAAAAACACTGCCAACAATTCTTCTTGCTTTCCAAAAATCTGTTTATATTTAGACTTTCTAAAAGGCAGCAGCTGCAATCACAAACTTCCCTGCTAAATCTACAAGGTCATTTTATACCAAGTAAGATTAAATAGAATTTATGAAACACACTATTATGTAAGAAGTCTAACTGGGAAGTCTGCTTTAAACTCCACCAAGTCCAACTCCTTTGAGCTCTCTCTACGTACTGTGCTCACTACTTTGTTTTTATGTTAAAATATTAAATTAGTAAAATCTTTTCACATGAAAATCAGGATCCCAGAGCCTCTCTGGGAAAGGCTACACTACTTTAGACAGCGAGGGCGGAGAATCCCACTGTGTCGTGCAGGGACAGCACTTGCTAGATGGACACCTGCCACATATGCAGCTAAATAACCCATAAATTAATACCAAACGCAGCTCCTCACAGGGCCTTTTTACGGTTACCCAGGATTTCACAAACATGAACCAGAGCGTAAAGGGGCAAAATTCTTCATTTCTAAGGATTTAAAGCAGTACAGTGACTAAAGTCCGAGGCTGCCCGCCAATTCCAGGACATCAGCTCGGGACCCTCAGACCTCAGTTCCAGGTCAGTGCTCCATTTTTTTCCAATTAGCCAAAGCAGTACCTCATCGCTCATGTTAAGTTAAATTTATGAATCAATATAGCTAGCATCATATGCACGTGGCTTGAGAAACAGACCCACTCAATGATTAATAGCCAACATACAGAACTGCCCCAAATACACTTAACATTTTGCAGCATTTAACCAAGTTGTTCGCTATAATGTAGTGCTCCACAGCAATGCTATCAAACAAATGAACACAGCGTTTGCCAAAAGATCACAAATAAAAGTATTTTATCCAGCGACACTTACTTTTAGGTTCTGCCCAGATAAAGCAGGATGTTTTGACAGCCACTTCTTACACGTTAAGATAAAGAAAGCTATTAACCCAGCCAAGGAAATTAACTCTTCTCTGCACTGAGAGGGATTTAGGTAACTCTAGTATTTGGGGATAAAATAAACCTCTAATCCCATGTTATACTCAGCTTCCATTCCAATTACAACGTAATACTAGTTCAGCCTTCATAACACAAAGGTCGTTACAAATAGCAACAACTATTTGCCTCTAAATACTTTCAAAGGAGTTTGAACAGACTAGAAAAACTAGACTTCTGCATCACTGCAACGCCCGTTCAGGTCTAGGCCTTTCCAAAAGAAGTCGCCAGCGACATTGTGCCGGCAGAGTTCAGGAAGGAGTTTAAGAGGGTAATGGGTATAGAAACTGAATGGCATGCAGAACAGACATACTACTATCACAGGAGCATACTGACAGAACTAATGAATTGAAGATGAGCGTGAAACTACTCCCTCATTAAGTGTCGATAAGATATTCGTCAACTTCGACAGGGCAAACTGGAATTCACAGAAAAACCTGGAAGGATACTGCCAGCCTATTCAACACTTAATATACCTCCATACTTTCAAATACAAATTTAGAAATGTTTGTTATGCTTCAGAATAGCTCGCACAGTTTAGCAATGAAGTCTCCTCACAGACAGATCATCCCAGGTTCCTGGCTCACTTCAGGGTTTCCTTCCAGTTTCAAGTCTCATACCAGTTGCCTACAGCAACATACGGGCTCAGGTCTGACTAAAATCTGAACTCACAGCTTCAAAAAAAAAAAAAAAAAGACAAAAAGACAGCAGCTATTTATGGATTCTCTAAGTTACTGGTCTCAAAGTATCAAGGCTTAAGAAGTACCACTGGCCAATCTCATGGTATGTGCAAACGAGATCTGCCCTTCCACAAATACAGAAAGCCACTTCTGCCTCGTCCCTGTAAACACGCAGACCGAGACGAGTTTCAGAAGATGGAAGGTCGGACTTGTGTGTCAGGCCACCGAAGCCAAGTTCTTCTATCCCTACATCAGCAGAGGCTATCGTCAACGGCTCCCACCAAAGCATTCCGGCTCTATTTGTGTAGGTTTAAGTATGTGAACGTCTGGGTGAACACAAAACTGTTTGCTCAACGGTTCTGAGTTTCCATTGCTCTCAGACGGAAGACATGAACGAAGACCCAGGACTTGCGTCAGCAGAGCAGTGTGTTTTAAATCCATAACCACTGCATCCAAACAGTTATATATCACTTTGCACCTTCTCAAGCCAAGGTTTTGTGAAGATCACTCTTCTGTTGCTAAATCACAAACCAACCGTCCTTGGAAAGTGACAGACAGAACGCCATCAGTACAAGAATGAGGGAGAAAAAGTTATTTTCCAGTCCATCTCAGAGCTACAAATGATGAGCTAGCCCTTTTCAGACAGCACGAATTTTGTTTGCATTCTTCCAAACAAAGACAGCATTCAGCTCGGTGAGGACACTGGGCGGTAGGAAGCGGAATGCAGGGCAAGAAAGGGGCAAGGCTGCAGTGCTGCGAGCCCGACAGTCAACCTGCACATCAAATCACCATCAACTGCAGAGCGTAAGCAGCATACAAACAACAGCGTTTTCTATTTCATTTGTTAGTAATTGCTTTGCAAATGTACTTTAACAGCACTGTGCATTTTCAACTCGGGAAAGAAAAGCGAACGTGCACAAAATTCGTAGGCGAGTCTTGTGTCTTGAAGCTGCCCACCGTTGTGCTACAGGCTCTGGCAAAACAGCAAGTACCTTTCTTAACAGCACACTTCAACTGCAGCTACTGACACCCAAAGTCACATTTTCCGCCGAGCACCAGGAGCCACGCAGGCAGCCCCTTTCGCCTGCCGCCCTCCCAGTGAACACAAACCTGAACAGCTTGATGCTCTCCGCCTGAGCTACAGCACTTCCTCAGAGGGTTCCAAGGCGCACCTCAAGGTCCCCCACGCTAATCCAGCAAGGTGGAGCTCTTGCGAGTGCTTTAATGGCCACAAAAGGAAGTAAATCTTATCTTTAACACCTAACATTTTAGGAATTCCAGCGTTAAGCAGAGACACTGACCAGGCAGAGAGAAACCTGCTATCTTTCTTTGAATTAACAACTTTCAAGCTCACCAAGTCAGAAACAACACAGCCTCGCTACTTCCGGCACGTTCACGCGCACAGTACTAACTGCAACGTAGCTAGCTAGCACACAGAATGCCAGCCCAGAAGCACAGAGAAAATCTGTACCCTTCAGGTATGTTTACAGGCCCGATAAACACCCCCAAAATGTTTTTATTTAAAAAGCAAAAATGCAATGAAAGAAAACTTATCAACACCCGCAATAACTAAGCCTGGAAGCTTTTAAAACTACAAAATTAACTTTGGGGCAGAGACGTGTGTCTAGTCTTTTTACACTACTACCCGACTACGACATCCCTCAATTCTCAAGCCAGATTTATAATATCGTAAGACTTTCTTAAGCTTAGCACCTTAATGCAGATGATTTCTAAAACAAACTCCAAAGTCAGGTACTGCTTTATCAAGTTTATTAATGTCTAGAACGCAGTGCTGATAAAAAGTTGATCGCTCCAAGCCCTCCCAGCAATAAGCTTTCCAAATAGATCAAGTCCAGAATTATAGCCTTTCGAAGTCAACCTAAGTCTAGCATACGAGCTTTAATACTTCAGAGTGTAATTCTACTAAGAATACACAGACATTAAAATTTGTTATCAACGAAGTAGTTAAGATCAAGTATTTTGTAGGAAAGCTTCGGATGTAAATATACTTTCTCCTTCCAAAGAAAGCCCAACACAAATGTATCAGGCAAGAGATGACAGTTCTGGTTTTAATTAAGCTCTTGGTGATCTCAATCACTGCTCAGGTCTTTCGAAATACTTGGGCTACAAGGTGTTCACAGCTACACAGTATGAACATACAACACTCCCCAACACACTCAACATTTTAAGCACCAACACTATTTTTCAGAGGCTTTATATGATTTGTATTTCTGAAGTTTCTCTGCCTTCTTCACACCTTCAGCACAGAACAAAGCTGGGTTCTCTGTGTGCCACACCAAGTACTGGGATGTGGGATTTTGCTGAGGCAATGCTTTCTGTGAAAGGTGTCTGAAGCACAAGATTCAAACAGAAGAGTTTACTCCAGAGGAGCAACAGAATAGCAAAACCCAGGCCAGGTGATCCTTCTGTGCCAAGGCACGCTGGCACCACTTGTTTCCAGCTCTACAGAGACCTGTGCAAGTACACACAGATTACATATACAACATATACGCATCTGTTTTGAAGAACCTTAACTCCACATCTTATTAAAAAAAAAAAACCAAATAAACCAAACTTGCTTCATAGCAAAACTTTAACTGAGCTTTGTTTGGATATTGCAGTGATTTCTTAAAAGCATAGAGTATCACTTGGAGCTGACAAACACAGAATAGATTATCCAGTAATAATCTCACTTCCCACTTCTCAGAAGGAAATCCAAGGACTGCTTTTTCCCAGGCAGTGTCTCGCCTCGCCTGCAGCAGGGCTTCTCCCCGTGCTGGACCGACGGCAGTTCTTACTCTTAGCAAGGGCTGCCGGGCCCGCGGCAGCAGCCCGTCTGCAGCTCCCTGGGATGGCTCCTTTCACTTGTCCACGAGAGAGAAGAGAGCAGCACGCGTCCACCCTCAAGTGCTGCTTGTAAGACTCACAACTTTCTGACAGAGCATGCAGGAACACTTCGCAAGTCTGCAAACTAATCCGCATTCAGACCGTTCTGGAAGCGAAACTCGAGCTATTCACAGACTCATCCTTTGGCAAAAGCTTGAGCGAAAGCGTAAGTTTTACCAGAGCGCGCAAAATTCAGCTGACGCAGCAATGAACGGGAGGAAGCTTTAGGCTAGCTGGGACAAGCCTCTACAGTCATGTCAATTCTTTCTGAAATACAGATCTGCTACCTTTGGCAGAAAGCATGGCATTTGGCTACGCAGGAGAGAAAACTCTGGTAACTGGTCTCTCAAAGGAGCTGGAACCCACGGTATCCCCTCCTATTGCTTGTAGCTTAGATCTCATATAGACTTCTCTAACAGGTGCATCACTGCGGCATCTTTATCTCCAGATAAAATTGTAATGTAATATAACAATAAAAGGAGTCACTAGACGAAGTCTCAAACGCTTGCTCACTAAGACAAGTCTGAGGTGATCACAGACCGAGACAACAAGGAAACCTGAAAACCTGGACTACTTGGCTTCTTTCAAGCAGTACTGAGAAATTGCAGATCCGGGTAAGGAACTGATACTTTAGGTCGTAACTGCTTTCTCTAACAAGACATTTATTCCTCAGGATGAGGGATTACATCGCACCTGAATCCTCCTTGTCTTTAGCCCCAATCACATGTAGCACAGTCAGCTACTTGGGAAGGAACAGAGTGGGAAGTGGGAAAGGCAGTGTGACCAGCAACAAAAAACCAAGCGATCGAACCAAAATGAGAAGCCTGTCGATGCTTTAGAGCCTGACAAGATGCAAACACACAGTGCTCTTTAGACTAAACTTAGCGGGCCATATTAATTTTGCTCAGACTTTTGTAGGAGGATGTACAAACAGTTATCATGGCAGCCCCACGCCTCTTGGTTTTACAATACCCAATCCACCCTCCTCTCCAGCTTTCAAAGACATTTAACCTCATGAGTAAACAAGATGGTAACTAAGACAGCTAGTCTTCCTCTTTCAGGAGAAAGCTCACGTCACATGCATGCTTATCTGCTGATTTTCTTTTCCATATGTGTACACATACATCACAGCTATACGTCCAGCCTCCCTCACATACAGACCCGGACGCGTATGTGTACTTGTACATATCTACAGGAGGCTCGATCTTTTCTACACATAGGTGTGGCAATAAATTCTTTGAAGAAATAGAAAAAATAGTGTTGTCTAGCACAAACTTCTACGTAGAAGAAACAGCTTCCCCTCTTGCTTTGGAAATGTGAAAGCCAAGATGACTGAATGCATGTTCTGCAAAAAAATCACGCAAGTCCTCAGGGTTCCCCTTAGTGTCTCAGCCCCACCGACCTCTTTCGTTGCTCTCCCGGAGAGCTGTAGCTGGTCACAGGTCACCCACCACAGAACACAGTCAGCTCACGCAGCCCACATGGGTAGAGTTCTCAGCACCAGGCTGTCCCTCGGAGCCAAGTCCCTCAGGTTTTACCCCAGTGCTTCCCCACACTGCGTTCCCCACCCGCAGGCAGGGAGCTGGGGAAGAGCGGAATGAAAGGAAGGAGTTGCACGGCCAGAAACAAAGCTCTGCGCAGACAGACATACAAGTACTGCTTAGTACAGTTACAACTGCAGCCCCAGCACCTCCCCTTACTTAAACCAGGGCGAGTTACTTACGTGACTCGACTCAATTTTATGACCTTCACGTCAATAAAACCAGCCAAGACAACCACTCAAGACTGACATGTGGAGCAAGCCATGCTCTCCGGCAAGGCTTCTTCCCTTTGTCTCATTTTTCTTGACCTCACACTAAACCCTGCAAGTGCACCAAGCCCTGCGGGTGGCTCCAAAAGCTGAAGGGACATTACCCGCTACAAGCAAACACTGCTCTAAGACAAAGCAAAAATCAGGCACCTATAAAAAAGAAAATCATTAATAAATTTAATAATTAATAGATTAATAGAACTTTTTTCAAAAACTAACAAGATGTTTCTGAAGCTGCCTGTTCTGGTTAGTGGAGGAGAACGTGTGGGAGAACAGAGACAAACGGAGAAGAAAACCGTACGAGGTAGCAACCATCAGTCAGTGACTGATGTTCTGCCCTCAAAGTAACTCTAGTTCCTCTGCAAAACCAAAACTGTATATCCTAACACAAGAAGAAACTTGGAAGTCGCTTTCCAAAAATTTAAGCTAAGCAACGTAATCAAACACCACAGCCAGATGCGGGTGGAGAACAGAGGCAGCAGACAAGGTATCTTTCACCAGCCGAATACATGAAGCCAGGCAATCTGATGGCAGCTATTAGCCTAAGGTAACTCCACACAAACTGCTGCAAAACATTATAACTAACACAGGGGACCTATTGCACACCGATGACAGACAACACTTAGCGGTTACATCAGACCATGCTGCAGATACCCATTCATTTTAACTAAAGGCTGCTACCACACTGGTCAGACCTAAAATAAATGCTTACAAAAAAAACCCCCAAACCTACCATTGTTCATGATACAAACTTACATGGGAAAGTTTCCTTGCAGGCTCCAAAGTTACAATGCCTCAGGACTCCTATGCAAGTGCAGGCCAGGAAGCACCTACATAACCTGTGCAGACAGAGCCAGGACTGGTGAGCAGAGCCTCAGCAGTCAGAGTAAAGAGGCCCCAGAAAATGAATCAAGCCATTGCAGGATTCCCATGGCCACCACCCAGAGAAGGCTACGGGGAGAAGCCACAGCAGCCCCCCAGGACCAACATGGATCGTATCAGGAATCACAGAGCAAGTGACACTGAAATGGCCTCCTGGCTGTCTTTGCCACCCTCTTCTGAACCTTTAGTTCCACCATTTTTGGCATTCAGTGACCAAGAGTGTAACGAAGTACTCAGGATGTAAGCAGACTATGGAATTACGCGGTAGTAAAACAGAAATCCAATGAATTCATGCGTTTCAGTCTTTCATCTTCTCTGCAGTGTCTTTCCCAGAGCAGAGTGTGCACTAGAGCAGCAACAAGAACTCACCCTTCCTGCTCTGCAAGGTTTCAAGTCATGACAACTCAGCACTTACACAGCACCAGAACAAGTTACACATACCTTACATGAAACCTTAGGAAACTAACGCTTAGTTAATTCCAGGAGTCTAAGAAAGTTCCACAACAAGTGAGTAAGAGAAGACAGCCACGAAGGTAAGTGTCCTGTTTGAGAGCCTGGTTTTCATTGTGCGAGGCACAGGAGGACAATGGTAACAGAAACACGCGATTTAATTACTATAATTCTGCCAGCCGCAAACGATGACCTCATTAGCATTACTTTTTTTTTCCCCCACTCCTCCTCCCCACACACCCAGTCACTGGTGTCAATCCTCCCTTGGACTGAGTCTATCACCGGGATGCCTCTCCTTTCCCGAAGGACCTTCCCCAAGCGTTCTACTAGTCACCCACTCACCACACTGCCAGCTGCACACTTTGCTTTAGTACCCTCATGAACTACTGCTTGGGTAAACGTTCACTCCTTTATCTCGAGGTGGCCAGCCCCGATCCATACCACCCTGACAGCAACAGCTACACAGAACTGGTTTTGTAAGCAACACCCACAGTAACAGCTCTATCTTCGACTGCTGAGGATCCATGGTACCTGAAGCATCCTGAAAAGTGGTATTTTTGTAGAGCAGTGATCAAGAAAAATCACGACCACACCTCTCCCTCTGTAAAGATCAGCTAAAGATTCTTAACCAGTGATATCTGCTAGTGTGACGGCGTGTACCTTAATAATCCACTCAAATACTTACAGCCTCTGTTTTTAGGAACGCAGCAGATTCTCGCCATCCAAACAATCAACTCTCCTTTAGCTTTTAACACAAGAGATCAAATTAGAGATTCTTCAGAAGGTTCCTTCCTCTTTCTAGACTGATGAAGTCCTAACACTCCCTGCAAACCAACCCCACAGCTCTTCCCTGAATCTTCAGTTTTTCAGAATGATTTTACAGCGTCTTTAGAAAACCGTCAATACAGATACATTCCAGAGCTGGTAATGTCAAGGGAGAACGTGGGACACGAGCAGCAGCACTGTTGCCAGACCATCTCCTACCAATTAATCTATTCTTAACGAAGCAGATGACAATTCTGCAAGACGGCAGCTTCTTAGTGTGACCTACATTCTTCCATTCCAGATGCCTGCATTCGCTGTGCTTTCAAACACTGTCACACATCACAAACAAACAAGACTTGGGATATCTGATTTATGCAAATCAATGCTGACTACCTGATATGGGGGACAGCTGAATATTAATTTTGGCAACAAATTCTTGCTTCAAAGTCTTGCTTATATCCCCCCAAATATCTGGCATAATCCCCCCAGAACAACAGAAGGCCCTTGTTATCCAGCCTGACCTCTTACCTGGGAAAGGCCACATACGGAGAATTCATTTGCATCTTCACCGTTTGCAGAAACGGGGGATCCTTACCCCGCACCACTCCTTCCCCATCCGCATTTGCCTCCCCGGAGCTTTCCAAGCAGTCCGCCTCATATTCCACCCGCAGGCACCAGACAGTTCCAAGACAAACAGCAACGTTCAGAATTACAAGATTCAGAACTACAAAAGCCAAGGACACTTTCCTCACTTGAAGTTCTTTCTGAAGTGCTCCGGTTTCCCTTCAAAGCAGCAGACAAGTCGTAAGCATGCAAGCTTCCTTTGTGCATCAGTTTGTTTCAAGGATGCATATTAAATCTAGGTCAAGACCACAGCTTTGCAGTGCACCAAAAATGTTCTCTCACTACTAGCCTCACTTGCAACCACCTCAACGATCGTTCTTCAGAGATTTATAGTAAAATCACAAGCTAACACCTACACATTAATTCTGGAGTAAACCATTATAAAGCCAATATTGCTACCAGAAGTTCTTTAAGAGAGCTTGGGGGCAATATAAAAAATTGAATAAAAAAGCAAATAATCGAGGAGACAGAGGTGTTGTGAACTGTCTGCTCTCTGTACACGAAGTTGCTGCACCGACGTAGGAACTGTGACCTTCTGCCCCTCCACTGCTCCTGTCACCTACATTTCAGAAATGAACCACCTTCAGAAACAAATCTTGACAGTTCTTTCGTTCCACTTTGCTCTCCTCGCAATTGAGGGAAGGCCTTTACCTTGCTATTATGCGCTGGGTACCTACAGACGTAAATCTTTGTATTAGCTGGAACACAAGCAGCAAGCCTTTAGTTCTTTCAAAAAAACGACAGGTTACGTCCACACATTTAGGTCTTGGAAGCCACAAGGCCCTAAGGAAGCAAACAGCATTAACAAGTCAAGAATTCCATGAAGCCGCTTCTCCTCAAGTGGCACTGTTCAGATGCTTAACATTGATCACAACGTGAAGTGCTGTTCATCCCCATACCTGGAATTAAAACAGCAAATCCAAACAATCAGGAGGTAAGAAAGGCACCAGTACCATTCAGCGCACAGCCGGAGTTGGGGTCCCATCACATCTATTTAAAACTGCACTGCCTCGTTCAACAATGACAGGGCCAGCGATTTCCCAAGAATTTCACATCTATCTCAGGTGTCAGCTCCCTTACTCCACCTACTGCGTACATTCAAATACTGACCTGTAAACAAAAAGGTAGCAATGATATTTATCTGCAAAGATTAGTACAAAATACAGCATTCCTGTAAAGTGCAGATAATGATCCCTCCAAGGGATGAACTAAGATATATGAGCTTAAAAACATTAGAGGTGCCTGACCGGAGGTCTGCAGGGAAAGGTGCCTTGACAAGCTAAAGCTAAATCCGCAAGAGCTCAGAACAACCCAGTTTCTAGTAACCTTTCCTCGAGAGCATCGTGTCCTCCTCTGCATTCAAAGGGAGAGACAACAGCACAGGCATTCAAGCCACGGTTTTGGGTGAATAACTTAAACTGACGGATAGGGGACGTTGGGGAAGCTCTAACTGCCACAGCTACAGCCGTGAACCATCCGGGGTATGAAACGCTGAACAGCGCACCATGGCCACATCCAGCAGCGAGCCAGCTGATGGCAAGGGAAGTTCCCAGGACCAGAACTTCAGCCAGCGGGTTACGTGTTCGTGGCACAGTTTTGATTTGAAAGCTAGCACTCTCCATGTCAGGGCCTGGGCAAAGTTCAGGAGATAACCAGGGCAAGGACCATTTCCCAATAAAGTCGATGCAGACACCAGGTTCTGGACATTAAGCGACAGCTGTTTCCAATGGCTAATAATCTGGAACGTTTAACTTAAGCATCAACTGAGTTTATGTGTTCAAAGCACAGCTGCCAGCAGTTTTGGGTGCAGTCAGTCTACCTGACATTCCCACCAAGCAGACTAAAATTGAGATCCCAGACAGCAACGAAGGTTCGGTTCAGAGAGTGTCACTTTGGTGCAAGTAACCTGTCACGTAAGACGGGGACAGAAGCCATTTCTCAGGCCAGAAGCAGTTATAAAGCCTTCTCATCATCTCCTCCCCAGCTGCCTTCATCTCGTTTATAAGCATTAATGCAACTTTTGTCTAGTGAAGTCTAACTCTATTTAGCCTATAACACACAGGGTTAGACAGTCCACGATGCAGCGTGCTGCACAGAAAGATCTGAGGTGACCACAGAAAGCAAGGAGATGGACCGGTGAGGGTCCCACAGGATCTCTCTGCGCTTAACCATATTCCTTCCAGGGAAGAAGTTTCAGAAGTCACGTGAAAGCATAGTTCAAATGTACACGTAAAAAAAAAATCTCTGTTCAGAAAGAAAACTAAAGCTTCCTGTTGACACCACCTACGCTGCCGCTTAGGTCTATGAGACCACGCACAGCTTCACCACAAGCAGTTACTTCTTCCAGAAAAAAGAAACTTTATCACTTTGTTATTCCAGCAGCTAAACCTTACAGAAGGCTCCCACAGACAAAAGAAAATGAACAAAGGAACTATTTTAGTGAGGTTTTATGCATACCAAGAGACAAAAGAGACAATAAGGTTTTTATTCATAAGGTAGTAGGGGGGGGAAAAAAAAAGGAAATGAAGCTCTAGCAATAAACAGTACTCACTTCAGAGTTCTTCCCATGCAGCAATAATCTCTGCTTAGTGTCCGTTAATTCCAGGTTTGAGAGCTGATTTAATTCTCTGCCATTACATCTTTCATTTTCCAATATACTCAATAAACTTCTGCTCCAGATAGCAGAGTTCTGCCAGCCACCTTTAGCAGCACATATTTTTTAGAGAGGGCATCACATGGCCTCCCCGTGAACCCCTTTGTCAGCAAAGCCCATTAGGGCCCACGCCCAAAATCATGGCAGGGAAAAGGCCTGGACTCCAGCAAGCCAACAGTCCACACAAAAATTCACAACTAATTGGAATTCTACTCTAAACCACCAAGGCCGTGAGCTAAGTATGTTTAAGTACAATTACAGCCGATTAAATCTTAGCCTGCTTATGCTATATTTGTTAGCTAGAAAATAAAAATGGTACATGAATTTGCTTTCCACATAAACGGCTTCTATTTATGAAGCAGACAGTTTGTCACTACTTGCTGTAAGAGTAATTTTGTCCTCAAGTTACATAAAAATAAAATTCAAGTTGACACTTACTCTGGCTAATTCATACTCAGCAGATTGACAAGACACATAATACATGAACAAAGGGAAGGAGATGCTTTACTGAAGAGGCGGGTACTGCGTCTTAGAGGCCACTAAAAATATTCAGCCAGTCAACCCAGTATAAACAGTCAGAAGCTCAACAAGAGTCCAGAAGCCCTCTGCCTTCCCAGCTTCCAACACGATGACTTACTGCAGAGCAGGAGCTCCAGTCAGTTACTTCTTGTTTCAGTAATTAAAACCCCTTACTGCTGGAACTACCAAGAGACCATCACTTTCCTTCTCAGACCAGGCAACTTGCCGGAATGCAGCCTCTCAGCTGAACCCGCTGACCTACATTTGACTAGTTTTGGCCACCCCAGCAGATGAAAACAAAACACACTCAACCCCCCCCAGGCACTATACAAGGATTTCAAACTTTTAACAGCAAAACCGAGGAGTCAGAGATCCTGCAATTGCTTCCAAACAGATTTCAACATTTGTCTGCACTATCAGTACTTGACAAATGGAAGCTTGCAGTGCTCTACGCTCTCACAGCATGTATGAAGTTTTTCAAAGTCAATGCAGCTTTATGAGGGCCAGGTAGTTTCAGCACTTGCGCTTTTAAATGTTTTCTCTGGTGAAACAGTCTACCAACCGCCTTTTCCAACTCACTGAAAGGAATGCATGTGCCTTAAGTAATTACTTAAGTAACTACTAACTACTTATTGCTGGAAAACCAGGCTTCTTTCACTACAAATGGAAAATCCTACCATTATTTCGCAAAGTGCCCCAACTCGAGCTACCTAGAGTACACCACAGCAGCAACTTTTGTCATTGCTAGCGTTAGATTGCATGGACGTTACTAAAGCACCGAGCACTGCAGCCTAAGATGCTATCTAAGCATCACTCTCGTTTACGAGAGGGTTGGGGGATACACTGTGACCCAGGCCTTTCTGTGTAAAATTTTCAATACGGAATTGCTGGTGAA
The DNA here is from genome assembly GCA_013398225.1 of Steatornis caripensis. Taxonomy (NCBI): domain Eukaryota; kingdom Metazoa; phylum Chordata; class Aves; order Caprimulgiformes; family Steatornithidae; genus Steatornis; species Steatornis caripensis. Next base: position 25,143 of record VZSC01006577.1, on the reverse strand, counting down.
GGACACACCTATTATTTCCTACACAGACTCCAAAGAACAGCATTGTGTGCAGTGTTAAATAAAGTCTGTTCCAATCTGAAGCTCCACTGCCTGTGCTACATCAGTACAATTCAATTCCTATTTAACTGAAGCAGTTGCCACATGACTTAGGATGTTTTCAGTGACTGAACATCAACTTGTACATATACTCCAACACCTACGTTTCATAGAAAGCTTTAATTTACGAACCGTTCAGCATCAAGAAACACAGAGACTTCACAGAGTCAAAGCACAGCAGCAGGTACTTATCTTTGGTTTAAACCAAGTTCCAGGAACCCGTACGACTTCCACACCTCGAGCACACGTAGCACAGCGTGACGATGGAAGTTCCTCCAACTCCCTGCTCTTGGAGGAGATCAAGTATTACACCACCAGATGTTTCTACCCAACCTCTAAGTACTCCAGTGAGTGAGAAGACAAACGGCAGTGTTGTCAAGGTAATCAGCAGTGAAAAGGCGCTGTGCCTCAAGACAATGGGAACAGATGCTCACTTGCAAGGCAACCAGAGACTCCCAGTTTCAATTCTCGTGGAATAAACTTAGTTCCCCTTTCAGCGAAGGGAGCTGGGGGCTGTCACATGGTCAGCCACCCTGCCTCGGCAAAGGACCTGCTCGGACTCCCTGTATCCCCCATCTATTCTGCAACAAAGCATCCGACTACAATATGGAAAGGCACTATGTTAGGAAACGACAACAGGATTCACATGGAAAGAACTGAGAAGTTTTAGGAATAGCAGGACCAGCGGCACCGTAAGTCAGAGGGTGAGAAAGCACAACGCTGACAGCAGCTCTGACCAAAGAGGCGCCTGCTCAGAGTTCGGCAGCAGTGCCGAAGCTCCCGCAAAAGCTCTACAAGGAGCACCTGAACTCACTCTGAGCAAGACATCCCATCCCTTCGTTATCAGTTGTTTCTTCTGCCTCTTAAGAAACTATTTTGTTAGAAGCTCTTTACAAAGCCAGTGGCCGTACCCAATGCTCTGAAGATCAAAAGGAGACTTCCAGCAGGAAACTCTCCACACTGTAGTGCTTTGGATTGGATCCAGCAGCAGCTCTGACACACACTGAGAATTCAGACCCCCAACCCAGGTCCTGTCCTGGCACTCGGGACCGACAGTGAGACGAAGGCAGGCCGAGGAGCACGGGGCTTGTGCTTTAACACCTCACAGCACTGCCACGTTAACTCAGGTTGTTTGGGGTTTCTTTTAGAAATCTTCCATTACCCCAAGGACAGCAATCCCATCACAGGATGGTTTGGGTTGGAAGGGACCTCAAAGACCATCCAGTTCCACCTCCCTGCCATGGGCAGGGACCCCTTCCACCAGCCCAGGTTGCTCAAAGCCCCGTCCAGCCTGGCCTTGAACACTTCCAGGGAGTGGGCAGCCACAGCTTCTCTGGGCAGCCTGGCCCATCGTCTCCCTGCGTTTCTGTTCCAGTCGCAGACCACCTTCACCACAATTTTTTTCCCCCCAATACCCAGGCCAAGTTTTCCCTGTTGTGATGCTGTCCAGTGCTTCTTGCCGTGGCGAACGCCCGCGACCAAACCTGGGCAGCCGCATCCTCCTGGTTCTCCAGCTGGGTCAAGGCCTCAAGCACACTGGGACACAAGCCCTGTGGCACGTGGCCACCACGACTGAGCAGACGCTAGCTGTCTTAACACCGGCGGAGTTTCAGAGCCCCCTTCCACGCAAGCCATCAGCATTTCTGTTCACCAGCCCTGCTCACTGAAGTAGGAATGAGAAGCACCAGACTTGCCAGAGAACTCACATTTCTGGCCCACGCTCCCCCAGACATACCAGCATGAAGTACAAAGCCCAAAGAACCAGCCAGTAGTATCTTTGTTTTTGCCAGAAACTTGAGGAGCTAAAAAAAAAAAAACAACAAAAAAACAAACCCAAAAAACAATTTGTTGTTTACTGGCAAGATCAAAAAGTTATGTTGAGATGAAAGCACTTCACAGTATGCTTAATGAAACAGAAGCATTGGTGGGATTCATTTAACCAACAATTAGGCAGCTGTATTTAAGCTACAGATCTAAGCTTCCTCTAAAGTGACAGAGGCATGCGTACGTACTGCCACGTTCAGATGGATGGAGCGTCTTACTTTCCTTCACCTCAATTACAGAAGGAGGCTAGACAGCCAGCCCATGCTGAGAGTTCAGCTTTTAACGAGCTAGTTATGCTAGAGGAACCTCATTTCAGAAAAGGAAGGGAAGAGGATAAGACGCAGACTGCAGGAAGCCTTGAAAGTGGGAAATTAAGACTGCTACCTAAGGAACTGTAAACATCGAGATACTGCCACCAACATTTTCAACTTTTTTTTAATCATCAAAGTTCAGACATTTACTACAGATCTGCAACAGTAAAACAGTTTAAGGAGCACAATTACCTACAGGGAAGTAAGCTGCCGGTGAGATTTGGTGGTGAGGAAAAACAGGTTACATGCCTGCGGTCAGTAGGGCAGGAGAGGTGACATTTGTCAGACACCAATACATTACCTTCATATGCCTGAAGTGAATAACTGAAACACCTGAAGTAAAATGGAAAATCACCTTTACTCTAGACAACTAAAATGCCAGCGAGATCAAGTCAAGACATAACCATCTCAGAAGGCAGAACCACTTTTTATTCAGACCACATGCTTACTGTTCAGTGAACGCTGCCACGAAAAAGACACAAGAGTTTGATCTCGGGAGCCACAGATGACACAATTTGACAAGCCAAGCTTTAACGAACCTTCCCATAGCCTCGGAAATCGAAGGACAGGCAAGTAAGCAGTACAGTACCCTGACCTAAAATGGGTAAACACCTGAAGTTCTCACAGTACTAGCCATCTTCGTAACCACGTCTTTTAAGGGTTCTGAAGCTCAGATCTTGGGCCAAGACTGAGGACGGTGCTGATCAGAGCCCTGTGGGATTGCAGTACTAAAGGAATTCCCAGCACATACAGCAGCAAGCCACATCAGACCCATGTTATCAGGAAGAGACTGTTTCCAGCACTCTCCCCAATCCAACAGCTGCTTCAGCCTATCTGTAGAGCTAATCATTAGTTCAAATATGAAAACACACCAGTTTGAAAAGCATCCTTGAGAAAAAGAGTTGTACAGGTATGGCTGTCAGCATGAGTATTCCATGCTTAACATTAATCAAGTGAGCAGGCCTCTCTCAGGGAATGTTAAGTCAGATTTTGGAAGCACATACACAAATGGCTATTTCTCCAGGTTACACAGCACAAAACGGTCACAATGCCAGTGGCAAAGAAAGCCTTGAGTTGTTTTAGCTACAGAAAAGAACAACAACATGCAGAGACTTCTAGTTAAACCCACACAGAAAAGAGAAACCCACACAGTTAAGTTGTACCAAACCACTAAACATTCAAGACAACTTGCAGCAGCAGCTCTGGTCCCTTTCCTGTTTCCCTGGGGCCAGACAGGGAATTCCCAAAGCCCCAGGAATTTGACAAGCCCATTCTTCACACAGCGTTTCTGAAGAACCTTACCCTCTCGGAAGGGTTACGCTTCTCCATGTGTTGTCAGAAGGTCACTGGCTGCCACTGCCAGAAGAATTCCTGCAACTTGCTCTCATCCAATGTCTTTCCCAGGCATTTCTCAAAGGGATGAAGTTTCCTGGCAGGAGCAACCCACTCCCAGCCGCCATCCTTCCCAAGATTCTCCTCCTCTTTCCTCCACGCCGCCACTAACAAGCAAGAACACGCTGCCTTTCCACAGCTCCAGAAAGGAGAAGGACAGGAGCAAGCTGTTGCCACCCGAACAGTGGAAGCAGCCCACACCCTGCTCCCGAGGGCTGCCAGGAGCAGGTACAGCGAGCATGGCTTGCCAAGACAAAACCCCAAACATGCAGCACCGCTGGACTACAGGCAGCATCATCTGCTTAGCACAACCTAAAAAAAACCCTTCAACCTAGGATCAGTTTTCTTCTATCTCCTGATGAAGTATCCATCAACAGGCTCTCAACCCATTCTCTAACTAAGTATCAATATTAACTTTAAGGTAGACAAGATTATGCATTTGCTCAGGATAAAGAGAGCAGGGTAACCAATTTTTCTTTCGGAAGAGGTAAATCAAGAAGTCAAGAGGAATTCCCTGCACTCCCCAGTCGTGCCTATGACTCAACAAGGCACTAAAAAAATAGTCCTTAGTTTCTAAAATGAAGGCTGCGTGCCCATTTTCGGTTCCTGAGCAAGTTTTCTACCAACATCAACAGGCATTTAATTTGGTCTTGTAAAATTCAGGAGCAGACCACGGATTATTCGGACAGCCTGACACAAGCTACAGGCCTGCGCTCCGAAGCCGAAACCACACTTTACCCTGGAAAATGTTAGCGACTTCATTCACTCTTTGCCACTCACTGCTGAAGCGACAGTTCGGTCTCCTCCTGGACACAGCGCCGGCTTAATTGGAACAGCCAACATCCGCACACTCCTTCCCGTTCGTCTCCACGTCTTCTGATCATACTTAGCACATTTAGGTAACAGCTGCCTCTTCATTTCAGTTGCACATAAATAGCATGTCAGTGCAAGGACAAACAAACAGAAAAAAGAGCAGTAGGGCTACGTGCCCTGTGCTGCCACCACACAGGTATGCGCCCGAGGAAGGACTTCAGCAGCGTTCTCACCCTTCACCAACTGCTTTTGCCCAGAGGCAGCAACAGCAGCAGCGCAGGGAGAAGATCAAGCCCAGTTCAGGGTTTGTTTCATACTGGGGGCAGGGAGAAAGGAACAGCAGGCACTGGCGCTGCTGCCAAGCGCTTTGTGTCGTGGAACTGGAACCCTAAAAATGACTTTTCGGTACAAGTGACACCTACTCCGGTGTGTCCATGTCCCCAGACGCCCTATGCACTCTGCCAGTACAGATTTATATGGTAACGTAAGAAGCCAGATGAGGGAACTGATCCAGCTCAGCTGAAAAAATAGCTATGTTAAAAGTTTCCAGCCAGCTCAGTTCCTCAGCTCTCTACCACGCAGCCATCCACACGCTTCCCATTAGTGCTGCGAGGCTTGCACGAGCAAGACTGCTGCTCGTTATCCATGGCCCTATATTAACAAAATGCCAGACACCCTCAATCGTACCGTATCACACTAAATCCAACTTGCGCTCTAACCCTTCTCCTGGGCACCCCAGCAGACAAGGGTGAGGAGAACCACTCTCTCCAGGCCAAAGAATGCTCATTCCAAACCCCAGCAACCAAGAGCTGAGGGGATTCCCGAGCTCGAGACCGCATCCAGAGCATCACATGCAACAGCCACTGATGGATCCACTTCGATTTTCTACTTTCATTCTGAACCTGTTTCTATTTTCCCCTCCAAAACTTGACGTGACTGCAAGTTTTACAGTTCAATTATCTGTATGTAGAAACGATTTTTGCATCTCTGGCTGTCTGGACCCCAAGCAACAGAAATGCCCGAGCAGGAGCTGGGGTGGGGGGGCTCTGTTGTGGGGGTGGTTTGTTGGGGTTTTTGGGGTTTTTTTTTTGTTTTTTTTCTAACTCACCTGCTCCATGCCAGGAGTCAGGTACGGACTGAACCCACAGCCTGGGCACAATACAAACAGAACTCACAGCTGTTTGCTGCCCCTGCAAGCCAAGCTGTAGACGTGAGACCAAAAAGGCATATAAGGAAAAAAACAAGCCAGTACTTTCAGCTGCTGTAGTAACACTCCAGTTTTGCGCCCAAGAAACGACTTGTTTTTCCAACTTCATTGCAACTACCATACAGCAAAAAGTATTTTCACAGTTCAAAACCTAACTTCCGCCTAGTTTGTTTTCCCACAATCGACCAAGTTTTTCCCCCATCTCCTATCTGGGACTCCTTCCTTCCCAATATTAATTATCACAACCATGGGCAAACAAATCCTTACAAGATTTACAAAGAAACTTGTTATATTTACTATTTTTGATATCTGAGGACTTATTTCAAAGAAAATTCGCTGCTTAAATGTACCAATGTGCAATGATTCCAAAGCAAGTGCTCAGCAACTCAAAATCAATTTAATAATGGTCAAAGAAATAAAAAAAAATTAAAAAATAATTCAATTGGAAAATCATTTTCATATACCTTCATATTTAAAACGATACTGTTTTGCACACTCCTAGCACATCTTTGGCATCAAGACCTTCCCGTGTTCAGAATAAAATATGGGGTGATCAAACCTCAAAATCACACTGCTTTTTCTCCCTCCTTGGACTTGTAGTTGCTGCAGTCAGCGTGAGTAAAGACCAAAAATACAGAACCCAACTACATCTTCAGTATGGGTTCACATCCCTGAAAGCTTCACCTGCACCAGTAGCCTTTAGAGGGAATCTCACAACGATTACACACGCTTCGTTCTCCTGAGCGCATTACTAGAGGTAGTCAGATTTCATGGGAAAACATTTTTTGTGACTCATCTTAATTTGCATTTTACTTAGTCAAACAATAGCAATTATGTGCCTGAGTTCAGTTTTGACATTCAAATTTTCAGACAAGACACCCCTGCGAGAATAGCCCTCCCTGCCTGGGTATGCCCAGGCAGCAAAGGCCAGCGCTTTACCTGCTGACCCTGGACAGCTTCGCAAAGCGTGCCCGCAGAGCTCCGACACATCATTTTTCGACGGTTCACTTCAAGCTGTCATCAACTTGACTCGTTGAATGCAAATAAAAAAATTACTAAAGAAAATTAAGATCTCAAGTATACATTGACTGGAAGCTACTCACACTAACATTTTTAATATTAAAAATAAAGAAAATTCTATGCTGGCAGCAGAGAACGGACTAAAATTAGCAGCGTGTGGGGAGAGGGGAGACCAGGTAGCAGCCCGTTTGAGAGAAGCCTCCAGCACTCAGTGCTTAGGATCACCACTGCCCAGAGGAACAGCCACCACTGACAGACCCAACCCAGCAGCAAAGTATCCGTAGAACGCAATGGAAAAGTCACAATTTCTCAAAAAAAAAACCCCATAAAAGTGATTTTGCACCAGAGAACTACCAAAAAGTTATTAGAATTAAAACTGGTTTGTGACAGACTAAGCCTTCTAGAATTTATTCCCTTTCTACCTGAAAACAGCAACACGGCAGTTGAGGACTAAGGCCCCTGATCTCTCCAGGGAGGTTACGATGACTTAGGGATTCTTGCAGAAGAGCCATCCGGATTATTTATAGTACCCCCAGACAGGGTAACGCAATTGTTCACACATGCACCTCGTCACATCCAAAAGCTTAACTGCTGTTTTAGCAGGAAATAGTAGATCGAAGTGATTCAAAGCCACATGTTAAAGAGAGCACACCAAATTATACTTCTAATAAATTATATCCAAACTGCCATCGTGGGTCATGCTTAATCAGCCCTTAAAATGCATAAAGGTGAAAGTAAGTGACTATAAGTTACTAACATGAAGTAGAAATTATTATCGTACCTTCACTTACACATGCAGACAAGCCTTTGCTTTTGTAGAACTAAAGCACTTCCCCTCGCTTGTCTTTCACATACACAGGCCAGTTTAAACATTCTTTGAGAGCCATCTTTTCCTGTAAAGACTAGACAGACTGAATCAGTGCCTGCTTACAGCCACCAGTGCTGCGGTACGTTTTACATGCTTGACTATCTCAGGTTCTTGGTGGAGTTCAGTATAAACACAAAAGCATGAATCAGAGCTAATAAGCTACCGAGTATTTTTTTTTTTTAAATATAAGGAGAGATTCGGCCAATAAGCCAGTCACCTTCAATGTCATCTGCTGTGTACACAAGTGCTTTGGAAACAGTATTTCCTTGTTGCTACAGGTCAAAGACTCCACCTGAGGTTTTTCCTGAAACTCTCCTCTTCCCAGCTGCAAAACCAGCCCAAGTTGTGCAGCTGCTGCGGTGGGGATTTATCACAGCAGGTACCACCGGGCAAAGCACCTTTTCAGGTGCCGTGCTACGTTCCTGGATTGCTACTGCTGCTGTCAGTGCTACCGCTAAGGAAAACCTAAGAAAGTCTAAAAATTGTAGTTAGCAGCGCTAATGTGAGAGGACATTATTTTCAGACAGATTCTCAACCACTTTGTTGTAGTAACGCAGAGAACTACTAAGGGGACAGGTGTTTCAACCCAGTTCAAGATTTTTGCTTCTTGGAAGGGCTGCTTTTTAAAAGATGCTGATGTAGAGCCTCCCTCTCAACTGACGCTGCTCACAACTGGCACCTTCCCACCACGTTTCCTCATCGAACCAACTACTTAAAGGAAACAACACATTTCAGCCACCTTCTGGCAGTTAAGCACCTGGAATTCAGCACCACAGGGAAAACCTGTTTGTACCCCAGAGTCTGGCAAATCCCACCATGAAGACACAAGCGTGACGCACTCTGACACACCAACCAGTCCTCAGGTGGTGTTCACAGCTGCCATAACCAGACATTTTGTTCATGGTTTAGGAAATAAAACTTGTTTGCCTTCCGGTCCACATACGCTATGAACAGTTTCTTCTATGTACTCCAGAAATACACACCCACTGGTCTAAATCAGTTTGACTGTTTGGAAACGCTTCCTAACTCTGCATGTGCACACTTGCTAATAAACCTGGAGATATTCTGCTTGAGCCCTCAAGAACTGCAGCAATACAGGCCAAGAACTAATTACTAAAACCCCTAAACATACAAGATCTCTGGAGCAAGAGCCACCACGTATCCGCTGACTTCTTGACTAAGACGTTGACTATTTTTAACCTTGAGAATTGAAATAAACCTTCCCAGCAAACTCAGAAAGCAACAAACGCCATGTGATCCAGGGGGGAATTTGCCAAGCAGCACAGAATTACACCACGGCCACGGCAGCAAAATAAATACAGCCTTCAGTAGTCAAGGTACGTGATGTTAAAAGACAAGATTAAGTGACTGTCACCCCCTCCCCCCCAAAACAATTAAGCAATACCCTAAGTCGAGGCTCAAAGAGCTTTCACGCACCAACTGTGCTTTAACAGTTAGTTGTCCCCCAAATATACTTTCTTTCACTTCCAATTACCAAAGGCTTGCTTAAGAGTGTCTTTTTGTCTCGTAGTCTGAGCTGCAATTTTTAGGGTGACGTTTCGACACCGATGAGGAAGTACACAGGAGCATACCTACACCTAGCACTAAGATTTACACTGATACTCTATTGTTCCTCCACCCTTTGCGAACACCTGCGTGGCCAATCGTTTAAGGGATTTATATCAAGCACAAACAGCCAGATCCAAGCCAACCCCCCAAAAAAAGGTTTTCTTTTTTCCAGACGTGTGGTAGGGATCTGCACATGTTACACCAGCAGGCACTGCAAGAAAGAGCGGAGGCATGAATTCTCCTAAATTGCCAGAGGCAGGCCCCAAGAAGGTCAGAAGCTGCCGACCTGAACTCTTCATCTGCAAAACAAGATGGTGTTCAGAAGAAAAACAAAACTCTGATAAACCTAGGGGAGAAAGGATGTTAAGTACAAGGCCTGTCTCACAGCACAGATTAAACAGAAAGGGGAAAGCCTAGGAAAATCCACAGCTCTCCTTCATGATGTCAAAGGAACTACCGTAGTCAGGGGCTGCACACCGACGAAGAGCTGGAGTCAGCTTTGCCAGAAGCCCGGCAGCTCGCTCACAAGAGAGGAAAGGCCAGCTTTGTTGGGTGAGAAAACAGACCCCACCCACGAGCGTAATCATTTCTGCTAAGCCACATCAATAGCGGCGAAGACACCGCGCTGGGACGGCAACCCCGCATCCCCTGTGTGCGCAGGGTGGGCAAGGGATTCACCAGTGACCTAAGGAGCCAGGTGGGCTCCCGCTGTTAGGTGGGAGAGGGTGGCGGGGCCAAGCTGCCAAGGCAACACCCCCAAGGGATGGGGACGAGAGAGTCCCTCAGGGTCACTGACAGACAAGGGAAAGAGAGAAACCAAACCATCCCTCCCTGCAGCAAAGGCGACACCGGTGTCGGGCGTGCCCAGGGCAGCCGGCTCCCCCGGGATTTCATGTCGACAGCGAGAGCAAGGAGGGGAAAGGACTGTGTGGATGAAGGGGGG
>VZSC01006575.1:3402-27668 GCA_013398225.1 Steatornis caripensis | reverse complement strand
TGGTTCTGAGCTGGACAGGGTGGCTGGGGAGAAGGCAGGGAACGTCCTGCGGTCCCCCGAGGGCGCACGGGGCTGCTGGAGAGGACAGTCCTGCTCCTTCCGAGAGGGTGGGCTTACAGGGACACGGCATCCTGATGCAGAGACACAGACCTGGAGAGCAAACCCCCCAGCCGCAACGCTGCGGTGCTCACCTGCTCCGTGAGCTCAAGGCACGCCAGCGTGCAAAGCTTCCCCCGGCAAGCCCTTGCCTTCACCGAGCCAAGCTCTGGCTTTCTTTTGCACCCCAGGAAGGTTTTTCCAGCTCGCCGCAGGCTCCAGTTTTACACCGCCGTGCCGCGGAGCAGCCCCGGCGTGGGAGTCGGAGTGTGTTTGTTGACACTCTCCCACCTCCGAGCCGCATTATGCATCTCCAGTAAATGCCCTTTCCATCTTGCTCTGATCATTAGCCAAGAGTATTCCGCTCCAGAGCTTTGCTATAATGAAAGGCACTGAACTTTGGGATCTCAATTAACTATAGCAAACGCTCTAGATCCTAGGAAAATACTTTGCTCAAATTATATTGCAATAATAATATGTATGTCCATTTACTCCCGTGGAGCGGAGCAGGCATGCGCCATGTATCTCAATTTTCCTTCTCTCTCATGTCGTTAGCGTGATCCCTACATCTCTTTCCTGCCCAATGCACAGAGTCATTCCTAATTCCTGGGCTCCTCTGCCACCTCACAGAACAAAATCGAACCCTAATGCCGCACGGCACTCCACCTCTGCCTGATGAATAGATTCCAGCTCTTAATGAACGATAGCAAGTCGTTATAATTAATAAACAGAGGCGAGCGCTCGGTCCTTTGGCTGCTACCTCCATTATTTGCAAAGCTGTCACTCCAGCAGTTGAGATCTTTGCAGCCAGAAGGTCACGCTCCAGGTCTGGGGAGTAATTTGGGGAGTGGGGAGAAGCAGCACGATCCGCGGCCTTTAAATAAGCAAACGTTTCTTGCGGCGTGGCAAGGAAGGAGGCAGCCATGGGGAAGCGTTCGGGCACCTGCGTGGTCCCCACCGCCAGCCCATCAGCCCACGGCACGGGGTGCTGTGGGGACGGGACCGGGCCGTGAGTTTGTTTTGCCCAGATCCTGCACAAAGGTGGGTGAGCGGGGGATTGCGCCTGCGTGGGACGTGACGCTGCCGGCACGAACCGGGCCGGCAGAGCCGTGCTGGTGCCATTAGCCAGCCAAACGCTCCTGCCTTCCCAATCTCGCCCGGCCTGCAGGAGTCTAATAAAACAAGTCCACACATTACAAAATCAATTTCCTCTCTATTAATTTGGGTCTCTTAAGATTTATCATCGTCTTTCATCACCAGATCAAAAGCAATTGGCAAAGTCTCAAATAACCTTTTAATTCGGAGCTGAGAGCCAGGATCCAGATATACAGAGCCACGTCCTCCGGAGGGGCACTGCCCAAACGGGATGGGGTCCGGCACCCCGAGACCAGCCCGGGGCACGGCACCCCTTGGCCGCATCCATACCTGCAGCGAGCCTCAGCCCGGCTCCTGGCTGGAGCGGGGCGGCAGTTCGTGATGGAATTAATTACATTTCTTCCTGTTCCTTCAATCGAAACCCGCACTTTGATATTTATGCTCTCAGTTGTGGGTTGCGGCCTTGATTCATTAAGATTTGCATAGTAATTGTTTTCTTCTAACGATCTGGGAGGACGGCACCGTGGGGAGACGTGTCCCGCACACACGTGCGGGCGGGCTGGAGCACACTGCTGCGCAGCATCGCAACTCTCCGAGCACCACGCCTCTGATCAGGGCCGCAACGGGGCCAAAATGCGCTCAAAATGGGGCCAAAATAAGGTCAAAGGCTTCTGCGTCCCCATCCCACCGTTCTGTGCCCTGTCCAGGGCAGGGGATCGGGTCCACCCGCATCTTCTGTGAGTGCCCAGAGGGAGCGGGTGCTCCTGGCATCACTGTGGAAGGGACCTGCACTTATTTTTTCGCTCGAAGTATTTTTTCCATATTAAAACTCAAATTTTCCACTGGACAGACCTGATTTCCGCATGTTTCCTGAATTGGACATTTGCTTTTGATGGACAAAACCAGTCTGGAATGATCAAAACTTCCGTTCTGGTGCTTAGAAAGAAAAAACTCCCCTGTTTCTCCAGCTTGAGTTGAGAACAAATCCACGTGCAAAGCGGCATAAAAGACAGGAACTATTTCAAAATCGTGGAAATACCTGGTATTACTGAAATCCTCGTCCGGCACTGCCCTTTCCCCTCCGCCTGGCTCCAGAACGTTTGCAAAACCTCAGTTTCCCGTTAGTTCACGTTAAAAATTTAGCTCTGGACTGGGATGGGAGATCTGGGAGAAGACAATTCCCTTGCTGGGGTGGGGGGTGCGGGGAGGAATAAAAAAGAAAAAAAGGAGAAGAAAATCTTGTCTCCTTGCTCAAAAGCAAACCCCGAGTCTCCGTGCCCGTCGTGAGAGCTCGGGGAGCTGCCGCTGCCTCCCGGGAGCAGCGTGGGGCCCGTGCGAAGCGCCCGGCTCCCGTCCCAGATTCGACGGCTTCGCTCCCCACCGCGTTCTATTTCTATATTTGTGTATTTGTGTATTTGTGTATTTATTTGTGTATTTGTGTATTTGATGATCAGTTAACAGTCACGCGGCGGCTGGGTCTCGGCGGAGAGCAAAGCACAGAGCTCTGCAGCTCAATCACCAAACAGCCGATTTCTGCCCCAAAACACGGTCGGCTTTGCCCAACCGTGACCAAGGTAATTCGGGCCAGCCCTGCCACGTCTCTTCAACCGCCCGTGAAGATCTCATTGCTCTCAGCCCTCCAGAGTGAGATTCGATACGTGCTGCTTACCCGCTACCTGATGTCGGCTGCGTTCTGCTTTTCTCGTTTTTATTTATTTTCTTCTTCTATTTTTTTTTTTTTTTATAGGAGAGTTAAGTCTCTTGGGGAGCCTGGGAGAGTGACTTTCGTGCTGCGATTCCCCCCTCGCTATCGAGCCCCGCTCCGGCCCCACCGTATCACTCCAGCCCTATCTGTTTCCAAGTCAGGAAACGTGGAGAGAAAAACTTTCCGAAAGGCCGACGCTGAGAAAGCTGCCGACAGCCCTCCGGGCCGCTGACAGAGGAGGATGTGATGCACATCCCCACCCGCTCCGGGCAAACACGCGGATCCAGGCACCGCAGGGGCCAAACGCTCCCGGAATTTGTAATTTTTGCTCTTTTGCTTTGCTGGGTGCTGAGCAAGGTGCAGAACGGCTGTGGCTGCATCTCAGTCGCCCCAAGCAGCTGCATTTTTCTGCCTGCAAAGCATCAGAGAAGCAGTTTCCCCTTTTCCATTTGGAAAAGTCACTTATTTTGGGGTTTTAATTATTTTTTATATGCTTAATCCAGGCAGCCCATGGTGTCATGACCACGGGGAGGGGAGGGGGGCAGAGACCACGAACCAAAAACATCTCCAAAGCTGTGACCGAGGAAGGAGCCGCCACTATAAATGCACCTGGGGCTTGTATCTCACATCCACGCACATCTGAAAATTGCCACTTGATTTCCCCTCAATCCCCAGGAGGAGGGCTGGCCGTGCTCCCAATGCTCCCGCAGCTCCTCAGATGTGGAGGGGAGAAAACTCCCGTGAGCTACCGGACCAAAAGCTATGAGCCTCGAAGAGCCCGCAGCATCGGAATCGGGATCCCCAGCCCTGCCGCCCCCTCAGCGCTTTGGGAAACACAAACCAACGCCGGAGAGTGATTTACGGGGAGAAGCAGCCGATATCCGTATCGAGCCGCCCTCCCCGTCAATGCCTCTCCCCGGCGCTGCCGCCTCTGTAATTAAGAGTTGCATGGCCAGAGAGGGGGGAAACGGGGGCTGCCGCGGGAAACGCAGCAAATTGGAGCTGTGGAAATTTGTTGTTTCCGTAGCTTTTCTTGTCCTCTGGAGCCTGGGGTAACAAACACAAATTAAAATAAAAGCAAGGGGGAAAAGGGGCAGCTGGGGTTGCATTGAGTGTCTAATTTCTACACGCCATGGGAGAGGGAAAGCCGAGTTTGGGTGGGGGAGCGGGTGGCCTGAGCATCCCTCGTTGTGTTGTAAACAGCCACGAGGGCAGTGTGTCGGCCCGGGTGTGCGCGGAGCAAGCTGGGGGAGCTCCCTGCTCCTTCCGGCACTGTCGGGGTTGCTGGGATGGGGTTTGCTGCTGTGCTGGTGGGTATAGAATCGTAGACCCAGGGAATGGTTTGGGTTGGAAGGGACCTCTAAAGGTCGTCCGGTCCAGCCCCCCGTGACGAGCACGGACATTTTCAGCTATATCGGGCTGCTCAGGTTTGATCCGGCTCTGCGGCAGAGCCAGGATTCCTGGGTAGATGTGCCGGTCCTGCCAGGGCCGTCCTCCTTGGAGCTGAGGAGGACAGCGGCGGGTCTGAGACGCACACGTCTGCTGGGCGAGCAGGCGCGTGTGGACACGTGTGAGCTCCGGGTTGTGCTGAGACCGAGCAAAGCGCTGCCCGACACCTGGGGGGTGGAAGGAGCCTGCAAACAGCGGGGCTGGAAGTAAATGACTGCACAGCTCTGATCTGACAAGAAGAGACCGTTTCAATCCAAAGCAAAGCTTAGCGATATCCTGAGAGCGCCAGAGGATGCGCAGCTTCTCCTTCGCGCAGATCCAGAGTGGGAAATTGCGGCTGAGGGACAGCCCCACGAGCTGGAGGCAGCAGGGACGGGGTTGGGCTGGGGCGTAAAACATCCTGGGGACAGCGGCAGTATTTCAGCTGACAAACCAAAAGGTTATGCGTGCATGACAGATGTTTGTTTGTACACTTTTACGATCGAAGGGAAGTAATTGTGTTGGCTGGGCAGGTGGAATGGCAGTGGCTTTCGAGGTGCGTGCCTCCTCCTTTGGGGCAGGGGACGTAGAAAGGGCTGGAGTCCCGCTCTGTTTCAGATAAGTAGCTGCAGAAGAAAGATTAATAATAATAATAATAATAATAATAATAATAATAATAATAACAATAATGGTGGGGTTCTTCCTCATCTCTGTACAGCCAGTCTGCTTTGCAGATGATTTTCTCTCTCCCAGGGCAGCAATGGGATCTGACCAGGGATTTTCTAACAGGAGAAATCCAACGAGGTGGTGAAGAGTTCCCGGGTACCAGCTCGTCCGTGGTAGCTGTCGGGCGGGTGCTTTCCGTCTCTGCCAATGCAGAGGGGTTTGTCCTCCTTTTGCTGCCGCTGGGAGCGGCTCACAGGTCGCCCAGGAGCGCCGCATGCTGCTGGCGCCACCGGGACCGAGTTTCGGGGTACACGCTGCGGGAGCCATCAGCTGCAAAGAGAGCAATGACCCAGCGGGGCTGAGCGGGAGGGGGCACGACGATGCTCCCCTTGCAGGTGGCACCGGACCCTAGCTCACGGCTTAAGGGTGATCGAAGCTCCTGGTCCGGCATTACAAAGAGCCGCTCCGGCTCCGTCATCACAAGCCCTTTCCAGACCCCCGCCTGCTTTTCCCTGGGCGGGCTCCTGCTCTCCTTCCGCCCTCATTAGAGAAACGCACTGAGCGCTTTGCAGCTTCTGAGGCAATTTCCAACCAGAATCCCACGGGACCTGAAGCAGAAATGCCTCTTCTTTGAAGGGCCCTCACCACAGCCTGTGTCTGAGCTTTGAACCTGCCACGCGCCGTCACCCAGAATAATTCATGTTAAACATTTGCTTGTAGCGGTGCAGGGACCAGAGCTCCCCTTGCTCCTGGGCTGTGCTGGTGTGCGGGGAAGGGGATGAGAGCATCGCCGGCGTGTTCGTGGGGTGCCCATGGGTCTGCAGAGCCCCTGAGGAGCAGCACGGCTCATGGGGTTAATAGGATGGGGCATGGGGTGGGTCCTGAGTCCCTGGACAAGGGCTGCACGGGACCCGTCCTGCACATGGGAAGCAGCAGGCTGGGAGCAGCCGCCGTCCCTGCCATCGACGGCATCGCGCGCGTGTGCGGTTATGATGTAAAACTGATGCTTAAGAAAGTTGAGTGCAAATTTAGAGGGAAAACAAACACTGGCTTTGAGCAAACACCTCATCTGTGCTTTATGTCCCTTGGGAGCAAAGGAGCACGTTATTTCTGCTCCCCCTTCCTCTTTAGAAGCAAAAGCAAACAGGGAGCGAAGGCAACGGGATTTCGGGTGGGATTTAGGGACGGGCTCGTCCCACCTTGCAGGGAAGGAGGAGGCAGGTGGGGATGGGGACAGAGCTCTGCAAGCAAAGGCGAAAGACAGAGATTTATTAAGGCGGAAATCATGTCCCACTTGAGCATTTGAGAACTGCCTGGTGACCGCCCCAAGGCGACGCGGGATGGGCCGAGCTGCCCCGCACCAGCAAGTCGCCCGCTCCCCACCACCACCGCAGCCAGAAGCGGCCCCCGAAGGTGCTGCGGGAGCCCAGCCTTCACCCCGCTCGCGGGAAAGCGTGAAAGAAGCTCGGAAAGCCCAAAGCGAGGGACGAGGCTTGCATCTGCACGGCGCCTTTCTCCTAAAACGATCGTTTTGGCAGATAAAAATACACTGGCAAAGCTGCACCGAGCGCCTTCCGTGAGTTGTCGGGGCTGGGGGGAAAAAAATAAAAGAGCAGCAGAAGCAGAGGAAGAAGAATTCAATATTTCTATTTGTTCTTATCCAAATAAATTGAGATGTATTTGTGGAAGTGTCAGAGAAGCCCGCAGGAATGAAACTATAAAATAACACAGCTGCTTCATGAGTCTATGACAGACAGCATAGATTAATGTACCGGCGTTTTTATGGTCTGTTAACAACTGATATGGGTTTTAAATATATTATCTCCCATTGTATTGTCTGTCGTTTTAAAAACTGCTCATGTCTATTGTGTTTGCTTTTAAGAGGTGCTTATGGAACAATCAGCCAGTCGCTCCCCGATCTCTCCTCTTCTCTCCCTCCTAGACAGATCATTGTCTCGCCCTCTTTCTCTCTTTTTTCCCCTAGATAGGTTTTCCCCAACACTTGCATGGGCAATTTATTCCGAAACCTATCGAAGCCCCCTCATGCTCTTTAATTCCGTGTGCTTTAAAAAGCTTTTCCACCTTCACACCTGGTTATCTTTGAAATGTGGATGAGCTGGGGAGAGGGGTCAGGCTGGAGCAGTGAAGGGTTCGCAGCGGCTGGAGGGGTGCGGAGGTGGGAGGTGGGTGCTTGTGCTGTCCCGCGCTCTGATGCGGCCGAATCCTGGCCTCCAGGTATCTGCTTGGCCGAGTGTGGGGGAGAGAAAAGGAGCCCGAGGTGAGTTCTGGGCTGGGGGAACCGGGACCAGTTTTAGTGGATGCGCTTAGGAAGTCACGTAGGGTGTTCCAGTGTGGTGAAAACCCTGCGACGGCTCTCAGCGTTCGATGGCTCAGCAAAATTTGGGGTTTCGTCTTGGTTAGGACTCAGNTGGAGGGGTGCGGAGGTGGGAGGTGGGTGCTTGTGCTGTCCCGCGCTCTGATGCGGCCGAATCCTGGCCTCCAGGTATCTGCTTGGCCGAGTGTGGGGGAGAGAAAAGGAGCCCGAGGTGAGTTCTGGGCTGGGGGAACCGGGACCAGTTTTAGTGGATGCGCTTAGGAAGTCACGTAGGGTGTTCCAGTGTGGTGAAAACCCTGCGACGGCTCTCAGCGTTCGATGGCTCAGCAAAATTTGGGGTTTCGCCTTGGTTAGGACTCAGGGAGAGCAGGACCGTGAGGGACAGGGCTCCTGGCTCCCCCAGCAAGAGCCCCCTCGAACCTCTCCAGCGAGTCTCTTCGCCCAGGAAATTCTCCCGGACAGAAGTTCCCCGTGACTTCGCTTTCCCCACCTGCTCTTGGCCACTCGGCCCCTCCATGCCACATCTTGCAATGGGAGATCTGTGCCCCGCCAGGCTCCCCGTCACCAGCAGCATCATCCATCACCGCTAACGGCCCCCCCAGCCCACCTCGGACCTCGCACCGCTCCTTGCGCAGGAGATGCAAGGAGATCGATGGCTGCAGATGGCTCTGCCACAGATGGAGCTGGGAGGAAACATCTGGACCATCTCGCTGGCATCTGGCATGGAGCAGCACTTCCAGCCAAGCGTGGCCGCCGTCAGCGGATGAAAGCGCTGCCCACTGCCGGTTCCCAACTGGTCCCACTGCCCCCCACCCCGGGGCCATCCTCACACCCACAGGACAGTGTCAGGACCAGAGATGCTCAAAATCTGCGCTGGCTCATCCCCACCCTCTGTTATCAGCACAAACAACCCTCGAAAGGCCCTTTCCTTCCGCCTCGCACCCCTTAACACCAGGCAGCCCCAAAGCAGCCACGGAGCTCCCACGGGAGCGAGGGGTGGTAATGGATGTGTGTTTGCGTACATAATTATCTCAAAAGGCTTGAATTGCTATATTCGAAATTACATTAGATTGCAAGAACAAAGATGCCCTTTTGATGCTCTGTAGCAGCACTGGAGATAATGAAAGGAGAGGAATCTTGATCAGGATGAAAGATAGCTTCCTTCGACTTCCCCTCGCTGATAAAGTGCTGCCCAGACGAAGAGAATTTAGAATAAAAAGCGCCACAAAAGTAACACAAAGTAAACACGNTGTAGCAGCACTGGAGATAATGAAAGGAGAGGAATCTTGATCAGGATGAAAGATAGCTTCCTTCGACTTCCCCTCGCTGATAAAGTGCTGCCCAGACGAAGAGAATTTAGAATAAAAAGCGCCACAAAAGTAAAACAAAGTAAACACGGCCCAGTGTCGCTCTAACAAGTTAAAATTACACTGCGGAGCGGAGGCAAACAGGACAATAAAGAGAAGCGCTCAAGGTAACGGGGAGAAGGACAGCACAGGTTTGAGACGGGAACAGAGACGCTGGGAGCAACCCTGAGGGAAACAGCAGCTGCGAAACCTGCTAAGGGTGTGAAGTCTGGGCTCCCGCTTCCCTCGCTGCCGTGCCCCTTTGCGTGGCATCGGCAGGAACGGCCCCTCGGTGCCGCTGCGAAGACGAGATCGAGGAGGAAGCGGTGCCAGGGTCACCTCCTCGGCCTGTGTCAGCCCTGGGCGCGAAGGGGAAGGCGCCGATTTTCTCTGGCTGCTGCCGTTAATTGGGTTTAGAAGTGGTTTGGTTTAAAAGCGCTGGAAGGGCGTTTGCGTGGTGGTGGAGCAGCGCAGGGGAGGCAGCTGGGTGCTGCGGAAAGCCGTGGCCAAGGAGCTCCTGGAAAGCGGTGGCCAAAGAGCTCCTGGGCAGGGGACGGCGTGTGTCCCTGCTCGCAGGCAGGGTGCGAGCCCTGTGCCAGGTCGCAGACTGGCTCCTTGCTCTGCTCTGAGGCTCGCTGCACGTTGTAGGCCCCAGCCGTGCTTGGCCATCGCTGGTCCTGCTCAAGGCGGTGCTGAGCTGTGGTGGCTCTGCAGCGTGCCGTCCGCTCCGCGCTGCCATGGCAACTAGGGATGCAAAACTGCTGCTTAAAACCCCAAACAAACAAATCTTCCACACCACGAAACCCAAGGCATCCTTCTCGCGTCATTCCCCTTAACCTGTTTTTTTCTCTTGGGATCTGATCAGGAGCTGGTGCTGCCGGTGGCACCCCCCACGCCAGAGGTGTAAATAACTGCGGCGTCCCGGGTGCCTCCGTGTGCCCGTCTTCCCAGGCCATATCTCAAATATACTGTTTGGAGTATATTCATCAAAATAGCTCATTTTTTCCTCCATGTTTTGCACCTTTCTCAGTGCAGAGGTGGTAACAGTCTTGGCCACTGAGCAACTACGATTTGTGCTGCGCTCCCTGTCTCAATAGCTCAAGGGGGAAATAATAAGCCCAAGAAGGATGTGAAATGGCCACATACACCAAGACTGAGCCATTCCTGTCCATGTCTCCGCCGCAGCTGTAGCAGCACGGCACGACGCTCCAGCCCTGAGCCCTTTTGGAGGTCTTCAGGCTGCCCTTGAGTGTTCCCGTGAATGGCGTACCCCAGGAACGTGCAAATGTGTGTGCACGCCTGCGGGATCCTTCGACCCTGCACGCAAGGAGCGGCTCAGGACAGGGATGCGCCTGGGGACGTCACGCAGTAGTTAAATGACATTGGTTTTGGATGTTTACTGTGCCTTGGTGAGGCCCTGGCCCAAATTCAGTGTTTGCGTACATAGTGACTTCTTGGTTGCGTGAAAATTGGGATTTATTTTCCATTAAGGGAAATATTTGCCTTTTCACGTTCATCAGTGCTCACCGTTTGGGTCACAGCCCCCAGCTCAGCCACACCGTGTGGCTGCACTGCACCCAGCCAGGATCAGATGTCCCAGCAAAACCCGGTGGTACAAGGCTCCGGGGCTGCGCTGGGAGCTGGAGCAAGAGAGATTAAACTGATATAAGTTACTCTCTTGGGAGTCATGGCAAGTCCCTATGAAAGAAATCCTAGGAGACACTTGTAATATTTAACGGGGATAAAAAACAATGGGTGTCCATAGAAATGATACTGTAGGGAACCACAGCACCTCTCCTATAGGAAATGCATCTGCAGAAATGCTGGAGGATCTGTAAGATTTAATTATGTATATCTGAGTACCTTAGAACCTGGTTCAGTGAAGTGAATACGGAGAGCTTACATTTAATTAAGTGCATCTTTGGAAATGAAGGCAGCACGGCAAGCGAGTACAGGAGCCAGAGCATCCATCAGCTTGGAAGGGGTTTGCTTTGTGGCTGAAGGATTCGGTGGATTTTGGGCAGCTTTTAGGGTAAGGCCTCCACGAGGCCACCTGGAGTCATCCCATCTCCGTTTTGATGCTGGGAGGGTGATTCCTCCAACCCAGATAGCTCCCTTGGGGTGAGATGGGCTGCTCCAGAGCACCCCCCGACAGCAAAGGAGTGGAGACTTCACTTTTGGGGGCAAGTGGGGCAGCGGTGGGATAGCACTTTGTTGCCTTGGTTTGAAGTCCTTGCCCTGCTCTTGGCCTCTTTGGTGGCATTGGGCAGGTCTCCGGGCTGTGGGAGGGCATTGGGGCTGCTGTGGGGATAGCAATGCTGTACAAGGGAGGTGTGGTAAATATTTTTGAAGGCAATGTAGAGGACAAGTTTTGAGGAGATTACAGGTTAATCATTTGATCTCCCAGGTAAATATTAACACAAAAGCCATTTGTCTTATTTTGTCCAAATACCTGCAGTGTTTCCAACCAGGCAGGATTAAATCTGTCCTTATCCAGGTCTGAAATCTGCTGTCGGTCCGTTCCTGCTGGCATCAAAAGCAAACGGACGCAACGTTGGCTGGCAGCTCAGGGAGATCCCAAACCAGTCCTCAGTCTCTGGGATTCACATGTGAACCAGTTGGGTTGGAGGATAGTGATCAACCAAGGCCGATACTGACTTCCAAGAGCTGCTCCCTGCTGGCTCTTCATGTCTCACTGGTAGCTCGGGGAGATCCCAAACCAGCCCTCGATCTCCAGAATCCACATGTGAACCAGTTGGGTTGGGGACAGCAAGTTGACCGATGTCCACGTGGACTTCCGAGAGCTGCTTTCTGCCGGGTCACCGTGTCTCAGGAGTGCAGGAGAAGAAGAGGTTTACTGCACCCCAAGTTTCTCTGCACCAAGAATGTTGTGCTGGGAGGACCGACAGTGTCCTTGTTCCTCCTGCTGATGCCACTGCATCTCCCCTGAATTTTGTACCAGGGAGAGGGCGACACACAGGTCTCACCCCAAGGGATCAGCATCACGGGGAACGCCTCTCCGTCTTTCTCTCTGTCCAACGCACGCACCCGGTTACAAAGAGCTTTGCAAACCCCTGCGAAGCCAAAGTAAAGTGGTCGGCAAAGTGATGAGGGAGAGACAGATGAATCCTAAAGAGAGGGATTGAAAACTGCTCCTGGAGAGAAGCGATGCCTCCTCTGGTACCTGTCCCCACCTCAGNCTGCACCAAGAATGTTGTGCTGGGAGGACCGACAGTGTCCTTGTTCCTCCTGCTGATGCCACTGCATCTCCCCTGAATTTTGTACCAGGGAGAGGGCGACACACAGGTCTCACCCCAAGGGATCAGCATCACGGGGAACGCCTCTCCGTCTTTCTCTCTGTCCAACGCACGCACCCGGTTACAAAGAGCTTTGCAAACCCCTGCGAAGCCAAAGTAAAGTGGTCGGCAAAGTGATGAGGGAGAGACAGATGAATCCTAAAGAGAGGGATTGAAAACTGCTCCTGGAGAGAAGCGATGCCTCCTCCGGTACCTGTCCCCACCTCAGCCAACCCCACAATCCCATCGCTGTTAACGGGTTTCATCCCAGGCATCGAACGGGGAATGAAGTTATCGAAACCGTTCCGCAATGATTTTTTCAGGCTTGTCTTTCTGAAGCCCTCACGTGCTGGAAAGCATAAAATAATACAGAGGGAATAAACATCAGAAATGGTCTAAACAAGCCCGAAAGATTGGGAACTCAAATCTCACAAACTGTATGCAGCTTCACGCTTCAAATCACCTTAAGTATTTGCAGCGCGCACCAGGATCACCTTTCTATCATAATTAAATGTGTCTGTCTCCGAGCAAAGGGAGGAGAGCTTAGGGGGTTGTCACCATCCTTAATCTCAGCTGCCATTCCTCAGCAGCACTGTCAGGGCAATGCCAAAATGGGTTTTTAGGGGAAAAAAGTGCCTTCCAGGATAGACTTTGAGAAATGTCCCGCGTCTTTGCATTCTGCTTTTGTTAAAAGCAGTGTGGATCCAGCCTGGAGAAGAGCAAGGGGTATTAGAGCAGGAGGGGTATTTTGCAAAGTTGGGGTCCAACAGGTTGAGTTGGAGTTGCGGGCATCTTTGGGTGCTGTGGAGGAGCAAAAGAGATGGGGACGTGCGAGCGTGGAGCACTGAGCCTGGTCCCTGCCCACCTCTGTCTATAGACACCATGTCTGGTCTGGGGAAAGGATCCGACCTTACCCACCCGCCGGGGGATAGCGAGAGGAGCTGGGGCCTTTGCTGGTGCCTCATCAGTCATAGTCTTTGGGAAGAAGAGCTCCTCAAACCCTCGCACCCACCTGGCCCCGACCCTGGGGGGCGGCACCCGTGATCTGACCCTGTTAAAGCCTCCATCTCTCCTCCGTGCGTGTAGACGGTCTCATCGGGGGAAGACGCCTCCGCACGCAGTGTTTTCATTGATAAAAATGGGGCTGCTTTTGTGTGAAAACGCTAGTGTGTTTCCACCGAACGGGAAATCGATGGGAGTCTGATATTAATTAAGCATGTCTGCAGTGGGGGCAGCCATTTAAATAAAACTGAATGAAGCTTTTCAATGTGCACCTGGGGTGGGATCCATCTCAGCGTTAGATGCCTCCATCTCCATTTCCCGTCGCCATCCCCCTCCATCGATTCCTCCCTGTCGCAGCTCCTGTTTCTCCCCCTCCATCCCTACTCCCACCGGGAGATGCTGGCGAGCCTTTCCCGGGGGATGGACTGGATGGCCCCACCGCGAGCTGCTGAAGGTCAGAGCAACTGCCGCTTTCCAACAGGGCGGCCTCCAGAGGGTAAACAATGATTAACCTTAAATTAAAACTGGTTGTAATCTTTGATTACCCGCCCGGTTCCACAATGTGCCAAAGCCCATTTTGTTTCTGGTTTCCTTGGAGATACCACCCGGTCTCCCCACCCCCTTCTAGCTCTGCTCTGGCTTTTTTTAAAGCAGGTTTAAAAACAGCTATTAGGAGAGCTTGTTAATCATCATGCCAGGCTGCTAATAGCACTCTGGCCACGGTTAATCACGGTAAGCTGCAAAGATGCTACCAACGCTTTCAGTGGATGTAATTGCCCCCCTGTTCCTTCCCTGCACTGCAACCCCCTTCCCTTTTGAGCAGGAGCCTCTTCTCTACCCAAGTTGAGAATTTTGGGTGCTTGCTTTTTGTATTTTGGCTTCGCTGGCGGCGACAACTCCGCAGGGCCAGGGAAGGGCCGTGCTCCACCGAGCCCAAATCTGCGTTGCAGCTCAACAGCAGCAGTGCTTGCACGTCAGGTTGTGCAGCAGGAGACGGGGATTTGGGACCTTGGGGCCGTATACCAGGAAACCAAGGGCTCGAGCCGGAGATCAGCTGTCTCAGGGGACTCGGATGCCATTAATAGCAGATTATGGCTGCAGCCGCCTCCTTTCTTGAACATCACGGGATCTTCTTTTTGATTCATCAGTGCCCCGTACTTCAGATGTGCTGTCAGCTGCACTTCTAGCAACCTTCTCACCGAGAAAATACGCAGATGGAGGGGAAGCTGGAGATAAGCTACGTGTTCCTGGGCTGGCTTCATCGCTGGGGCGTCCTCCTCCTCCTCGCTGGAGCTCCTCCAGCTTCCTGCTGCTGCACGTGGGGGCAGGTTTGGCCTCCACGGTCTCAAATTCATAAATCAGTTCAGCGTGTTGTTTTTTTCGAAGTTAAGCGGTTGCTTAAAGACTTCCCTGTACAAGGCCAGAGCATCGGGCTGGTGCCGTAATGAATAGCTCCGTCAAGATGAGCGGTGCGACATTGCCTTGTGCGCGGCTGGTGTGAACGAGGAGTGGGACCGGTGGGACGGACCCCCAAAAACCCCTGTCCCCAAGTGCCTCCGGCCATCGGTGGGTGCTGCTCTGCCCTCATCGATCCCATTTAGCTGGGTTTGAACTGGGCGACCCACCTGCGTGGGTGCTAATTGTGGCTCTGGCTGTTCCTGCTGAAATGACAGATAGGGGACGATTCTGCCAGTTGACAATAATTGTTCTCCTAATTACAGCAATGACATTTACTGGAAAGCCACTGCAATCCCATTACGTTCTTATGCTAAATTCTGCGACTTTAAAATTACATTCCCCGTCTCCTTCCCCTGGTATGAAGCCCTCTGGATAGACTCTTGTTTACTACATCTGCGACCATGCAGCGCAATGGATAGTCCTGGGGTGCCCTGCGAGAGCTGCTGTTCATTTGGGGGTTTTTTAGGGGGTGGGGGAAGGAGGGGTGAGTATTTTTTTTTTGTTTTGCATTTCTTATCCGCCGTTTTGTAGCCCTTCACCTGAACGAGGAACGCTGGAGGACGCAGCCCTCTGTGGAGGTGCCAACACCCAAGCACTGCTACCCCAGAATTAACCCTTCGCGTTAATCCGTTGTCCCTCACAAGAACAGGGGACATCAACAAACGTGCAGAGGGAGTTTTACAGCAATATTTCTCTCTCTGTGTTGCAGGTAGCCTACTTGAGCCTGTGCATCCTCATTTTCCCCCATAAACAAGTGGAAGGTGCCTGTGAATAATTAATTTTTAAGACCCTTAATATTTTATAAATGGTTGTAATGAGCCAATGTTCTGTTTTGTTTAGCCGTTTATGTGTCATTAAGTCGGGAGGCTGTGAACAAGATAGTTTGATTTAATGTGTTGCCCTCAGAAATATCTGTTAATAAATAAAGCACTATTGTTCTTCTCTGGAGAGCCAGAGTTTGGTTAAGCCACATAAATGGTGATGATGATGTCTTTCGATAGCTTCTTCTTTACGCCCCTCCTCTTTATGTGCTTCACACTGAACCAGCTCACGTTAATTATTTAGAAAGGAGGAAAACCCTCATTTTCTGGCCTGGGAAACCCAAAGTACGGTCACGTGTAATGCCAGAGCTGTGCCCCGAAGCTGGACTTTCCCCCCAGGCCATCACCTACCACCGCGATCACGTCCAAGATGGAGTAAGGAAAGGGCTGAAATTCAGCCACAAAACCACTGCAGAGGAGCACGTCCCTTCCCTCTGCGACGTGAAGGAGTCAAAGAGGTTGGCCCACCTCCAAGGCAGAGAGGAGCAGAAGCGCCATCTCCCCTTGGAGTTATAGTCCTCCTTTTTTTAAAAAAAAAAAAAAGAAGAAGAAGGAAAGAAAGCATCTTTCTCTCTCCAGGACGACTGCTGGGAGGTGACCATTTTTCTTTGAGAAACTGAGGCTCCCTTGTAAAACTTTTGGAGAAATAAGGTCATTTGTCAATTCAAGTCATTCTCTTCCATACACAGAAAACACGGCAAGCGCAGCCTTTGTAAAACCTAAATTGAAAGTAAATAGCAAGCGGGCAGTCCTTGGTGATAAAACCTCCCATTCTGTAGATTTCTGGTACAATATTTATTTTATCCTCTTTATAACTACAAGGGCTGTCTCTGTGTGTTATTAAAGCAATGCATTTGCTTAACCTGCACTTAAATTCCCTCCCAACCTTCTCTGATTGTACATCTCACTGCTACATGTTCCCAGCCTGCTGGTCTCAGCTGGACAATTGCATTAACTGCTTCTATTTGCAATTACTATGAATCATAAAGCAAGTCTGAATGGATTGTTTTTCTTTATTGAAAATGTTTAAACTTAATGCATCGCAAATGTCACAGCCACGGGGCTGCTCCTCTGCTCTTCGGGAAGTGCCTGGCTGCGTTCGGCTGGTGATGATGATGGAGCATTATGGATGAAGCTGGCCATTTCCTCCCCTCTGCCCATCTCTTCCCCCCCCACAATACACTACACAAAAAACCCCAACACAAGCAATTCCCTTGATACCTCTGCGAGACCAGAGGATGGGAGGTGATAAAGGCATCTCGCCCCCCCCTCCCAAAGTACCCACAGCTGGTGCCAATGAGATGAATCCCAGAGGAGATTTAAGCCTCAGCCCGTCCTGCATTTCTTCACTTGAGCTGTGATGTTGTGCTGCGGCGATGTTTTCTGGGGGGGTTTGGAGAACAACCGGGACAAGCAGAAGGTTATGGGCTGCTGCCGCGGGGAACAGTCCTGCTGCTTCCCATCAGTTTTTCCTGGTGTTCCTAAGTTTTAGCAAACCCGTTTGGGGTTTCTCCTGCCTGTTCCCCTCCACCGAGGTGCTCCACCTTGAGTTGGTAGGACAAAGTTTTGGAGGTCTCCGAAGCTCCTGGCTATCTTTGGTGTCTCTTGGCGCAGAGGCAGGTGAGTACCGAGGGGATGATGGATTTTGTCCAGCAGGAATTGGATGGTGTCCCACAAAGCACTTTCATTCCCGCAACTCATCNATTTTCCCCCATAAACAAGTGGAAGGTGCCTGTGAATAATTAATTTTTAAGACCCTTAATATTTTATAAATGGTTGTAATGAGCCAATGTTCTGTTTTGTTTAGCCGTTTATGTGTCATTAAGTCGGGAGGCTGTGAACAAGATAGTTTGATTTAATGTGTTGCCCTCAGAAATATCTGTTAATAAATAAAGCACTATTGTTCTTCTCTGGAGAGCCAGAGTTTGGTTAAGCCACATAAATGGTGATGATGATGTCTTTCGATAGCTTCTTCTTTACGCCCCTCCTCTTTATGTGCTTCACACTGAACCAGCTCACGTTAATTATTTAGAAAGGAGGAAAACCCTCATTTTCTGGCCTGGGAAACCCAAAGTATGGTCACGTGTAATGCCAGAGCTGTGCCCCGAAGCTGGACTTTCCCCCCAGGCCATCACCTACCACCGCGATCACGTCCAAGATGGAGTAAGGAAAGGGCTGAAATTCAGCCACAAAACCACTGCAGAGGAGCACGTCCCTTCCCTCTGCGACGTGAAGGAGTCAAAGAGGTTGGCCCACCTCCAAGGCAGAGAGGAGCAGAAGCGCCATCTCCCCTTGGAGTTATAGTCCTCCTTTTTTTAAAAAAAAAAAAAAGAAGAAGAAGGAAAGAAAGCATCTTTCTCTCTCCAGGACGACTGCTGGGAGGTGACCATTTTTCTTTGAGAAACTGAGGCTCCCTTGTAAAACTTTTGGAGAAATAAGGTCATTTGTCAATTCAAGTCATTCTCTTCCATACACAGAAAACACGGCAAGCGCAGCCTTTGTAAAACCTAAATTGAAAGTAAATAGCAAGCGGGCAGTCCTTGGTGATAAAACCTCCCATTCTGTAGATTTCTGGTACAATATTTATTTTATCCTCTTTATAACTACAAGGGCTGTCTCTGTGTGTTATTAAAGCAATGCATTTGCTTAACCTGCACTTAAATTCCCTCCCAACCTTCTCTGATTGTACATCTCACTGCTACATGTTCCCAGCCTGCTGGTCTCAGCTGGACAATTGCATTAACTGCTTCTATTTGCAATTACTATGAATCATAAAGCAAGTCTGAATGGATTGTTTTTCTTTATTGAAAATGTTTAAACTTAATGCATCGCAAATGTCACAGCCACGGGGCTGCTCCTCTGCTCTTCGGGAAGTGCCTGGCTGCGTTCGGCTGGTGATGATGATGGAGCATTATGGATGAAGCTGGCCATTTCCTCCCCTCTGCCCATCTCTTCCCCCCCCACAATACACTACACAAAAAACCCCAACACAAGCAATTCCCTTGATACCTCTGCGAGACCAGAGGATGGGAGGTGATAAAGGCATCTCGCCCCCCCCTCCCAAAGTACCCACAGCTGGTGCCAATGAGATGAATCCCAGAGGAGATTTAAGCCTCAGCCCGTCCTGCATTTCTTCACTTGAGCTGTGATGTTGTGCTGCGGCGATGTTTTCTGGGGGGGTTTGGAGAACAACCGGGACAAGCAGAAGGTTATGGGCTGCTGCCGCGGGGAACAGTCCTGCTGCTTCCCATCAGTTTTTCCTGGTGTTCCTAAGTTTTAGCAAACCCGTTTGGGGTTTCTCCTGCCTGTTCCCCTCCACCGAGGTGCTCCACCTTGAGTTGGTAGGACAAAGTTTTGGAGGTCTCCGAAGCTCCTGGCTATCTTTGGTGTCTCTTGGCGCAGAGGCAGGTGAGTACCGAGGGGATGATGGATTTTGTCCAGCAGGAATTGGATGGTGTCCCACAAAGCACTTTCATTCCCGCAACTCATCTTGCAGCCTTCAGCTGTACTTAGCTTTTTTTTTTTAAGTCCAGCCAGGACAAATTCTCCTTGTGCTGTGGGTCTGGGATGGTTGATATCCCTGGATTATAGTGGTCTGACTGGTGTAAGAAAATACAGGTGACCTAAAAGCATGGAAAATTTGGAGGAAAAGGACATTTTGGGTTATGGCAGGGCTCAAGAGTTGAGCTTGGAGACAGGCAGGTTATGGTAGTCCGCATGATTGACAAGGAGCTGTGTTTGGAGAACAGGCTAAATTAGATGACTGCGTTCTGATTTCTTAATGAATATGTTTTAAATGTCAGTGCAGGGTGGTTTGTTAGCTGAGAGAGCCAATGAGTTGAGTACAGATGGGCCTGACCCAAATCCTGGCATCCCACAGCTCCAGGAAGGTTTGGATTTGGCTGGGACCCGTGTCTAATTGCTCTGTCACCATTGCGGTTTTGACTTGTGCAGCCCCAAACATGAGGCTGATGACCCAGCTGTGGAACAAAGCTTTGCTCCCTTGGCAGAGCTGCTCTTGGGCATGGGGCTGGGCCGCACGTAGGCCGCGGTCCCCGCCACCCTGTGGCCCTGGGTGCTCTCATTTCACGGAGGAGCACCGGGGAAGCCCTCGGTCAGGCTAAACATGTTCGCAAATGCTTTTTGGGCTGGAGAAGGCTTCAAAGTTTGTTTTCCTGCATTGAGGATCTGCATTTCTGACACTGTGCAAGACTCGCGAGCCCGAAGCGGCCCTGTGCCAGCTCTGAGTGTCGCCAGCGCGGTGAGTAGAGCCGCTCGCTCTGAGCTCACTCCTGCTTATGCCATAAACTGGGAGCAACCCCAAGGACGTGGGAGAGGTTGGACAGTGAAGAGCTGGTTCAGGATGAAGCAAGGCTGGCTGAAAGCCAAAGCAAATCCAATTTTCCTTCCATCCCTGAGAAAGAAATTTGCAGAGTTGAGTTCAGATTCGGCTCCGTGTTTTGGTTCAGCTCAAACTGCTCCCTCTGTTTTAGTCTCGGTATCATCAAAGTCTCCTTAATAAGATTTGTATCTCTGACACACTCCTCTTCAGCGTGTTGTTAATGCATCCAAAATGGCAACGTCCAACATCCCATAATAGCCACGTTTTTGAAGAATTATATGCTTTTTTTTTGTTGTTTTTAAATGACTCTTCAGGTTCAGGCAGAGCAAGATAACAGCATAGATGAAATCAATAGCACGCAGAACTGATAGAAAATTACCCAGGCTTAATAAACTTCACGCATGGCTTCCTATTGCAGCCGTATATCAAAAAGAAAACAAATATAGATGCTGTTCTGGAGAGCTGGTGGGGAGACGTTGGTGCTGTTTGAAATAAGATGGTTATTAAAAGGGTTACAGGTGATGCAGCTTTTATCTTTTTCAGGTGGTTTTGTTTCCTCCCGTGCTCTTATTACATTCCCAGTGGTTGTGGTTTGTATCTAGATCCCTGCTTTGCCCAGAAAGTCCTGCGAGGAATTGCTGCGTTTCTAATAACTCTTTCCTGCTCTCGCGGCTGAGCTCTGCTCGGGCGCAGGATCTCTGTGCCCAGCCCTGCCCTTGGGTATTAGAGACGATTTGGGTGGAGATTAATGCAAATATTCACCCAAAAAGTTGAGCGGCCGTCTCCTTTTGGCAGCCGCGGCATCCTCCGCACGGGCGGCAGCCGCAGAATGAGGCCCCTCGCCCCCTTCCCCCGGGAGATGTGGGAGAGATCAACATACCAAAGCAATTAAAAAATAATAATCACAGACCAGTAGCAAAGGAAAAAGTATAAAAAGTGGGACTAATTTTATGACAAGAAATGAGGCTGTAAAACCAGGAGCAATTAGACCACAAAGGCAATTACAGCATTTTCAAAAGGCTCCGTGAAATTTATTTATGTCTTTTTTTTTTTTTTTCCCTGGGAGGCTTTTCGGAAAAGGGATTTTTTTTTTTTTGCACCAGTGCTGGCAGGGACTGGCACCAGGAGTTTCCTTTTTACATCCAGATCTTAACTCTTAATTTTTTG
This sequence comes from Steatornis caripensis, assembly GCA_013398225.1. Lineage (NCBI taxonomy): Eukaryota > Metazoa > Chordata > Aves > Caprimulgiformes > Steatornithidae > Steatornis > Steatornis caripensis. Next base: position 6,911 of record VZSC01006575.1, on the reverse strand, counting down.
CAGGAAAGAAAAAAAAGAGCAGGTGCTTCTCCCTGCAGCAGAGGGCACTTGGCGCAGTGCCTTAGGGCACGGACAAGCTTGTGATGGTTTGGTTGCCTGCTCCTCCCAACACCTCCCCAGGCAGAGATTTTCGGTTGTTCCCCTCCTTACATGGAGGGATCAGTGGGGTCAGGGAAGAAATGCGTCCAGAGGGAAGTGCGATGGGAGGGCAAACCTCCGTGGCTCCCCAGATCGTGGGTTGGTATCACACCGTGTGGGTTGGGGAGCCAAGGTGTTGGGCTGAAGCTGAGGACATCTGTCTTTAAACCCTGGTGCTGCCCCAAGATTTCTGTGGAACTTCAGGGAAGTCCTTTGCTGCAGCCGGGAAAGGAGATTTTCCTCTTGGAGGTCTCGGCATTGACCGCATGTGGAAGCCGTGTCCTTGAGTGTCCCATCGTTTACCTTGGGCATCACGTTTGCCTAAGTTACAGCACCTGAAGTGCATCTCTGGAGCTCACCCTAAATCCTGGAAAACTCAATAAGTGCTCACATGTTACGATGATGAGTTGCCTATAACTCTCTCTAAATACATATCTATATATATCTCCATGTTCACTTAAAGGATGAAGCCAGCTGACTTGAATATTTATTGCTGCGTGTTACCGTGGTGCTGAGGTGGAGCAGCACCCTGAGCGCAGTCATGGGGTTTCACGGTTGTTAGGGGAATGTAAAGTCCTTGGTTCTCTTCCTCAGCCTGTGATTGACTCGTGGGAACCTCCAAATGGCTTAGTCTGGCCCCAAATCCCCCTCTTTTGCTGTGTTAAACCAGGTCACTTAAATGCACCTTGCAGACCGGTGGATGGAGTGCCGTTGCTCCCGGTAAGGGTAATTGGGGAAAATCTGATTTCCATGTGGTTTAGTACTTCGGTGAGATTTTTTTTTTAGAGGATTGCAACTTTATTCAAGTAGGAAAATACCTTGAGAAACTTGGAAATACCCTGTGCTTTGCTTTCCTCCTCTGCAAAATGGGTCAAGCCACGGGGAGCAGGAAGACGTGGCTGGTAACGCTCGTGGGCCCCCCAGGCTGCTGCGTTATTACCCTGATAATGTCCACTTGCATCTCGGTCAGCGAATTGCAGTGACTCTTAATGGCAAAGAGGTGACGTAAAATCACCTTGTTTATTCACTGTTAAATCGCCGTTAAAGCTTGCCCTCTGCAGCACGAGCCCGAGGTGCTCGCTGACTTTGGCGGTTGTCTTGCCCGGTACCTCTCCCTGCTGATAAAGACGCTGAGGTCGAAAAAGAAATTCCAATTAAGAACGCTGGTGATGCTGTAGGAGAAGTTCTCCTGGGTGCACAGGCAAGGGCAGGTGCCCCTATTTCAGATTCAGCGACAATAAATGCCGAGATATTTTTGTGAAGGAAAAATTCCCCCAAATTTACAGCTGAGAGCTGAGCCTCAAGCACCTGCTCCCAGCCAGCGAAGAATCTGCTCTGTTTCTTGATGCCCAACCTAAACTTGTCTGAAACTCTTGATTTCTCCACATGATTTCCCAGTTCATAACTCGAAGGAAATTAGGTTTTGAAGAGCCCGTAGCCTGGGATTTATTCTGTTCCTGTTCCCTTTGAATCAGGAACCATCACTAGTCATGGTGTGTCACAGGGTATCTAAATTACAACGCACCATTTCAGCTGCCTAATTGGATGAATGAATTTTAGAGAAAATTAATGAATGGTGAAGAACTCTTTTTTTTTTTGAATTTTTTTTCTTCCTCCCCATGCAAATCTCTGGCGATGTAAGTCAATTGTCTGCGCTTGAAATTCATGAACCATTGAGGGGATCCCCACAGCTTTCCCAGCTCCCTCGCGCCCGCCGTGGGAGCTGATGGATAAGTACAGCCAGCCAAAAATGTTGATTTGCTGGAACAGTTTTGCAAATAGTTCTTCGGGGGTTTTCCCTGCTCTGTTTCCAGCCCAGGGCAGGAGGGTCTGTCACCTCCCCCAGGAGCGTGTGTCAGCCTGAGGGTGGGTGCATCAAGCTGTTGTGCTCAGCTGACTGCTTTGGGCTTTTAGTTGATGTGAAGTAATAGGGCAAGTATATAAAGTAATATGTATAATGTATGTGATACATGTAAAAAATATAGAAAGTAATATACCAAGTATATAAAGCAATATAGTAGAATTATATCTATATAAGTATATAAATGTACATATGCTTATATATATATACCGCGCTTATATATATATACCGCGCTTATATATATATACCGCGCTTATATATATATACCGCGCTTATATATATATACCGCGCTTATATATATATACCGCGCTTATATATATATACCGCGCTTATATATATATACCGCGCTTATATATATATACCGCGCTTATATATATATACCGCGCTTATATATATATACCGCGCTTATATATATATACCGCGCTTATATATATATACCGCGCTTATATATATATACCGCGCTTATATCGCTTATATATATATATACCGCGCTTACATACATATGTACATAAGTATGTATATAAATATAAACATATATATACTTACATGCTTATATAGATATAAGTATATAAGTAAATATATATATATTGGGGGTTGGAACTAGATGATCTTCAAGACCCCTTCCAACCCAAACCATTGTATGACCCTGTGTATAAAAATACAGATATATGAAGAAGCGATGGGCCTTTACTCCATCCATGAAGAGTTAATGCCTGGTTGCTTCAGGGCTGCTGCCCTGCCCTGGGGCTTCCTGAGCTGCCAAGGGAGAGCAGGGGGCTCTGGGTGATGCTCGGTGCTGCTGCGGGCGGCCCGTGGGTTATTTTCGGAGGTTTCCTCAGGGTGTGTTTTCTTCTTCATGTGTTTTATCCTCTTTCTTGGGAAGAGGGGGNGAGGTTTCTTCAGGGTGTGTTTTCTTCTTCATGTATTTTATCCTCTTTCTTGGGAAGAGGGGGAGGTGGTCTGGAGGGAAAGAGAACATGGGAATGGGGAAAAGAGGGCAGGAACGGATGGTGCTGGGGAGAAGGTGCGGGAAGCTGACCTACTTCTCTAGTCACGTATGTATTCGTACACAGGGCCAGGTGTACTTATTTCCTCTCGGATTTAACGAAGGAAAGTAAAACAGGACCCAGATAACTGACCTGGTTTAAACCACTTTGCGGGATTTAACACACACACACACACACAAAAGAAGTCCCTCTGGATTTAAGAAACTTCAGCAGAAGTTTTCCCACTTGCAGCACATTTGAACCTCACCAGGTAACTTCATTTGGCTTCCTTAATGAAGGCTGCGCAGCGGGGTTAATTCTGCTTTCTGTGTAAAAAGATTAAGTAGTAGTTGGGTAAAACACTTCATCGCTGAAGTGATTTTCAGGATGTACTCACTCCGAAGGCACAGATGTAATACCTGCTTTTAAATTCAATTAGCTCTGACTCAGTTGTGTTGCCTGAATACATTACCACAGCTTGAGACAGTCAGTGTTATTCTTTAAAGCTAAGAAAAAAAAAAAAA
>VZSC01006509.1:0-21896 GCA_013398225.1 Steatornis caripensis | reverse complement strand
TTTTTTTTTTTTTTTTTTTTTTTTTTTTTTTTTTTTTTTTATCCCAGACACCCTGGTTTCTCAGAAATCTCAAAATTTGTGATAGCCTGGATTTTGATGCCTCTGTCCTCCATCTAGTCAGTTTCTTCCAGCCATAATTATTCTTTTGTGGAACTACTTCTTTATGATGAATATGTAAGCTTTAGTACTAAGCGCTGAGCTCTGAAATGTTTCTTTACAGATCATTCCTGCTCTCTCTGCTGGCAATGAACCCATACAGTCAGTTTTTCAGTCTTTCTTGCTGAAGCAGCAAGAAAGAACATTTTACAAGATAATGCTCAGCTTACCCTGGCTCAGGAGTGAACAATGTGGCTCTAACCAAGGAGTTCTCCAGCAACAGTGAGCAAAGTTCTGGTAGTTCTGGTTGTGTGACTGAAATCTAATGACCACACTCTGGATTCTTTGTCAGATTGGCTGTGTAGGCTTAATATGCTGTGGTTCCCCTTCCCACACTTCATGCCTTGTTGTCCTGGCTGGGAGTACTTACCTTTGCACCATGCTTCCCACATATTGCTCTCACTTGGTAGGACAGGATAAGGTCTTCATCCCCTATAGTGTGAGGCACCATAGTAGATCTGTGGGATCAGGGCAGGATGAACATGTAGGCAAACGACTCTGTCTGCATTGTCTCTTTCCACCTCTGTCTAAAGTATCAGATGATGTCAGCTGTTCTTAAAAAGAAGGAACTGAGCTGTATTCCCAGCCAGCACTGTTTGTTAATGAACAAAGCATGATTTGCTGTTTGTTCACTTTTCACAGTGTTTTATCATTTGGGGATGCATTTTTCATGGAGAAAAAAATATTGAAAGCACTTGAGGCAGTTAGACAGGCTCAAAACTTCAAAGAAACCTTTTTGCTTAGATGTTCTGCTGGCTGAATCAAATAAAGTGATAGAGGTAATAGATGTTAATTCATAAAACAGGGTGTCCATGCCAGGTTGACTCCCAGTATTTGGGGAAAAAAATAAACATTCAGTTAAATCCAAAGCCGCTTGTGTAGAGGCAATCCAAATACTGGAGTCCTGCAGATAATAAATGAAAAAAAAAAAAACAAAAAAGGAAACACTGATGATGGTTAAAGAAGGCATTTTTTGCTGTGTACTTCCAGTATGCTCCAGGGTGTTGTGATGTGAGTGCCATAAATCTTTAGAAAGAAATTTCACCCTTTCTTGACTTTCTGTTTATACCCCTCTGAATCAGACACCTACCATATGGACCTGGTACGTGTTCGTTCCAGTGCTCATAACAGCCAACCTCCTTCTGCAAAGAGCAGAGTGATGCTTCTGAAGGATGTGCCGATGCCAGGACAAGGTGAACATGTACTCAGGAGGAGGATGACTGCTTTTAATTGCAGGGACAGTGTACCTGTACTAATCCTTCTGGTATTCCCCTGTCACAAAAAACTCTCTTCTACTTCACTGCAATTTATCCTGAGCCTGCCTTCCTCCCCAAGTCAAGCAATCAAGGAGAAATGCTGAAGCCCAGATTGCATCCTGAATGTGGTGAGCAGAATCACATCAAATTTCAATCTATAAACTGGATCTGTTCTTAGTTTCTTTTGTATCCTGGAAGCTCAGGTCAAAATTACTGAAGTTTCAAAGTGCTTTAAGGAATCCCAGGGTTAAATGAGGTTGTTTTAGAAACCGTGCAAAATCCACATCCTTGTGTAGCCTCAGTGTGATGTTAGGTTAGAGTGCTAGCTTTGAGTTTTGCTGTCCCAAGAGGGTTTAGGAATTATGAAGCACATTTGTAGCACAGGTCAGATCAAGATTCTTTATTGCGTGGGCACTGGGAGAGCTACCTCCTCCTCCAGGAATTAAAGAAAGAAAAAGAAATATAAAATCTTTTTTGTGAAATCACTTGTGATTTCTCTCTGGGTTCTGACTCTGTATCTTTACTTGATGTAAAGAGTGATAGACAAGCCTTCAGTTCTGCATGGATGAGACTACTTGGCAAAAAGTTGCGGTCTTACTGCTACTCTCAGTCACTGTAAAGGAAGTTCTGATATCAGCAATAAGCACCGGCTTCTGGAGTCCTACTTTTTTGTAGCAGGAGGAGGAGAGAAGCTTATTCCTTTTGGGAGGTAATTGCTTCTGTCCTATACTGTCACCTATTAGGGAAAGGCTCCAAGCATACAAATCAGAGAGGAAAACGTGCTCATGCTGGATCTGTTTGAAAAATGTGATGAATGGCTTGGGCTGACTGGCATGCATTGCAGTCGATCTGTGATCAAAGAGGAAAGACAGATGAAAAATGGAAGACTAACTCAGAAACTACACAGGGGATGTGACTTTTCCTCTCATTTTTATAAATTTGGTTTTATTATATTAGAAGGTTTTATGGTTGTGTGCTGGTTTTGTCCCTGTCTGTAAGAACATGTGTGTATTTTTAACTAATGTCAGCATTTCTGTACAACGAAAAAAGCTGGGGTTTACTATGTGAAATTACTTCCAGCAGTAGGATACTGGAGATGCAGAGATAAGCAATGTTGTATTTTGAAGATGAATGCATGAGGAAAAGGGTGAGCAAAAACATAAGGCAGCAAAGTTTTTGGACTGAAGCATTTGTCTATTAAAAATGAAAGATTCAGCAATGTAGTATATGTATATCTAACAACCTTGCCAACTTGTCTTGAATACAAAAGGATGTGAAAAATAAAAATGTTATGTCAACATTGTTTTAAGTGCAAGTTTTTTGACTTGTAATAGAGTTTCATTCTGATGATTCAGAAAAAAACAGTAGCCAAATCAGTCAAACCAGTGGCACGTAATCAGTCACATGAAAATGGAAACCCAAGTGCTAATTACACTCAAGCATGACTCTTCTTTGGGGATTTTGGGAAGGCCTGGAGGCTGTATGAAGGAGCTCAGGAGAGCTAGGCTGCAAAAAGTGCTCTGAGTGGAGAGACAAATAGATTAAGAAAAACATGCCAGGATTCAAAAGCATTTTGTTTGGCTTAGGCTCATCTGCAGAAGCATTTTGACTCACTAGAGTCACGAGAAAGTGTAAGGAAAGGAATTGTGGGATCCTGGGAGAAACAGAATGCATGTTTAGCCTTTACAGGAAGGACTGCCTTTCTCCTTCTCTACTCTTGCTAGCTAGGTGATAATTGAAAGATACATATGCATAAGAAAAATTCCATCTTCCCTGAATAAGAGAAGCCTTAAAGCCCTGGGAAAGGGCATTTAATGCATTTTTGAAAGTATTGAACAAACTTCCATGGAATCCAAAGCAACTTTTAACTTGTCGGTGCTTATGGAAGAAGTAAACCTCCAGCTCTTATTTTAGAATTCCTCAAAACTTCTATCTTCTTGCAGTGATTCAGAGCTCCCATCAGGATGAGAACCAACGATCAGGATGATCAAACGTTTAAGGTGTCATGAAGGGATGAATAGGGATGCTAGAAGGATGGTTAGGGATGGTAGTTGATTGATTGGCAATTATGATAATGGTAGGGGAGGGGATAGCTGACATGTAGAAACAGTATTCTGCACTGTGGCAAAATCTTGTGGGGCCAGCTTCAACTAAGTGCCACGTAACAGCTGTCACTCCACATGTCTGACTGACTTGCTTTCTTGAGACTGAATTAAACAGCTCTTGGCCTGTGCTTCCATTTCTAAGCAGTAAAGAATATTTAAGTGGCTTCTTTCATACTCATCTCCTGCAGCAGGTATAGTCTGTAGGCATGCTCCCTGTTATGCTCTTTGTCCCATCAGTAGCTCCTGTACTGGACAAAGAGCAGTCCTTAATGCTCAGGACTCTGAAGTGAGGCAGGATGAAATGCGGGTCATGGTAACCCAGCATGCTGTTTCTTACTGACCTGCCTGTATATCCCAACAGCAGTATTTCCCCGGACAGGTGTTTAAATCAGGATTTCGGGCAGGTGAGCTGCAGGTAACAACCTAGATAGATAGTGCAATATTTATCTGTGTATTTTTCAGAAATATCTTTTGCATACTCATGTTTGATAGGCTGACACGTTTGTCTTTTGTTAGTAAGAGTTGCTTTTTCAGTGTTATGTTTCAGCTGTTCTATCTTACCAAGAAGCTTCTCTCACCTGGCTCAGGAAAGACAGGAACTCGTTTTGAAACAAGCTGTGAGAAACATGCAAATAGCCTGATCCAGAATTAAATGTGGATTTTCATTGCTCCAAAAGGCAATCTCTGCTCAAACTAGGGCTTTTGCTCCGTCCTTGAAAAAGACATGAGCTGGTTGCAGAATGCAGATCTGTAGGAGTTTTCAACATCCTGCTGTGTGATGGCCTATACCTTGGATTTAATTTCAGGTCACTTTCTAGCACTGGGTATTTAATTTCTCATCTGTCCTATGAGTCCTACTTTACTGTACAATTGTTGATGCCTCTGAAAGCTCCTGCCAACAGTTTGCCATCTGTTTTAAACTAAAACCATTTAGTTTCTCTTGATGTGAGACAAAACCAGCTGATATGAAAATATGAATAGCAGGTGGACAACTTATCTCTATTTAATGTAAATGAAAACTCACAAACAGTATGCAGGGTCTTCGGTAATGTTCTCCATCCATAGACCCTTCCAGAGGGTCTCATTTAAAGTTAAATGCAGCCAGCCCCTAGATGTGCAAGATTACAGCTCCTCTCCAGCTCAAGAGACTGGTCTTTCATCATCACCACTGTTCATTTAAAGTACACGTGAAACTGTGAGAAAACCTTGTTTTCTTGTTCAAAAGGATTCTCAGATTTCTTAATTTGTGAGTCTTTAAAATGTTTGTCCTTATGCTCTTGGATGTTCTTTAAGTGTCCTTCGCGTGAATGGAGAGGGAAATGACTGCTCACTATGTCTCTTACAAGAGGAATGAGACCTGTCAGCTGAAATTAGCAGGAGGTAGGTTGGAAACAAGCAAATAGAGACAGTTTTTGAGTGCAGCTCTCCTGGCCAAACCTGCACTGGCTGCAAAGAGTTTAGGGGGTTCAAGTGCAGACAGGAAAAGTTAATGAACAGAAGTACACTGTGAAGGTTTCTAAGACATAAAAATAACATCCAGCTCAGGAAGCTGGAGATTGGGGAACATATGACAAACATCGCTCTATGTTTGACTTATTCTGATATTCCTCCCTAGAATATCTCTTTTAGCTACTCCCAGGATCCAGAGGCCTTTGGTCAGAGCTAACACAGGTTAGGGTTGCAGGGTGGGGTGGAGCGTGAGGCACAGTATTGAGTGTGCTTGTAGACGAGCTGTGAACATCTCTGCTGGATACAGCATGGAGGGCAGATGTTGATCCTGCTGCTGTAGATATGGACTGTGCTATGCCTGTGCTATTATCTGGAGGGATAAAGTTTTCCTTTTGATGACCTGACAGTGACTGCCATGTGATAAAAAAATCCTCTCCAAGCCTTCTTTGACTCAAAGTGGCCTTGGCTTTCAAAAGCTTCATTACTTCAGCTGTTTTTTTCAAATCAGGGATATCAAATGGAGGCAACAGTGAATTACTTTATATCAAAAATACATTTCAGTTGAGTTGAAGTAATGATGTGAAGCAACAGAGGAATCCATAATGATGCATTATAAAAGCTAAAATCTGTAGGAACGCTGTTTTCTGGTGGTGCTGAATTTTAACTGAAATAGTAAGTCACCATTTGAAGAAGAAAGACCTCAGAGCAGGTCCCAAATTAATTAATTTTGCTGGACTCCCCACTGATACTGCTGGAACAAGAGGCCAGAGTAAGGAGTAAGGTGAGGAGGGCACTGAGGCAGCTGTGGACAGAGCAGGGCATGTTGGGAGGCAGTGGTAGAAGCTGTGTTGGAAGACAATCAAGCAAGGTTGGAAGCAAGAGACTAGCAACTGACTAGAAATCTACAGAAAAACAGAAAGGTCTCCAAAAACTATGGCAGTTATGAAAAAAAAAAGTCCTGGAAAAGTAGCTGAATAAGGGAGGAGGCATACCAGTCTGTAGCATGTTGTATTCTGATGAAAGAAACCATCACAGTCTGCAAGCTGTGGTCACATAGGAATCAGGTAAGATTTATGGCTTTACAAGCTACTGCCTTGTATTTTTCTGCCATACTTTTAAAAGTGATCTCATGACTTAAAAGAATATTTTTCAAAGCTATCATTGAGGAGTTTAGGAACACACATCTCAGGTCCTCTCAAAGGCTCTTGTGCTCCCAAATTAAGCTGTCTTGAAATCTCCATAGTAACCATTATTTATAATACAGCCCAATTGTAATGGTTGCATCTTAATTTTCCCTGTTCATTTTAGCTGCTTGAAAGATAAGGGACAATGATACAAATTGTATTTCTTCTAAGTTGCACTTTTAGTATTAGTTCCTAGCCTGCCTTTTTCATCATTCCTGATTTGTGAAATGTAACTGAACCAGTGAAAGAGAGAAGGAGGGAACAAAGGGAAATCAAAGCTGTGTTTGATCAGTATTGGAATATGTATCAGTTCCAAACCAAATGCTTCTGTCAGCTTTCAGAAAAAGGACATGAAGAAAGAAATTTTATAAAGACAGAGTCATCTGCACTTGCATTCAAGATCATTCCTAACAATAATTAACAGCACAAAATAAGGGATTCTCAGGCGAGTACACATCTTCCAAAGATAAGGTAATGGTATTGTATGTTGTGAGTGATTACATGAATTGATGCTTTTATCACAGCACTTGAGAGAATGCACTAACAAATCAGTGTATTATGCTAACATTTTGAAAAGGCTGCTCTATCCACATGTACACACATGTTTCTAGAGTAGAATTTTTCTACCTGACCTATCCTACTGTTTCTTAATTTTCTCCTAACTTAGTGCACTTCAAGACAAATTGCTGCCACTGGCACCCAGCAGGTAGAGGAGCAATTGGCGCAGTGCCTAGGATCATTCCTAGTGCAGAGATCCTGCACTAATTTGATGTCAGTATGAAGTTTCCTAATCCAACCCAAAACACACTGGGGGAAAATGGGAGTGCCTATGCAGGACAGGGTTTTGCCTTCTTTCATTGGAGCTGCCATTCAGGAAAACTGAAAGTCAAAAGGGGCTGGCCTACAAGTGTGGTTGTGTCCATTAGTTTTCAGTTCCAGAACAGGATACAGACTCTAAAAGAAGAGACAAGCACTTACCAAAGGAACCTGGGTGATACTAGAGCTCAGTGTTGAAAATGTTTTAACTGAAAACTTTGAATAGCATCCAACTAGGTTTAAAACAAGGAGAAACTCAATTTTAGTGGGTTTGGGGCTCCAAATTTCTTGTAGCTTTCCAAGACATAATATTTTAGTCAGCTTGGTGGTTACATTTTAATTTGCTGCATTTCCCTTTTGGGAAGAGGACATATCTTTCCTTACTTTTAAGCAGAAAAGACCAGATTTTCAGTTGTCTGTAAATCAAATGTCCTTCAGTCTGGTTAGCCCAGTTCATTCCAGGAGGATCAGGTCTAGTGAGTGATTTATTTATGATCAACAGCAAAGTATGAAGGCAGTTTTGAAGTCGGTCTGACTGTTTGTATCTGGGGGCTGAAGGGGAAGAACTAGTTCTCCATTTGTGATGTCAGATTGCAGCTGAGTCAGCTGTTTCTATATTATGCCATCCCTGGAATCCAAGCTGCTCAGAACTGTGGATCCAACAGAAGTGCTGAACAATAAACACATACCAAAACAAAAGCCCCAAAAGTAGTATTGACATGAGCTGCACTTTATATCCATATAAAAGCATGACAGAAGTGTAATCTTATTCTCCTTTATCTTTTGTACACTGATAGTCCGATTTCTCTTTCCTAACTCAATTAAAATTTCATGTTCTATTAAAAAAATTCCAGACACATGAGTCAGCAGCTCACTAACAGTGGGTTTGGGTTTTGGTTTGGTTTTTTTTTTTCTTTTCCTGAAGGAGATTTATGATTTTAGTTAGGATCAATCAGAACTAACATCCAAAGCACTACAGCCCAATTTGAGAATGCAAGAAAGAAACAGATTAAATGGACAAATAGCAAGGAAATTCTTCTCTGTGCACAACTCTTTTAATTCATAGAGTCCAAAGTAATCACTTAAAATTCCTACTGTACCCATCCAAAAATGATTGCTCTTTAATATTGCACCTTAACTCATCAATTGAACATATTCTCACCTTCTATTTGTGTTCTTGAAATACTTCTACATGTGGCCTGTTTGTCATAAATGGTACAAAATATCACTTGATTTCAGTTCTATGCTATATATAATATAATACTACAAGCTTCTTATCAGTGATCAATGCCACTGCAGATGTAGTTAGAAGCACTGTCCTAAGACCATGCATATTGTTATTGCACTCAAAGATATTTAAGAATGCATTTAGAAATCCAATGGATCAGGACTCTTTTCTTAACTCTTTCTTGCAACTACTGTCCAGAAAGTATGTCTACCAAGCAAGACTCTTTTTTGAAAGCTCTTTGAATCATGATGATGTATGTACACCTGAGGTTTTTAGCTCTTAGAGCTAGAAGACAGATATACTTCAGAAAAACAGCTTCAAGAGGGTACAGAAAAGCACTAACTCCCTTGGGTGCCTTGCAAGGAGTATGTGCAGGTCTTAGATCCCTGGTTGTTGAGATTGTGGGTTTGGCTGGAGCATGCTAAATATCCTTTCTTCTCTCTATGTCTATTCAATAGAAAGTAGGCTATATGTGTGACATATTGCTCCCTTTCTAAAATAATTTCTAAAATGTAAGAACCAGTATAAAAAACCCTAGGCAAGGACTTGTATATGAAATTGTGTATGTGTGACTACAGTTAGCCTGATTTACTGTAAATATGGTCCATATAGTTCATATTAATAACCACTTTAATCCCTGCTGACTGTTTTCTCTACATGTGAATTGAAGGAGCAAGTTTTGCAGTACCTTTTAATTCACGCTCCTAAAGTAGCTGCAAAAATAATTTTTCATGATTGCAGTGTGAAAGGCTCTTTATACAGTAGACTTTGTATAAAACCCTTCAAGTTAACCACTCTGTAACCAAAGTGGGATGAAGTAGGAGTCCCCTCAGAATGTGAAGTCCAGCTATTTGCCAGTTGGGCTTTCAAAGGCACAGGCTGATCCCAAGCTCACACATGTTTGCCTTGGATACAACTTGTGTTGCACCTCTAAAGCTTGTCATTCACAGCTGCTGTGCCTGATCCCACTGTACATTCAGCATGGAAACATCCTCCTGAAACACCCAAGCAGTAAAAAAACCCTGCAATATTCTCATCATAAGCATATTTCAAGTGAACGGTTTTGCTAAGGGGATTTGATCAAAACTTTGTTCTCAAACTAACTCATGCATCTATTCCTCCCTTGCCAATATTAAGATCATACTGAGGGCTACATGGTTTTAAGCATTAGGGAAAGAAAAAGTCATGAGATGTGAGGTGCAAGGCAACGAGCCTTAGCTGTGCTTTCTTTTTCATACACTTTCATGATACAAGATACGTTTTTCAGAAAGGCAGAGGGGCTGTGGGTGGCGCAGGATATTCTACCCTTAACAAAACTAGGTCAATTCTGAGACATTTCCATTTGGTACTTAGGAATTGAGTTCCCACTAGCTTTTGTAATTAGCAGTAAAAAAATCAAAATTTAGGAGACTGCTTCTGGTCAGATGTAAGTTAAGCACATGCTTAGATTTAATAGGATATATTGAAAACTCACTTGTGTCAGCATGAATGTTTATTTTTGTGTGTAGATTTATGTTTAAGCATATGTTTACTGTGAAACAGAAATCTTCAAATAGCTCTTTTAAGTGAATTGTGATCCCGTTAAGAAATAAAAGCTGTCCTTGTGATAAGCATGGCAAAACCCCCCTGTGTTCAGATTTGCTGATAAGCGAGAAGAGTGTCTTTCCACAGTGTCACTACTTATTTTAATGTTAAAAATAACATGTAATCATCTTAATTTTGAAAATGTCTGTGAAAGCGTCAGAGTGAAGACATGTGGGAGGGAAGGGATAGCTATTCTGATCAGGTGAACACTTAGTTTTCTCTTTCCAGAGAAGATGGAGCCAAAATCTTCTTGAAGACACACAGCATAAGGACAAGAAGCAATGCTTACACATTGCAGTACAGGCTAATTATTACTAGATGTAATAAAAAGGTTCCTACAGTGACAGCAACTGAGCACTGCAGCAGGCTGTGGAGCCTCCATCATTGGAGAGTTTAGAAACTCTACGGGACAAGATCCTGCAAAATCTCACTTAATGGAGCCCTGCTTTGGGTAAGTTTGAACTTGAGGCCTCCATATGTCCCTTCCAACCTGAGTTATTCTGCTACTGTGATATTAACATCAAGCAAGTAAGGCAGAACTAAGAGGAGCAATGTAAGATAATGCATCAGGGGACACTATAATCAAGGATGAGTTGCTGTGAAGGTGATGTATTAATGGACACAGGATGTCATTATTGAGGGGAGCATAAGATATCTGAAATTGTTAGAGAGAACTTCATGAAGACTTTGGGCTCCTGAACCTATGCAGTATGTGCCAAGTAGGATTTTCTGAAGTACTTAGATGTCTATTGCTGGAATTGAGGCCAAGAGATCCCTCTGCATTTGGAGGTGTTTTGAATGCCTTTAAGTATATTTGGGAGTCATTATTTATGCAGGGACCTGAGGGAAGCAACTGCGTTTGAAAAAGTCATCAGCCTTTCAACCATACTGGCTTTCCTCAAGAAAAATAATTCATTTGAAAACATCTATCCATAATTTGCTACCCCAGGACACCTATGTTGGGCTAGCCGAAAATTTTTCCTAAAAATCTTTGGATTTTTTTGATCAAACACATTTTCCTTCTAAAGAATGTCTCTGTGGGAAATCTGCACTTGCGAACATAACACCTCTACCATTTCTTATCTTCCTCGAAGTAGTTCAAAATCTGACTTCATCTCATGTGAAGGATAAAAACTTTAGGACTCGCATGGTAAGCCAAGTCTTTGGAAAATTCCAGCACTTGGGTACCAATTCTGCCCTCTGTTAAAAAGTCACTTTTGTTGATGTTTTTTGTCTCTGTGAAGGATGTGGGGACTTCAACAGAATATAAGATATTTCAGAATTTTTTATTTCAGTTGTTGCCTCATGCATTATGATATTTAGAATACAGATCCTGACAGATAGTGTGCTCATCTCAAATTCTCTAGGCCTAAGTCTGCCAGAGACTAGGTTGCTCTTAGGCTCATGTACTGATAAATTATAACTTACAGTGTAGAAGGAAATACACAGCTTGATGACTTTGGTTCTCTAAAATGAACTGTGACGATACAGAACTAAAATGACCTCCAGGATGGGTCCAGAGCAAACTTCCACCTCTGTCTACAGAGATGTCTTCCAAGATTATTCTGAAATGCTTTTAGAAATGGCCTAAAACTGATGGAAGTCAAAAGAAAGTTATACAACTAGTTTTAAGAAGCTGAGTAATACTAGCAAATTATTTTGAAAATCTCACTTGAAGCTTCTATTTTAGGATCAACTAATACTGGTGAATTGATGCAGAAAAATTTTGGGAATATTTAAAAAATTGAGAATAAAATTTTGTTTCCTTCTTTGTTCACATACCTTTTTATCTACTACTCAGTCATAGATAAAATCTATACAGATGTCCATGAAAAGCAGGTTTTTAAATAAATCACAGAATCACAGAATGGTAGGGGTTGGAAGGGACCTCTGGAGACCATCTAGTCCAACCCCCCTGCTAAAGCAGGTGCCCCTAGAGCAGGTTGCACAGGAACGCGTCCAGGCGGGTTTTGAATATCTCCAGAGGAGGAGACTCCACAGCCTCCCTGGGTAGCCTGTGCCAGGGCTCTGTCACCCTCACAGTAAAAAAGTTCTTCCTCATGTTCAGGTGGAACTGCCTGTGCTCCAGTTTGTGCCCATTGCCCCTTGTCCTGTCACTGAGCACCACTGAAAAGAGTCTGGTCCCATCCTCTTGTCACCCACCCTTTAGATATTTATAAGCATTGATGACATCCACTCTCAGTCTTCTCTTCTCCGGGCTAAACAGATCCAGGTGCCCCAGACTTTCCTCATGCATTTGACTTGATAACCATCCCAATGTGAGAGTAATTATTCATTATTTCATGATCCAATTGGGGAAACAGAGTCTGAACTGTGTTACTGTGGTAACTGCTCTCGCTCTTTGACTACATATTTGGGAATATCACATTTTGAAAAAGACCACATCATTTGTGGCCAAAACAATTCTCTTCTTAGCTGTTTAAAAAAGGAAAGTCCTTAATTTTAAGGTAAACATCCAAGAGAAAAGCCAATGCTACCCTTCTAAAGTGTACTCCACATCACATCTGGTAGGCTTGGACATAATTAATTACAAGTGGAATGTAAAGGAATGACATGTCAAAATCTTCAACGTAATTCTGAATCATGCCTTATGCCAATCTTTCACTCCCTGTCATTATGAGCTGATATATCCTACAAATGGGGTTTGTTTTATTCTGACACCTGAAAGAAACTGTCAGTGGATTTTGGAGGTAAAAATGGGAGAACAGGTGCAAAACTCCTAATAGAATTTACCAGCTCCAGGATAACATTTGCAAAGGGTTGTTTGACAACAACAATCAGTATGTTCTCCAGCAGAGAATGGTGGCACTATCCAGAGAGGAGACAAAAAGTTTAACTACGAGATATCTCCCTGCCCTTATTTGTCAGTGAGCAAATTTTCTTCCTTTTTTTCTCCTTTACAGCAGTCCTTCCTCCCAGTCACTTTCCCTGCTGTTCCCCGGCCCTAACACATATCCCCGCCATTCAGCAATGGTGAGAAGGACCGTGTTGAAGTCTGTAGAAATACTATTGACTTTGAGAACAGTCAGATTCTTACCAAACCCATAGGCCTAGATGAAGCAGTCATGATCTGAACCATGCAGATGATAGAGTACTCAGACTGAAAATCTGCTCATCTAAGTGGACAAGCCAGGTAACAGACAGCAGCACAGTTGCTTAAAGTCAAGCTCAGAGCCTGGATCAGAGCTGAGTCCTCTGGAGCTCTAACCCCTGTACTGCCCAGTTCTGAGAGACAGTTCAGGCTTCGGGTCAAGCATGCTACCAAGTTAAACAACCTGTCTAAAATGGAGTTGGTGTTACTGAAGGGGAAGGCATGTATGTATTCAAGAACATCTTTATTTCCTTTTCGGTTCATATCAGAACTCTGTGCTTAGTCTAGCCAAATGACGTATCCCAACACTTGAGTAATAAGACAGCCTGAAGCCCTTGAAAGGCTGGGCATCCTGAACCTGAACTGACTTAAGACTGTATACAAGGGCAAAATAGACACAAGGTATACTTGTCTTGTGAGCAGATAAATAACTTATTTTCAGAGTAGCTATAGCTTCTATGTACATCAGAAGCAATTAATAATTCCTATCAGTTGAACATGAGCCATATAAGGTTGTCTTACTCTGATTCCCACCACACTCTGTCAGAAGCAGACTGGCTCCACACTGTGAGTGTGTGTGTGTGTGTGCTAATACTTAAGCTTTAGCTCCCTTTAACTTTAGTAGTGCCAGCTACTGAAGAAATGGGAGGACAGCCTTCTGTATGACGAAGCCCATGTTGGTACATGCCATCTTTGCAGTCCTGTACATGTTCAGTCATCTGCAGTTTCTCTTTCTCTAGAGCAGCATCTTCTATTCTTACTGCTGTCACAGTGGTAAGCCAGCACCAACAATGATATTCAGCCATTTCACTGACATGGCAACTCTGAGAGACTCCAATAAAGACCACATTTCCCCTAATGCTGCCTTCCATCTTGTCTATTTTAGGCACCAATTCTGGAAGTTCTTTGAAGTTAAAAATGCATACACACTTCATGTCTCATGCCTTTCTGAATATAGATGTTAACAAAGGAAGAGGTAGATAAATGAAAAAATGACTTTTACATATTTTGGCTCAGATCAAGTGGTTGTAAGGAAGCATCAGTTAGCAAAAATTCTTTTAAAAACAATTTTTTTTAGTTTTATGTTTAATACCCGGCAGTGCAGGCACATACATTTGTGAGGACCAGGTTCTGTGCTTGGCAGTTGTCAAACCTTAAACAGCTCATTTCACCTCTTAGCTTTGAACAGAGTCTATTGAGGGCAAGGATTTTCTTTCCATATGTGTTTTTTGAGTGCCTAAGGGACTGCAGCCTTGACCTGAGGCAGGATTTGACATTCACAACTAGACAGTACATAACTGCTATTCTAATAGGTAAAGCTGTCTGGTGTCTTTTTAAATAAAACAATCTTTCCCAAGCCAGTGCACCTGCATTATCTTCTCTAGAAATGCCATAGGTTTCTGTGTGCAGAACAAACTCTGCTCCATTGATTTCAGTAAGGTGATCTGTTCCTTGAAGTATTACTTTTTAAGGTAACTAAAATAGAGGTTCTGCTATTTAAATTCAAGCATCTAGTTTGATAACAGTATTTATTTTGTTTTACCTCTGTCGTGAACATAAGATAGTATGAAGTGTGTTTAAATAACTGTTTTATGCCTGTTTCATGGCACGTATGTCTTTCACTAGAAGTACTGATGAACATGACTCTACAGGGGGACATTTTTCTGCTTTAAATCTATAAATCCTTCAGAAAGTGATATAGAGTGGTACTATAGGGAGCCTCGATACTCTAAAGGTAGTAAAGACTAGGTTTAGGTTAGAACTGCATAAATTATGTTGCCTTGATAGCTGAGTAGGTGAGGGGCAGCTAACAAAAACAGTAACTTGCTGTTCTAATTCTAAACACAGCACCACGATGAGAAGAGCCAGAATAGTGGATACGGACACACACATATCAACAGAAACCAGTCTTTCCAGAACATACCATGACATCTTACAGCTCCTTACAAACTTCTTTTTCTTTGTACATTTTTAAGAGCATGACAGGTAACTATTATGTATTTCCAAAATTACAAGCAAAAGTGTAATCAGGGCCATAATTTTGAGATGATTTCTTCTTTGCATCATATCTGGTTCAATCTCCGAAGCTTCAAGCCTCCTGGATGTATCAAAATATGAAACATCACCTGACTTCTCTTTCTTGACAACATCAGCAAGACACCAGGGGAGTTCAACTTCTTGCTTAATTGGCCTCCTTGGTGAAAATAGATGTCCAAATTTCTATATGTGAATATGGGTGGCTACAGCTGAGCAGCAA
The DNA here is from genome assembly GCA_013398225.1 of Steatornis caripensis. NCBI lineage: Eukaryota > Metazoa > Chordata > Aves > Caprimulgiformes > Steatornithidae > Steatornis > Steatornis caripensis. The sequence goes on along the minus strand of VZSC01006509.1, from coordinate 6,749 downwards.
CATGTGCTCCTGGTGTCTAGCAAGCATGAAACCTTCCCTTACTGAGCACCATATGGCCCTGGAGCACAAGCCACCTGTTGCACCAATACTGCTCCTGTCACATATATACCTAATCCAGCAGTTTTTAATAGCAATTAAGCTCTTAATTAGGAATGTCTGTGAAGAGCTGATGAAAAAAAACTGACAAAGGAGTATGGGTACTAGTTCCTACCTCCATTTCCTTGCTGCAGGCAACCCTACTGTCTTCTGGCTTTCCCTTCTCCCCACCTTGATAGTTGCTATGTCCAGACTTCCAGTATGACTAAAATGCAGCCTGACTGCTTATCTCTCTGCAAAGGCCATTTACAAAAGGGAGTGTTTTAGGGAAGTTCACACATTCAGACAACAAGGACACATCTGGTTCCTTACTCAGCTCCAGTTCATTACTCAGGTCCACAGACCTCTCTCTCTGTGACCTTCGGCATTATACCTTCTTGGTTCCAATCCAGCAGAGCACTTAAACACTAGATCTGGGCTTAGTTTTTTAGCTGAACCTTACTGTCATTTGAAAAAAAATATTTATTTGGCAATACTGAAAAGTTTCCGAAATTTGTCTCAGGTTTGCTGAATGGTTTCTGTAAAAGATAATGTAGAAACATTTTTAACCCAATGTTTATTTTGGCATTTTTAAGGGTAAAGTGTTTATTTCTCTATTTAAAACAACTGTGTCTGATAGAGGAGGAAAAAAAAGCCTAATGGAAAGCCCTGTATGGAGGACCAGGAGGTAGGTGTCCTCCAAAGAAGGAAAGAGCCAAGCACGACTGTCTCTGAGACTGCCCAAAGATGACATTTTTGTATGTTGTTTCCCATGATAATATAAATATATAAAAGCATCTCACTCTATCATCTGATTATTTTGTTCAAAAATGCTGAAAAATATCACTGGCCAATTTTTTCCAAAGTAGTTTATGCCAAGCACATCTGCCGCAAACTTTTTAATATCTGACTGTTTTCTGAGACACATGGGAATGTATTCTTTTGAAAATCTCTCCTTCAGCGCTAAAAGGGAGAACCACTCAGCCAGTAGCAGAGCTACCCGCACACAACAAAACAACACTAAATTAACCATTTGGTAATTGGAAACCATAAGTAATAGAATATACCAAGCCTTCTTAGGCTTGATAAATAGTTCATTTTCAATTGAAATTGTATCTCTGTTCATAATCTTGTTTCTCCTTACTGACACTGTACAACTGATATTTTGCCTGTTGAGGAAAATTCATCTATTTTTCTGGCACTGCTCATCTTCGCCCTTATACACCACACTCGCAGTGACTCAGTGCCTAGTTGCTCTGAATGTAAACAATGTGTCTGCAATCCTGTGTGTTGATGAATTTCCCTGATATATGTATGATGTGTTATCTTTCTAGCCACTGCAGCAAGGCATGTGATTTTTTATGCTGTGTCTGTAATAGCAGCCTCTTCCCACAAGAATCGATGACAGCCAGAAACAGGGAAACTGTTTGCAGTAAATCAGGAGTGTGCTAAAGTTAAAGTCTGTCACTTCATGAGGCTCTAGCTCTTGGTGTTCTCTTCTTCATTGAGTGTCTGTTTGAAAAACGATTGGTCTTGCTACTCATTGATACAGCAGACGTTACACCACGATACTTCAAAGAAGAGATTCTGGTTCTGCTATTTCTAGCATATGACAGCTTCCTGGGGTCATGAAAAGCTTTAGAGTGAGGCGCTTTGCCTTCAGAACAGCTACCTCAACCACAATGGGTCTGAAGTAATTTTAATCTTTGAGAATTATTTGCCCTGCATGGCTATAATCTTGGGAAACAGAGAAGCAAAGATCAAGGAAGTAGGAACACACAAGGTGAGTGTGCTAACCTGGGAGGGACAAAGCCTAGCTTTGGTGCTTCTTTCAGGAACAGTCTTTGTGGTTTCAGTGAAAGTTTCTGGATCAAATGCAGAACAGGAAGGATCGTCCTCATTTTAGTTTCAGGATCTCCAGGCTTTCCGTGTGGCTCAGCGGCTGGTCCAGATCATTGACTCTAGTGCAGCATCACCCTGTGGGAGGCTTCACTCCTGCATACAGGCAGAAATGGAAGGTATCAGGCAACACATGGATCAGGTGACAGCTACACAGAGGTTTGGATTCTGTTGCTGGTCACTAGATGATGGATGTAGGCACTTTAGGGACAAGATGACTATGGGAGGCAAGCAAATCAGTTAAGTAATCATAGAAATGTTCCTGTTTTTTAAAATCTTGTCATTCCTACTATCTTCCAATTATTTTTTTTCCTAGAGTATGATTCTTGGGCATCTTTGTTATGCTGCAGAAAGTTTGCTGTGTGCTTTTTCATGCAGCTAGATTATGTTGTGAACTGGCTTCCCGAATGCTCTGATGTGATTAGTTGTAATGCTGAGCCTGAGGTTTGCAGGCTTTTTGTCCGATTGCCTTTATAGACCCTAGATGTGATACAGGAATGAGCTAAAGGAGACTAGGGAAATGCTGTTTTAAATTCTAACAGACTGTGAAATCCAAACCTAGCATGAGAGCAAGACAAAGACTGAAAGCTTGCAAAAAAGTAGTTCCTTGAAACATCTCATAACTTTATCCTTAAAAAAACATTCTATAACATTTCAGAAGAAATTATAATCTGTGCTAGATATGGATCCAATCTGTGATAACAGATTAACTTTCACTTACTTCAGTTACAGGACAGTGTGTTCCCCTGAGCTCAGATGTTGTTGCTTTCTTGGTTTCACTCAGATCTGTAGGAATGCATTGAGACAAATGCATTTAGCTGTTCCCAGTCAGAGCATGGGAGTGTTTATCTCTGTATTAACACAAGGTGTTGTGTTAATCTTTATGTAGTTTTTCCTCAGCTATTGATAGCTCCAAATCAGATTATTGTATGAAAATACACTGCTTTGAAATGCTTTTTGAGAAGGTTTATGTTAATTCCATTATAATGGACCACAATCAGGCAATCGTAATGGTAGCAATTTTCACTGCTTTTATAGCAATTGAAGATAGCTTGGCATATGCCCAGAAAAATTCTTCTCCAAACACAAACAAGACATCAACTCTTATATTCTCAATAACAATAGATGTTCTACAACCTTCCATAAAACTGTCACAGAGTAAGATTATTAGAGACACTCATTAAAAATGGTTATAGGTTTGGGGGTGGAGGGTGTTTCAGTTTTGTAGGTTTTTTTATTTTTACACATGCAACATGTCTAATGATTTACTGAGTACAGGATTGCTTTGGTAGGGATCTGAAGGGAAGAAGCCCAGATAGTGAAAGAAAATTCTCGTTGTGCTGACAGAGCATTAGAAAACTGAAATAACTCATAAGGTAGCTATTAAGGGTGAAATAATATAAAGGGATTGTAAAAAGTCTTCAACACCACCTTAGCAGAGGAAGGAATCCAACCCATTGCATTGGTACACAGAACTTCCATGAGACAGTGAATTAATGTTATGTACAGAAAATAATGCAGTGTAGAAAATAATATTTGATGCTCAGGGTCTGACATTTCCTTAGTCAAAATTCCCACTCATTTTGAACCAGTTAGCACACTCATAGAAGCAGTAGTGGAAATGCATATTTGTGCTCATGCCATGAAATAACTAGGGATTATGTGGCCTGCTAACGCATCCATCTACCTGCCTAGCCACATAGCCACCTGCAGAACATCTGCCTTATTTCACAACCATATGTCCTGCTAGCAGAGAGATAGGCATCTGTTTGGAGGTCACATGCAATGGCTTGGCATCCATTTGTAGAGATGTTACCAGCTTAACTGCAGGTAAGTACCAAAGTGTTGGAAGTTGTGCTGATGTTGTATGGGCTTTCCAGCAGAAGATGGTCCCTGTGTCACTGAGGGAACTTTAGGGCTGCATTTCAAGAAGGCAGCTCAATTAATTCCAGATGCAAGGCCATTCAGAATAGGCTAGCTTAGATGTCTTTACTCTCTGCTTCCTCAACCTGATTTATTCTGGCCCAGTCCTGACCCTCAATTCATCAACAACCAATTAATTTAGACACTGACAGGATTGTTGTATCTGTGACATTCATCTTGTGTCCCACTCTGCACGTGGCTTGGACCAGCCCAGGTTCACTGGACTTTATCTCCACATGTTAACTCATGTCTACAGTTGCTCTGGTAATGTATATTGGGTTTACGTGGCAGGGTTTTGGTAGTGAGGTGGGGATGCAGGGGTGGCTTCTGTAAGAAGACACCAGAAGCTGTCCATATGTTGGACAGAGCCAGTTCCAGCCAGCTCCAAGATGGACCCACCACTGGCCAAAGCTGAGCTCATCAGCAATGTTGCTAGCGCCTCTGTGATAACATACTTGAGAAAGGGTAAAAACTGTTGTGCAACAGCAAATGGGAGAGAAGTGAGGTAAACAGCTATGCAGATACTAAGGTCTGTGAAGATGGAGGAGGAGGACGTGCTCCAGGTGTCACAGAAGCCCATGGTGAGGACCATGCGGATGCAGGTTGTCCCCCTTGCAGCCCGTGGAAGACCACAGTGGAGCAGATATCCACCCAGCACCCCATGGAGGACTCTGTGCTGGAGCAGGTGGATGTGTCCAAAAGGAAGCTGTGACCCCATGGAAAGCCCATGTTGGAGCAGGAGTCATGGCCCATGAAGAGGAACCCATGCTGGAGAAGGTTTTCTGGCAGGACCTGTAAGTCTATCAGGGACCTATGCTGGAGCAGTCCATTCCTGAAGGACTTGGAAGGACTTGGAAGGACTTTCCTGTGGAAAGGAACGATGACCTAACCCTCAAGGCAGAACAGTAGACACACATCTGAGAGCAAAGGCTGCAGTTCCAGCTGGGAGGTCTGTATCATCTACCCCAGAGGTGGCTGATGATTCCACACAGATGGATCTGCTGAAGAAAGAGGCTGCAGGGCAGACCTCAGACTGCAGGAAATGCTTAGACCTTTCTCCTGGGGCAGGGATTGAGAAGGCTGCATAACGTCAGGAAGTCTGAGAAGGAGTTAGAGAGCTGGTTCCAAACGCAGTCTGAAGTGCACCTACAGTCCACAGCCAAACAGCCACACACACACACACACACCCGCCACAGTGGCACACATAGAAGGAAGAGGGCGGTGTGTGTGTGTGAGGGCAATAATAATGCAGAAGAAACGATGGTTGCAACAGCAGGGACCAGCAGGATGAAGAGACTTTCCCTGAAGTTTGAGGTGCCCTTGCAGAACTGCTTCACTGCTCTGCAGACTGAAGTGGAAAGACCTATCACATCAGAAGAGGTGCTGGAGCAGAGTAAGGCAATCCAATCTGCTTCCCATACAATAACCAGCACAACTAAGAAAAGGCAACGGGTGATAGTAACAGATTACTCTCTTCTGAGAGGTACGGAGGCACCTATTTGCCAACCTGACGCATTTTCTAGAGAGATGTGTTGCTTACCATGGGCTCGTATCAGAGATGTCACTGAGAGACTTCCAAGCCTTGTACAGTCTGCTATTATCCGGTATTCTTGTTTCACGTGGGCACTAGTGATATAGCCAGGAGCAGTTTGAAGAGTATCAAGAAGGATTACAGAGGCCTGTGAGTGGTGGTAAGGGAGTCCGCTGTGCAAGTGTTTTTTTCATTAATCCTCCCACTCAAAGGGAAGGGGTTTGAAACGGATAGTCGAATCTGGAGAATCAACAAATGATTACAGGAGTAGTGCCACAGCCAGGGATTCAGCTACTTAGACTATGGGACTCACTTGAGAAACCTGGTCTACTGGGGGTTGATGGGGTCCACTTGTCAATGAAGGGGAAGAGCGTCTTTGTTCATAGGCTTGCCAAACTGGTGAAGAGGGTCAGTCAGCCTCACCTCTGTGCCTGACAATATCATGCAGAAGATCCCCCTGGAAACTGTGCTAAGTCACATGGAAAATAAGAAGGGGATTGGTGACCACCAACATGGATTCACTAAAGGCAAATGATGCCTGACAAGTTTGGTGGCCTTCTACAACGGGGCATTGGTGGACTAGGGAAGAGCAACTGAGATTATTTACCTGGACTTGCACAGTGTTTGAGACTGTCCTGCATGACATTCTTGTCTCTAAATTAGAGAGACATGGACCTGATGGATGGACCACTCGCTGGATAAGGAATTGGCTTGATGGTCTCACTCAAAGAGTTGTGGTTAACAGCTCAATGTCCAAGCGGAGACCAGTGACGAGTGGCCTTCCTCAGCGTTTGGTACTGGGACCAGTGCTGTTTAACATCTTTGTCAGTGACATGGACAGTGGGATTGAGCGCACCCTCAGCAAGTTTGCCAATGACACGAAGCTGTGTGGTGTGGCTGACACACTAGAGGGAAGGGAAGCCATTCAGGGGGACCTTGACAGACTTGAGAGGTGGGCCCATGCAAAATGCATAAAGTTTGACAAAGCCGAATGAAGGTCCTGCACGTGGGTCGGGGCAAGTTCAAGCACAGATACAGGCCAGGCGGAGAATGGATTAAGAGCAGCCCTGAGGAGAAAGTCTTGGGGTTGTTGGTTGATGAGAAGCAAAACATGAGCTGGCAACGCATGCTCACAGCCCAGAAGGCCAACTGTACCCAGGACTGCATCAAAAGAAGCGTGACCAGCAGCTCGAGGGAGGTGATTCTCCCTCTATACTCTGCTGTCGTGAGACACCACTTGCAGTACTGCATTCAGTTCTGGGGCCCCCAGCACAAGAAGGACATGGGCCTGCTGGAATGATTCCAGAGAAGGGCCACAAAG
>VZSC01006461.1:4454-15539 GCA_013398225.1 Steatornis caripensis | reverse complement strand
GCCAACAACTACAGCAACAGAGCAAGTTTTGAAGGCAAAAATTGTGCTTGTCATCGCTATGTGTCATACTTGGGAAAATACCCCACAGTAACACACACCTCCTCTTCTTTTTCTTCATGTGTGTGTGGTCAGTACCCATGCTCATTCTTCAAGTTCCCGCTCTTCAGGAAACAGGCACTGCTTGGCCGGTGTTCCTNTGAAGGCAAAAATTGTGCTTGTCATCGCTATGTGTCATACTTGGGAAAATACCCCACAGTAACACACACCTCCTCTTCTTTTTCTTCATGTGTGTGTGGTCAGTACCCATGCTCATTCTTCAAGTTCCCGCTCTTCAGGAAACAGGCACTGCTTGGCCGGTGTTCCTACTGCTATTTTCCATGGCTCTGTGGTTTTCCTTTGCGAGGCTGCAAGGGATGTTGCTTCAGGCTAAAGTGAAGAACGCATCAGCCTGGTCTTGGCTACACGTGCGCATTGTGTTCGTGCTTGTGAGCATCGGCTCTGAAGCAGATTTCGAAAAATAAAATACAATCACATCAAAACCAGTTTTCACTTTCAGCTCTTGGCGGTATGTGTCCTTGAAATTGTCTTTGGAGCTGAAACACTTCTGCCATTTCAGGCAAATAACCATCTCATCCTTATTCATCTCGTCATGAGTGCAGGGAGTAGAACAGAATTGAATAATTGAGTTGGAAGTGACTTAGAATGACCATCTAGTCCAACAGCCTGATCGCTCCAGGGCTCACCAAAAGTTAAAGCCTGGTTTTAAGAGCATTGGCCAAAGGCCTCTTAAACACTGACTGGCACAGGGCACTGAACATCTCCCCAGGAAACCTGTTTTACTACAGCTATACTATAGTATAGTATACTATAACTATAGCTATACTATACTACAGTATATATAGTATAGTATACTATAGCTACAGCTATACTATAGCATTGTATTTATGTTATCTACCATCTTTCCTGAATGCAGTTTTGAAATTCACTAGCACAAAATGTGAATATGCACTGCATTTACTCTACATTCTCTAGTAGCTGAAATATCGCCTGCTATATATGCGTAAGTTCAAAATAGGTTTTTTATTGATACAGATGTTATTTGTCTCCTATTGGTAACATTGCCAAGCAGGGACACGTTCCATTTTATTTTGCCTTAAAAATAAAATAAACAAACTAAAAAAGTTACCATCTTATTTCTTCTTCCAGATTCTTTATGATTTTGATACTTGATTAAAAGAAATCTCTGCAATAGTCACATGTAGAGGTTTGCACTAATAGCTGTTGGAAGACTCTCTGGATACTTATATTAAGTAATAGGCAAATATATCTGGCAGTAAATAAATATTAAGCAACAATGTATCACGTTTTACTGAACTACATCCAGATGTAATTTTTGGATAGGACTTTGGAAAGCTCATAGGCTTTTAAAATTGAAATTGAGTTAAAATTCCTTTAGATTTCAGTGAAAGGTAACTGTACAATGTTCTTAAAAACTCCACATTGACTGAGATAGGATGGACCTGGGATCCAGTCCCTGCTTCTTTGAATATTGCAATTTGTTATGCTAATAAAGAACTGGATTAGCCTGAAATGCCAGTCTTTCCCCTATAACTGTGTGCAATAGCCTGTAGACTGTTCCAAGAAGCAGTTAATGGTAGCCTTTGGAAGTTGAAATGGCTTCTGGAAGAGGGACTGAGTAGTCAGAGCCTGCTTGCAGATGCATGATGCAAAATCACCTTCCCTCCAATGGCACTGATTGAGAAATAGATAATAAAAGCATCTAACCCTAGAAGGAGGTATTCTGAAGACTAGTTCACCTTCTTGAAACTAACTAATACATGTGTACCAGGAAGGAAGACAACTTATTACACACTCCTTTATTCAGCACTTTATTTTGGTTGAGCTTGGCAGCTTTCTGTACAGTATAATCTTAAATGTGTTCACCATTCTCAGGTTCACTTATCTTCATTTATTATGCAGGAGGACTTCTTGTATTCCCGCCCAGCAAAAATTCCATTACTTGGTGTTACTGCAAAGAAGGGAGGTACCTTGCTGGAGTGTGCAGGATCAGTGCACCTGCTCAGTTTTGCTGTGATGTTAGTCTAAACTTTGGAACAAAATCAGAACCTTAATTAAAATGGTATAAAATATATGTCATGAATTAGAATGGGATACACAAATTTAGGTTTGTTCCTGGTCATCACAAAGCTTGCTAATGTCACTTGCTAATATTTACAACCAACAGCCAGCAGCGGCTTTGCAAAAGAAGAGAAGAAGACTAGCGTGAGATGATGCTGATAAACCATTTGAATCTTCTTGGAGGTCACTGCTAATGCACTTACCTCTGTTTCCACAAGGCAAAACAAGAGGGATGGTTAAAAGGGACTTTTTTGCTACTCAAGTGGTAAGGGNCAGCAGCGGCTTTGCAAAAGAAGAGAAGAAGACTAGCGTGAGATGATGCTGATAAACCATTTGAATCTTCTTGGAGGTCACTGCTAATGCACTTACCTCTGTTTCCACAAGGCAAAACAAGAGGGATGGTTAAAAGGGACTTTTTTTCTACTCAAGTGGTAAGGGAAGCGGTTGCATATGTGGAGAAGAGAACAATAATCAACAGCAACACTTTGCTTGCTAGAAATTGCCATTTGCCGCGGGCTCAGGGAATGCTACCTCGGGAGGAGCAGTTAGTTACAGAGCTGCTCCTCTCTTGGTGATGCTCAGGCATCCTGAGGGATGTCCCCGTGGGAGTCTGAAAATCAGAAAAAAAGGCGGTCAGGAAAGAGATAGGTATGGAAGGCGAACATTTAGATTGATAAGTAGTCAAAAGGATATCGACAGGCTTCATTCATTCACAGCCAGACATGGAATCACAAGACAGACCACAAGCTGGAACAGAAACATGAAAAATAGTCAAAACAGCGGATAATTTGGTAAGTCTTCAAAAGCACAGAGGTATTTTTCACCTCGCTTTTACTTGCAAATTTGAGTGCCTAGTAACCCCTTACAGTTGAGGTAAGTTCAGAACCAAAGAGTTACACTCCAAAATGGAAACGTGTTGGAGCCAATGGTTTCTGTTCGGCCTCCTATATTGAAAGGGAACACAGCCAAATCTGGCAGTCAGATTGTGGACATTCATAATATATGTGAATTTCAAATACCTCTAATATGTATGGATTCCTATTTTCTAAATTTGTCTTCAAAGTGCAACTATGCCTTTAATTGTATGCAATAATTTTATTTGAATTGTTATTAAATTGCTTATGTATTACACAATTAGTTATATTAGTATGTACATTTTTTGCGTTAGATATGTAACACACTCCTTTTCACAAACCGTTCGGCGTGAATGATCTTTCAGACAATTGCTTGCTTATTTGGTGTAAAGTAGGGACATGGAAATGTTCTGCATTTGTAACAGCCTGTGCTGCTCCCTGTGGCAAAAAACCTCACTTGACATCTAGAGACTAGACCAACATTCTTGCTGCAGACTCTCAACAATGCCCTAGCGATTTTCTGGTTGTCCAAACTTGCCTATTTCCGCATTTTTTTTCTTGCTGCAGTTCACGTTGTGTCAGCTATCTGTATGCATCGGCACAGAGACGCCATACTGGTTTTGTGACTCTCTTTTCAATTTCATAGAATCATAGAATCATTTAGGTTGGAAAATACCCTTGAGATCATGAGTCTGGCTGTTAACCTAACACTACCAAGTCCACCACTAAACCATGTCCCTAGGCGCAGCATCTACATGTCTTTGAAATACCTCCAGGGATGGTGACTCGATTACTTCTCCGGGCAGCCTCTTCCAATGCTTGACAGCCCTTTCAGGACCGCTAAGTTTAGATTTCCCCATAGAGCTACGTGAAAAGCCCGTCCATATAAGCAGTCTTTCCTAGCACTAGCAACAACTGTGTACGTAGCTAATATGCATAGTCCTATAGTAAGTTTGGTTGGTGCAAAAATGCCAAAACCAGGAAAGATTCTCTGCAGCAACCACACACTATCAGTTTTCTAGCAACTTCAAGTATTAATTCCGAGGAAGGGGTGGTTCTAATGATAACCCTAAGTTTCTGGAAAGGCTGCCTACAGACATCCTCACTAGGGGCTGAGGAGAGGGCCTCAATAATTCTGGGGCCGCTGCCCACACATGTCTGCCTGGTCTCACAAAAAAACCCCGAGGCAGCTGCTAGAAAAGATACAGCTGCCATTTGAATAGATGTAGGATGCTTTTGGCTGACTGAAAACTTCCTTGGGTTTTATTTTCCTTTTTTTCCCCTCCATCATTTAAACAGATCTCTCTAAAGCAAACAGTTGTATAACTCTCACTGGGTTATAACTATAATATTTTATGTATAATCATGATACTATGATGAATGATTGTATTAAAAGTCTCTGCATTTCTGCCAGGAAAGAGTTTGGCAAGCTGAATTTTGCATCAAAATTTTAACTTACAAAATTATGGAATTAAAATAAGGAGTTACATTCAGCCATCCATTGTGGATCACTATGAATATTGTAAGAAGTGCACTAAATTTGTTGTAAAGCATATTGTAACTATGTGGCTAGTGAGCCAGATTTTTTTTTTTTTAACACAGAAAATATATTTTAGCACTGTATCAATACTTGAGTAGGGATAAAAATAATTTGCTGTGATTTAAGAAAATATTTTACTGGTTAGGTTCCTGGAGCCAAATACTCAAAGATTATTCTGTATCTGTATGTGATAAGAGCTTTCCTTGTCTTCACCAGCAAAGGCAAAAAGGGCCTGGGTTGGCTTAGCCCGGGTCTATTATGTGGAGCATCCCAGTGCTGTCTGAGAGGATTCCTTTGTGAATGGGGCATGGTCTTCAACACATTTACGTTTTCCTCCTTATAAAGAAAAAAAAAAGGAGAGGAAGCAAGGAAATTGTTATTACACACAGGAGTTCATCCACCTGCATGAATTCTGCTCCTGTAAGAGGCAGAGTGCAGTAGGAAACGTGTAGTTTCTTGCTCTGTCTTAGCAATGTAACAGCTTTTGGGGGTACTGCCGTTTCGTAGCAGGTCCAGTTCTACCACATAGCCCTAATATTACTTTATTTCATTGCTAGTATATTTTTGCAAGATCAAATGCCTGCTTTAGAATCCCCTATTCTTTTTCTCTGTGACTACATGTAAAGGCAGCACTTTCAAACGAAGGGGGAAGGGTTGGGATGCTGATATGAATTAAAAACACATGCATCGGGAAATGCATGGTTGAAATTAACTGAGTTTCCCCTCCGTTCCTTTCCCTGCTTCTCTCATCTTGGTTCCTGTGAACCCAACCTGCTCTTTGAAATACTGATTGCATTTCCCTGGCATCATGCTTCGCGTCACAGAGAGAGTACTTAATTGAGTGCTCATGAGCTAGCCATGGAAAAGAGCAAGGAAAAGGTGCATTTCCCATCATGTCTGGAACGCATCTCTGCTATGCAGCCTGTATATAAGGAGAATATGTCTTGGGAACAGCTTCACACCTCCCGCCTTAGAGTCTTGCCGCACAGTCAGCCCCCTGCAAACCTCTTCTTTTGGCGACTGCTTCTTTCTAACCCTTGTTCTGCTTCCCTGTTTCTCCTCTAGCCCCATAACTTGGCTGTGAGATCATTAGCCTCTTTCCACAGCCACCCAAACACTACTAATACCACACCATGGTAACTTACTACTCATTGTATTAAAGTGGCTCTTTGGGGCCTCCGCCAGAGAGCAGAGCTCCTTTGTTTAAGGCGCTGTATAAACACATCACAGCCAGTCCTTGCTTCAGGGCGCAGCTGATCCATGCTGACTCTCAGAGGAGTAACGACTACAGCTCTGCCCTGGTATTTCTCTCTTCCGTTTGCCTGCTGATGTCGAACATGTTTCAAAGAAAAGCTGCTGCAAAATAAAATTGGTTATTTCAAATGTCCCGTCACGTTGCAAAAAAAAAAAAAAAAAAAAAATCTGACGTGCTCAGCCTGTGAAACGCTTTCACACGTACTCAATTTCAAGCGTGTGGGTCCTATTGATGCACTATGCATCTTCCAAGCACATAGTTTGTATGAATTGCTAGCTATTTGTAAATTTGGAAGAGGGAAATTACAGCATAAAAACATTAAATACTCCTTAAAGTGAATACGTCAAGGGTTTACAGGTAGAAAAATCATTACTCTCGACAGTGTTATAACCCAGACTGGTTTGCAGGAATTGCTCACTCTCAGAATGAGACGCAGATTGTTGTAAGCATTTTTTTTATATTTTTTTTATAACAGGTTGATCCAGTTAAAGTGAAAAAAATAGTTTTCATTAACAGAAAAACAAAGTAGCTGTTCTAGCTGAGTCATTACGAGACTGGTTTTGCCCCCTTTTTTCTTGGGGTAACCTGCAGTACAATGGCCTCACCTGGAAGCAAATAGTTACCACTACGTGAGATGTCATCTCAGTTACACTTCAGACACAAAGGTCACAGCAGGTCTTTTCGTAGAACAAAATATTATTCTCGGTTGCGTTATTGACTGGAGAGAAACTGGCAGCAGTACATGTATTTCAGGGGGTTCCAAGCCCATAACTGTACTCTTACATCACTTTCATAACACAAATAAAGTTTTACATGCTAGTACACACTGCCGTTGTATTTGCGCTATTTTAATTGTGATGACATTAATAGCTGGTTAAATGTGTAGCTCATGAAAAGGGGAAAAGTAGAGTTTCAGAGTTTGGACTTCAAAATCTTAAGTTCTGTGCCTTTGGGTCATCTGCCTTTTTTCCCCCGTCTTCTTACAACTTCTGAAAACACTAAACTAAGACAGACCGTGTGTTGAAACAGATGAAACCACCAGACTCCCTGGCTGCCTTCAGCTCATCAGATGTGACAAGTTCAGCAAAGCGCAGGGACCTTGACATTAAAAGTGTGTCACTCCCCGTTTTCTGTGGAAAGTGACAGAAGCTGGGCCAATTAACTATTATTCTCCACTTAGGCGGTCATTTTGTATGCAAGCTTTTTGAATTTCTACATCCTTCCAGCAGAGACTAACCTAGGCAGCTTGCGCAAGCGGCTCATAGCAACAGTCGGTGAAGGAGCTGAGCCTCTTAGCAAGCACTTTACTAATTAACAGACCCCAGAAGCGGAGCCCTTCTTTACTCCTGCGGCTGTCTGCTGTGAGCAGCCCTGACAGCGTCTCAAGTTACTTTGGCTCCAGTGAATTCTCTGCCTTGCACGTGAGATGGAGTGAGGAGGAAGACAGATTTTGCCTGCCGTGCCTCTAGTCCATCACCACGGGAAAAAAACATTTCAGGAAATGGCGGGGGCGAGGGGGTGGGGGGGAAGTAAGAAGCAAACACCTGTAGAGACAGCTGAACTATTGGGGTATTTTTAAAGGTTCAGAATGCGGAGGCTTTGCGAGGTTAATTACAGTCCTCATTATTTTTTTCAGTGTGAAAGCAAGAAGATGCGCATTTAAGGATATCTTTATAATCATCCTCCGAGAGAGAGAGAGAGGGCTGGAATTTACAGTTTTAAAACTGAGTACTTAAACTATATTCAGATTTCTCAATAAACATAAGTTTTCTGGCATGCCAGTCCCATGACACCTCTTAGATTAATGCCGGGGAGGTGACTAATTTTCCATACTCCACTATTCCATAGCAGTTAGTATGTGACCTGGAATTCAAATTTGAGCCTTTGTTTTGCAAATTTTTGTCCTTAGCCTTCTCAACAGGGAGATAAACAGCTATGTTTCTGTCTCTTTTCCGCAGAGTGATCCACCAAACCGCTAAATGTATCGATATGCGTCTACTGGGATAATCCAGTTCTAAATTCCAGATACTGTAAATTATGTGGATAATTCTAATCCAATGTACTTTAGACAAGCCACCATTTTCTATTAATGTTCGTTTGCATCCGTTAATGGAAAAGAACAAACAAACCAAGAATACCTACTAACTCAAGGCTTGGCACTTCCAAATATAATGCCTCACGGGTCCTATGTAATAATCAAGGATGTGGAAAGCAAAGGAAGGTGATTAAATGATCTACCATTTGCATCACCCGGGTACTGATTCCACTGCATACTGTGGCATTTATAATAGATAGATGCACACGGTGATACTGATGAAAAAAAGGATTGGTGAACTTACATTCTGTATCTGTCTCATAAAAATCAACCCTTATGTTACGCTTCGTTGTGGTGCTGTGACATTTCAAAGGAGTAGGTGGAACAAACTTTGTATATGCTTCATCATTTCACGGCAATTTAGGAGCCCAGCTTTGCTCCAACAGCAGGTTGGCATTCCACACTCTTTTTGCTCGTGATTCCTTGACACGCATACTCAAGCTTCGGAAAAAAGGACCCGTTTTAATGGTCAGCCCTGTTGTCCCCCTTAAGTAAGGCTGTGCAATGCTTTTGGAATAAAAGTTCTGCGGGATCAGCATTTCCCTTTTTTACATTTGAGTTTCTCAACAGAACTGCTCGCACCTAAATGAGGTAAGGCTTTGGCCTTGTGAATGAAACAGCATTGGTGAGTGCCATGGAAGAGACTCCAGCAAACTTTGCCACAGCCGCTGTGGCTCTGTGCTGCTGAGAGGTGAAAACACAGGTAACACGTTTTTGCTGCTAACTGCGAATATGCCGTGTAGCTGGCAGTGTAAGAAAACTGGATTACTCTGCAGAGGTCTTTCAAAGCAGAGCCTGCTTTTTTAAACCTGTGGGTCCAGAATCATATCTGGTTTTACTTATTGACCTGGAGTTAATTCAGCATTGTCAGTAATATTGACTGGAATTAAGTTGCAATGCAGAAAAGTGCAAGGTACAATAAAATAAAACAAAGTTACTGTATGTTATAAAGTATTTTAATATTTTAATTATATTAATATTTAATTCTAATAATACACATTAATACTTTAAACGCAGGGGAAGTTTCTGAGTAGGAACTGACTTGTACTTTGCACTTGCCTTTAGAGCCTCCTCAGAGCTCCAGAGAACCCTGCCACCTCAGTGCTGCGCCAGTCACCAGGGTATCTGCCCAGGATCATGTCTGTCCGGCTCTTCTCCTGCCGCTGCTGAGCCAGGACAGATGATAATGACAACGTCCAGACCTTTCCCTGGCACTCTCCAACCATGTCACCCCTGTTTTGAAAGTTGAATAGTGATGATGGGCTGTGTACTCAGGGTACCTTCTCACAAAGAAAACATCCTGCTTTGTCACTTCCACTCGACACTGCAATTTGCAAAGCCTTTTTGGAGGCACAGAGCAAACAGCAAGGTTTGGTTTTTTTAGAGCAAACACTCAGTGAAAAGGGAAGGATGTTATTCCAGGGACAATCCACTGCCAACCCAGCAGTGCTTGTATTAACCCTCAAAGCTTTCCAGGGAAACCTGTTCTGCTACGTACCCTGTATGCCTATTAATTTTACCTCCACAGGTATTCACATAAAAACACTTGCTCTGTTCCAGTCTAGCTGCCTCAGTCCTTGATGCTGCCCTCCGGGCCTGCCGCATCCCATAGCTCTGCCATTGCACAGTGGTGATGCCAGATTATGTCGAATGGGGGCTTTGCAGCACAGTAATAGGAATGCTTGTACCCGAGTGAGCATCCTTGAAGACCTTCTGCTTTGATTTTCTACCCAAACTACCCTGCTGATGTCAGACCTGTTTGCTCCTAGGTAGGAAAGGCAACATGGGTAAGTAAGGCGTGCAGACAGCTCTGTTGAAGCAAACGTCTTGTCAAGAAATAACGAAAACAATATTTACACTTAAACTAGTTAGAGCTTACAAGGAAAACAATTATGAGCAATGTCCGCTTCTGTGCTTTGAAGCATAGAATGATCATCAGGTAATGGCAAAAGCCTTCTTTCCCTAGCAGTCTGTTGTTCTGAGCAAATGCATGATAACAGGAAAGCGATTTACTGAGCTCTGAGCAAGGTGGGGAGGATCTTCAGATTTGCTCTGTCCGCGTTTTATAAGACCGACTCCATCAGTCTTATAACCAGATGCAGTCCCTCTTAAAGGTTTGAAAACACTTCACCAATAGCTTGAGATTTCCACCTTACCTCCCCCCATTGGCAGGCAAAAATTTAAATAAGTATTTATTTTGATGATTGATCCACTTCACTTTTTTTTTCTCCCAGTCTCCCTTTTCCATCCCTTCTCCCTCTCTCTCTCTCTCTTTCTTTGACTTCAACTTTTCTGTTCCTCCTGTGGGAAAGCAAGAATCATAAAGTGAATACTATGTTTCATTTGGGGGATGTGAGATTCACAGTTACCTTTACCACAACTTAATGAGCACTTATGTTTCCTGAGAATCAGAGCAGCAGAAAGAGGCAGCTATTCCCAGGACATTCATCCTAGGAATAGTCAGGCTGACTTGACTGGATGAAAGCATCTGCCTGGGAAATTCTGGTATTGAGTGAATTTCAGCTTTTGTGGCAGAGCCAGTCTTATCAGCTAAAGACTGAGGTGCCAGCTGCTTTTGGGAAAATTATGTGAGAAACCATCCATGACTAAATACAGTTTTTTATTTTTAAATATAAATGTTCATGTGAACTGTTGTCATCTGTCCTGGGGATGCACAGAGGCCTGACGATTATCTGTATTTGCCAGCTCCACGCAACTCCCACCTGGAAGGAGAGGTTGTGTTTGTAAGCAGCACTGTTTGAGCTTCCAGGAAAAGCCACGGGTTCAAGCGTTGCATGGAACTAATTTAGAGCAAGATGAGGAGCTGAGGACAGATACTCCTGGGAAAGCCTCAGACTGCACTGAACTCAGTGATGAATCCACCAGAGCAGTTTAACCTCCATTCGGGGTAGGAAAGGAAGTCCAGGATCAAATGGTTTGGAAGCTGGGGGAGAAGTATTGTTTCTCTACTGATATCGCTGAATAAGGGCAAGAATGTAAAATGAAACGTAGTTTCACTATTTCCTGCTGGCGTATGGATCTTGTGTGAGTTTTTCCACCCTCTCTCTCTCTGGTCTGATTTTCCATCATTGCTCGTCTTGGAAAACTATCTTAGAATCATAGAATCATAGAATCATAGAGTGGTAGGGGTTGGAAGGGACCTCTAGAGATCATCTAGTCCAACCCCCCTGCTAAAGCAGGT
>VZSC01006447.1:0-37660 GCA_013398225.1 Steatornis caripensis | reverse complement strand
GTTCAGCCATCTCCAGGAAAGCAGGGCTCTCTCACTCATAACGGTTACTTAGGAAGACAAACGCCGTCAAGCCCAACATCCCCCNAACTTGTGAGTTGAGATAGAGACAGTTTAATAGGTAAAGCAAAAGCCACGCACACAAGCAAAGCAAAACAAGGAGTTCATTCACACCTTCCCATCGGCAGGCAGGTGTTCAGCCATCTCCAGGAAAGCAGGGCTCTCTCACTCATAACGGTTACTTAGGAAGACAAACGCCGTCAAGCCCAACATCCCCCTCTTCCTCCTTCTTCCTCCAGCTTTATATGCTGAGCATGATGCCATATGGTATGGAATATCCCTTGGGTCAGCTTGGGGTCAGCTGTCCTGGCTGTGTTCTCTCCCAGCTCCTTGTGCACCCTCAGCCCGCTCGCTGGTGGGGTGATGTGAGGAGCAGAAAAGACTTTGGCACTGTGTGAGCACTGCTCAGCAGTAACGAAAACATCCCTGCCGTATCAACACTGTTGTCAGCCCAAATCCAAAGCATAGCCCCATGCTAGCTGCTATGGAGAAAATTAACTCTATCCCAGCCAAAACCAGCACAGTAGGTAATTGTGAAATATAGGACTTTGATTACCTCAGACGTTGTTGATAACATACAAGTCAACACAAAGTAGTCTGCCTAGCCACCATAAGTTCAAGAAGAAATCACAAGCCTGGTCTTTTAAATAGCACTTCAGGGAACACATTCTTGCCGCAGCTGTACAGAGTAAAATTCCCCTGTCATTGCATGTAGGACTTCCTTAGGTAGGAATAAACCAGCCTGTTTGCCTTTCCAAGGATGTGTGACAAAAACTAGCAGTTGAATTCACTGTGACTCTTTGCAACAATTTACCTATAGCTCAGATATTACTGTATCGCGCTACCGTAAACCTTTGTGTTTCACCTTGGAGGATATATGGTATTGAATAAAATAATGAAGCAATTCTACACATACCAGAATTTGCCACGAATCTCCCCTTTTTCCTAACATCTTTTAAGACGCCTTCGTTTCAGAAAGGTTCCTGGGAGCTTACCACATGGTGATTTCTTCCTAAATCTTGACTTCTGTGAGGGTTGTGTTTTGTCTTTGAGTCTGAAAACTATTTGGTACGCATTACTGTTTTGCTCAAATTTTTTCTTATGCCTGCTTTTCCCAACGTTTAAGTAAAAGCATCTTATATTTTAAATATCATAACCTTATAAATATGATAACCTTAATATTGGCATTTCCTAACATTTAAGTGTTTAGCTGTCACAGGAAAATCCTAGCTGGCTGATAATATTTTCTTTTTTTATTTTTTTTGAGAACTTTAACTCATTTTTACCAGTGAACTTTTTCTTTTCAGGTACAGATAAATCTTTTGAGCACAGCATTAAACTGAGTGGAACAGATACTCCTCGAACTCAAGCAACAAATGATGCAGAAATATCCATCTCTCATTCCCCCAAAGAATACAACTGGTTTCTGTCAAATACTATTTTATTGGAGCATTTTACAAAAATCTTTTTGCATTTAAGAAGAGCAGTGGTAAGATACGCTTCCTTTTAAAACATTTTATTTATTACTAAGCATTGCGTTACAATGCGTACTACTTTCTACACTAAAAACCCCCACATTTCAGGAACATCAAAAAAACTTCAGAGGGAAAAAGTAATGATTTCTCATCTTCTGCAAAATTTCCAATTACAGTGTATGAAATGTCAGACATATCACCTATCATAATGTATATTTCTATCAAACATATAATAATTTATATAAATGTTTTATTTTTCATTTAGTCTTTGTAACTTTCCTTCTCATGTTTGTTAAATCTTTCTGATAGTACTTGCAGACTTACCTTTCTCTTTACAGGTCTTAGTGAGTACCTCAGTAGTATAAACACAAGGGCCAGTGATTGAAAGGAATGGCGAGCTGACTACTCTTTCCATAAACCCTTCTAAACCCAAGTAAAAACACATGTATAGGTGTCGTGGTGTGAATTATTTTTTATTTCTTATTCTCACACCACGAGTAACAATTAAATTCAGTTATAAACTACTGCTTCTATGAAAATTTCCAAATTAAGGTTTTATAATGCTTTATATAGATTGAAATATTGAATGATCTTTTATTAAAGATGATCCATAGACTGTAATTTTGAACAATTACTTATACCTAAGCTTTGCAGTAAAAGAATGAAACTTTTAATTTCTGTATTTCCAAAGTATAATTACATTTTGAATTATATGCATAGGTTCTTGCTCACCGTGGTGGCCACTGGACGTTGCTTCAAAATGCTTGTCGAGAACTTTGGAACTATACTCAAGAATTACAATTGATTATTAACCATTCACATTCCCATATGGATGCATTTCCGATTACCAGGGCTTATCTTAGGAACACCATCTGGTTGCCATTTTATTTGGCATCAGACATGATCATTGATATGATAACTGAACTACAAGCAAGCAGGTCTCTTAAGGTAAAAATTATTTTTATTAAGACAGTATACTCTTTATTATGACATCTTCAGTATAGACAGTTTTCTTTCTCTTGCATTATATTCTGATATCTCCAAGTTATTCTCTATAACAAGTTTTTAGAGGACTAGAGTGTTTTCTAATCTTTATAATTTGATTTGTCCTAAAAACAAGTTTGAAAATAACAGGTAGAATAATGTTTCTTCACTGTAGGTTGTGGATCCTGAAGGAGAATTCTGCATTCCCAGTTGTTTAGGAGGTATTATGGATGAGAATGGTGGTTCTAATCTCCATCCACAGTCTCCCCTGGATGATGTAAATGTGGTTGACTTGAAATGGATATGTCATCTGATTCTTAAAACAATAGAATTGTTATACAAAATGAAGAAGTGGGAAGCAGTGGTACACATAGCTGTACAATTTAACATATTTACACAGTAAGTCACACCAAATCTAATAAAAACTAAAAAGCAACATTATATAGTTAAACATACTGTTATTTTGCTTAATTACTATACGTGGCTTTTTTTTCAGTGAAAGATACACAGAACAAGTGAGTCCGCTGCTGGTGTATGCTCAGAGGCAGCTTCTGGAAAGGATACAGCAATTCAGTGGCCCAGACAGCGATGAATCTCATTTCATAAAATATCTGTCTGATAATGCATATAAGGTGAACCACAGATTTCTTTTTTGGTCACTGACTCTTAACGTGAACTAAATATAGAGAACTGTTTTCACTGACTAGATTAATAGTTTTTTCATAATGTTCACAAATAGTAACTTATAATAAATTAATGGACATAACTGTTTGAAGTGCATGAAAAGGCTTACATGACATGATTCCAGCAGACGTCTGGACTTGATGACCCAGAGAACATTTCTTCTATGCATAAAGTACCCATTCCATATTATGAGCCTAAATCTAATTTCATGTTAGTTCTTGATGCTGCTCTTTTAACCTGAAAACATTTATTTGGATATTGCGCCATCTTTGTGTTTAATTGAAATTAAATACAAAGAGATTGCTTTGTTTCTGCATTGGAACACTGCTTCTAAAGACCAAAATTAATCAAACTGCGTTAACTCAAACACTGACAATATCAATAAAAATTTTGATCACCAACAAAATCTTGATCACCAACAAAAAAACCCTAAGATGCTCAGCAAGTTCCTCTCATTAAAATCCATGGCTCTATATATTTAGTAAACTGACGTTGCCACTTGGAAACTTTTCATGGAATTAGCTATTAAAAATTAAGATTTTCCTTTTTTTTAAGCTAAAGTTTATTTCTAAGAAGTTTTGCTAAAGTCAATCACTGGATCGATATTTTTAGTATGTTTCTATTACTAATATAAACAGAAGACTTGAAGGAGAGGGGGGAAAGCAGGGTTTTGAATTCCAAGCAATGGGTTTGTTCTGAGCGTAAACATGGGGTTTAAGAGCCACTGCCAGCCATGCTGCCAGCCACACAACTGCCCAGTGCTTGCAGGAACTCAGAAGGCACTCCTGGCTTGCGAAGGGCAGCTGAGGTGCTCTGTCTTGTCTCCCTGTAAGGCAGTTTCCTGCTGACTTCTTTCAGGCTGTGCTGTTCAGAACATAGTCCTTTGTCTAAAAATAAGGGCAGTGTGGCAAACCACTACATACTGCTGTAATCTGAGTGATGTGGAAAAGTAATCATTGTTTTGAAAGACAACTTACAGAATAAAGACTAATGTTGGTTAATAGTAATAAGGATTGCCCAAAAAAGACATCATCAAGTTAGAAATTTGGAGGGTATGGCAACTTTTCACAATCCAGTGCCATTCAGAGAGACTAGAACTAGCTCTGAATTGGTTCCTATGCTTCTGAAGTGGTGTAGTTACATTAGCAAAATAAAATGTCTGTGCTGGATTAGCCCTTTATAGAAGTCCGGAAGTTTGCTTCTCTGACAGGGTTAGGCTGCTTCTGTTATTTGCTTAGAGCTATTTTATATAACCCTACACAGCATTACATTGTGCTTTACAGGCAGTGTGCTCTTTAGGTATACTTACACTGACAGGTTCTTTGCAAGCCTGCATTTATCCAGACAAAGAAAGTTGAAATATTTGCTGAACATCAACAAGTTGCTCATGATTATAGCAAATACCAAATAAGAGACAAGTTTAATATGTTAATATCTAAGCACTTACATGTTATATCCGATGTCTAGGTGGTGTGAATTTTTCACCTTGTACTGACTGACAAGGGTACTAGTTATGGGGTGTTGGTGTCTTTGTAAATTAGACCTCTTTTGTTTTTTCATATGACTGAGTATTTAGATACTTTAAGCACCAAACATTGATTTTTTTGCATATTATTCAATTATTGTGAACCAAAACTTACTTTTTAGATGAGTTGCAGAAACTACATAGGGCAGAAATTACAGCTGCCTGATGCCCATTCTGCTAGTGAAATGATTTTTCCTGGACGTGAGATGAAACATGATTGTACAGGTCAGAGTTCTCTTTTCTCCCAAACCCTTTCCTTTTTTTTCATACTAGATTTTTTTGTTTGTTTTCTTCCTTATCATAGGTATTCCACTGCTCTTATCATCTGTTTCTTTTAATATAAACTCAGTTTTGTCTTCAAATTTTTATTCTTGATATTTTGGATGGATAGTAATGCTGTCAAGACTTTTCCAAATATATTCAGACTGTATCTGAAAGCAGAGAAAAGCAGTTGTCATCCAGATGCCAGATGACCTATAGTATGTCGAGTGAGCTTGGTGGTCTTAGTCCAGTTTTCCATCGGGATTGTTGGATATCCAGCAATATACTCAGAAGTTAACGTGAACCTGCACTGTTATTAATAGAATCAATAGAAAAACTGAAGTGAACTATAAAACACCTCAGTTGTTGTTCTTACCAGTCAGGATTAAAATGTTGTAGTGATTAATGAAAGTTTGTAAAGCATAGTTCCTCATATCACAGAGATGTCACAGCATTGCACACAAGGCTTCGTGTTGAATTCAGCTGGGGAATGTCATTAAGCAATAAATAATGCTGTATGTAGGAGTAGATAAAATTACGCATTCAGTGGAGAGAGCATGCCAACTCATGGGTTTGGTACATAGAAACTATGGGAATTATAGTAAATGGGATCAGCAATTGTAGTAAAAGTTTTGTTTCCAGACTTCAGACACACCAATTCAGAGCAGAGAGCTGAGCTCAGGCATGCCCAGGGCAGATGGAATTCAGGGAATATAGATGCCATGTGACAACTAAAATGTAACACTGAAAAAGATATAAATGCTCAGAAGTGTTTCTGGTGGATAATAATTTTGCTTTAATTCATAATCCAACAGGAAACAAACGTGAAAATAACATTAATGTATTTTAGTTTTGAAGTTGTGGAATTGTTCAAATATATGTTTTGTGGGGTGATTTACTAAAAATATACATTTATGTAATGCAAAACTGTTCTCTATAATTATTAATTCGTTTTAGATTACAGTCAAGCGAAAGCCCTAGTTTATGTACCTCTTGATGTGAATAGTACACTGAAATGTTTTAGGGAAACTCTACAAAAATCTAAATATCACAGCAGAGCACTGAGACACAGCAGAAAACTACTTTCATTATTTCTTGCACACACACAAGGTGAGTTATTTGTTGAAGTTTCGCACTTCAAATAAAGTATATATGCAGTTAAAATAGTAAACAGTGGAAGGAATTTTTTTTTGAAATGAAGGTTTAGTTATTGACAACTA
Organism: Steatornis caripensis; assembly: GCA_013398225.1. Lineage (NCBI taxonomy): Eukaryota > Metazoa > Chordata > Aves > Caprimulgiformes > Steatornithidae > Steatornis > Steatornis caripensis. The sequence continues at coordinate 31,454 of VZSC01006447.1, read as the reverse complement.
GAAAAAGCATAGAATGTAAAGTTATATATGAAGTTCTGTAAGCACAAGCTCTAAGCCTGATTTCCTATGATTTGTGTCTCATGGTTGGATGATAAATTTTTCTTTTTATGCAGCTGTGTCACTTGTTTGTCTGCAGCCAAACCTCTGTCAGAAGACTGACTGGCAGCTCTTCCCAAGTTTATTTTCTCTAACAGGGCATGTATTTTCATTTGGTTGCACTGAACAATGAGTTATGTCCAGTACATTTAATTAGGAGACACATAGAATCATAGCGTAGGAAACCAGATAATAATAGGGTACACAGAAATTATGTATTTGTTCAAGTAATGTGGTGTGGAAATACTTGTGGTGCTGGAAATTGTATACTACTTTTCCATACTGATCATATAAATCACTTTTCTGATCTAGAAAATGCTGGAAGAGCAATCAGCAGTCATATCTCTTCAAACAGAAGGCTGGGATTTAATGTGGGAGCTGAACTGATATTTCTACCAACACCACGTGACCTTTTGCAAGAAAAATTTAATTTCTCCAGTATGGTTGAGAGTAAACCAATACCACAGTCACAGCTTTCAGTAATTATCTCTTCCTATGAACAAACAATTGGTAATTTTATTCATAAATTTCTGTTTACAGCTCAGATGTAGTATCATTCTACCTACCTGTGTTCATGTATGCTTATTCCAGTGTTATTTTCCTCTGTCAGACAGCTGTAACTGTCTGAAAAGTGGTTTCCAGAAATACGAAACCTTCTTTTGTTGATTCAGAAAATCTGCATTAGATCCTAAACAAGTCATTTGGTGGTTCATAATCTCCACAGTTATCTCATCTTATGAAAAAATATACTGATTAATTCCAAATTAAAAATCTGCTGTAATATTTAGCAGACTGATTTTAATTCCATGATAGTTTTTTTCCTAGAAAACAGACCTTTAGGGTTCTGTGCATTTCAGTATGATACCTAATTGCTTGGCTTCCATCTTCTGTTCTAGTATGGCTTTACTCATACAGTTACAGCTCAGCACTGCTATCTGTTTTTGTTGCATGACACAACAGGTGAAGTGTAGCAGGTCAACAGATTCCATAAGTGGTTTTATTTGAAGTAAGGGATCCAGAAATGAGCCAGGGACAGCACTACTGCGCTGTGTGAAGTGTTGTTTAGCAGGGCCCTGGTCAATGGCCTGCTTCCCAGTTTATCTCTTGAACATGAAGAAATTTGATTAGTCTGAGAAAACAAAAATACAAAAGCTTAGGTAAACAGGTCCATAACTCCATCCTACTCTTGTTTTTAAAGTTAGTAGAAATATGAAATTGTACATTTGAAGGTAAAATATGCAAGCCTAATAAATCTTCAAAAAAATATTCATGCATTGAATTACATATGAATGCCTGTCTGCTTCTCATGCAAAATTTGTTGTAGATTCAGTAACTAATGATGTGACAATGTTTTTTTCTAATTGATTAAAAAATAAATAACAGGGATCCTTGAAATAAACAAGCAGAGAGATCTCAAGGTTCAGGCTCTACATGAACTTGGAAATCTTCACTTTTATGCTGGAAACAAAAGGTACATACTTACTGGATTAAAAAAGAGCATGGTTTCATTTTTTTTAATTGTCATTCATATAGCCTTCAACTGTCTTGTAAGTTCTTGTGCTGTCCTCAAATCCATATAACTTCTTTCATCTAACTCACTATTAGCTATATTTTGAGAGGCTTTTTTTCCTAGAAATTGTATGTTTTTCTTAGCTAGCTAATTGCAATTAAGTAAATAAATTAAGCATCTATATGTGTTTTTATTGCTTGACAATTTAATTTTAGTATAAGTCCCAATAAGTCTGTTGACCAGGAATGGTATCTTTCTGTGTTGTAGAAACTGTATTTCAGCCTTTCACCTAATCAGAATTAGCTATAACTCAGGCAATAAAGGTAAAATGAAGTGAGTCTTATCTTCTGCTTTGGAAAATGTCAGCAATATGATAAGCATGTTTTTTATGTATTACAGAGCGGCTTTTAAATATTGGTGTCAAGCCCTTGATGAAACACTCAACATTGCTGATGCTCTTAACAACTGGCAAGAGTTAGGTTTTCAAAAAAATGCAACAGACTGCTTTGCAGTTGGAAGATCAACTGATATTAGTCAGAAATTTATTTCTCAGGCTGGAGTTTGGGGATGTTTACATGCAGCAGTCTTAGTGGCAAAGATAGCTCAGTAAGTATTTTATCTATATATGTATTTCTTTCATATTTTAAACAAATTGCTCGTCCAGGACAGCAGGCAACTTGAAATTAGTTTCAACACTAATGAGTTGCTATAAAAAAGACTCATCAAAAGTGGAGGAATTTTTCCTTTCAGGAAGAAAGTTGTTCTTTTGGAGAATATAGTTTGTTCCGTTTTCTCGAGTGCTCGTCTTTGATCATAATTGCAGCTGTATATTATATGGAGAGATCATTGAAATAAAACAAAATGATAAAGAGTCATAAGTGCAAGGATTTTACAGTCATATTGATTTTCAATTGAAATATCACATCTCCCAAGTCGTTACATATATTAAATATTAATGTATCTTGAGGGCAGATTTACTGCCTAAAGTACTCATTTTCTGGTGAATTACAACTAAATGAAATTTGAATTACTGTATTAAAGTCTACCATCAATAAGTATTTCCATCCAGTACTCCTTCACTGCTGGTATAACACTATGGATATAGTTCTGAGATGTTCCTCAATGTGTTCTGAAATAAAAATGTACAAAATATAAAATTTGAAAATATCCAAGCCAGTTCTAAATGACCTTAGAAGCATTATACCCATGAAAAGGGCAGAGCTTCATCTGAGTAAACTGTCTTACCTGAGAAGCAGGGCGTATTAATAGCACTGTAAAATATCTTTAAACCAAGGTAGCTTTGGAAGTATTAGCATGGGTATTTCCGGATGAAATGGCATTGTTACACTCAAAATTAGCACCCAAGAGGAAAAGGAGTGAGTGTAAGTTGATTCTAAATCACAGGTCTTCTAATTCTGAGCTGTGGTGCAGTCTCAGGCTCAATTAGGTAAGACCCAAGCACTAGGTGCTTTTACAGGTGCCTGTGGCACATACTTTCTGCACTGTATACTATCCCTTTACTGCTAATACATCTATTTCAAATCCTGGCAGGGATCTGGAGGGAGGTATCCTCTCAGCTTCTCCCTCAGCCAGATCTCTATTCAGACCTGACATGGGCTGTTAAACCTCTTTCCTTTGAGTTGCTCTTTCTAGAGCAATCTAGTCTCAGGCTGTAAAATGCAGGCTAGAGGATGCTAATATTACATTAAAGATTTCTAATATTGTAGACCAGAGAAGTACCCCAGTACCAGGATGGTTTACAGCTCTGATGAGGTACTGTGTGGGACTCCTTTAATCTAGCTAGGCATCTACCATGTGAAAGTCCACATGTGCTAGTTATCTTAGGTTTCCTTTATGTAAAGTAATACACTTTGAGGTGTGAGTTGCCTGACCTGTTTTATCTTTCTAGTTTTGTATAAAATTTATTTTGCACTTAGATTGCCTGTTTCTCTCCTTTAAAGATAGACAATTTCCTTCGTCTAGGTATCTCTTTGGTCAAACACTTCTTTCTTTGCACGGCGTGGCTGAGCACCTATCTACAGAACAGGGAACTGTTTTTCAATATGGAAAACAAGTAGATTATATTAGTATAATTATTATACTAGATTAAAAAAGAGTTTGAATAATTTATATTGATGGGAACATTCATATTTCTTATTACTTGAACTTTAGGTATATAACAACATCAAAGATGAGATTAAGAACTAAATACTGCTATTTTTCTGCTATACTTTTTAAGGTAAGAATACGATTTCACTTAGAATTCATGAAGTTGACAAATTGCTTCTAAAATTTAAATTCCAATAACCCTCTATTAAAATATTTCTCTTTTCATTTTAATTGTAAAGGAAACTGGAGATCAGAGGTAGCTGACAATTTATGCACATAAGATGTTTTTATTCTTTGTTTTTTAACATAATTCCTGTATTATATCGTAAAAATTATCACTTCAATAAGATACCAGTTTTTCAGAGAAATAATGAAATACTGAAAAGTGAAGATGGCTAAAATATTTGGCAGTCAAATATATTTTTCTTCTCTTGAAGTGTTCTGCTCAGGAAGAGCTGAATGACATCAACAATAGCAGTGTGCTCTCTGTCATAAATCTGTACAGAGTCTTCACGGATCATCATAAATTTTCAACCAGGAAAGCAGACTCTTTAGAAAAATAAATTTTTGAATATTTTTTAGCATTGAAAGATACTGGTTTGTAATACTAAAATCTCAGCTCTATAAGAAGATTGCTGTAAAAGTAGAGGATAGTCAAAATGGTTTGGTTTCATTTACAAAGAAAGTAAGATCATTAAAATTAAGTTCGCAAAATTTCAGAAACCAACTATAGAGGAAAAAGGGTTTCAGTTTACTTTTGAAAGGAAGTTTTAAGATACCAGTAACAAAAGTGATATAGGAAAAAGAACTGCAAGTATTCTGCCAGTCATACTCTACTGGGATCAATGCTTACTCATCCCAGTGCAGCATCCGGAAGTCAGTTGACTTCTTCCACAACAAACCAATGCCTCTATCTAACATCTTGTGCCAGCCATGGTTGTGGCTGTGTGACCTATGCTAGGCCATGTTTGAAACCTCGTTAAGTTCAGCAAGGGAGAACAAGTTGAAGAAACAAAGATAAAGGAGAATTTTGACTAGCTTCTAGCACTGTAATTGCTGGTGGCACAAAGCTGAACAATTTTGATTCCTCGTTTTGACAGAAATAGTATAAGCATTTGTTCCAGTTGTATAATGCTAGGAATAATTGTGACTTGACTGAAGTGGGTCGGATATTAATTGGGATAGGAGCAGCTTGCAGGGTGAGTGTCTTGAAAAATATAATCAATTACTGTCACTGTACCTTGTGAAGTTCAAGCCCATAATTTGTTCCTTGATTTGGACAGATTTTATAACCTTATTTAAATTTCTCCTCTGGTGTAGGCTTTAGGCTTGTAAATATCTCAGATCTGAGTATGTAAATGCATATTTCTCTAACATATCATTGCTAATTACCACAAGATATACACAATTGGGAAGGAATATCCAACAACAGAGACAATGTTAGCACTCCTCCCTTTTTAAAGGAGGAACTTTTAAGTTACTTCTTTGAAGTTCGTATCGGTTTTAAGTTATATAATTTAAGCTGCACTAGCTGACCTAATTAAAGGTGGAACTAGCTTTTAACTGGCCTTAAAGTCAGCAACTCTCCCAGAAGCAACAGCTGAGGTGATGGTGGAGCAAGGAGTTAAGGCTAAGTAAAATCAAACTACCTTTCTTAGCTTGTGGGGAAAAGAAAAAGATTTTTCTTCTGATGGAAGGCATTTTCCATAAAACATCTTTGGACAGGTAAAAAATGTTTTAACACATTCCCAGAATCATAGAATCATAGAATACCAAGTTGGAAAGGACCTCAACGATCATCTGGTCCAACCTTTCTTGGCAAAAGCATGGTCTAGACAAGATGGCCCAGTACACTGTCCAGGCAGATCTTAAAACTGTCCAAAGTTGAGGAATCTACCACTTCCCTGGGGAGATTATTCCAATGGCTGATTGTTCTCATTGTGAAAAAAATTTCCTTTTGTGTCTAATTGGAATCTCCCTAGGAGTAACTTGTACCCAATACCCCTTGTCTTTTCCATGTGAATGCTTGTAAAAAGGGAATCTCCATCTTCATTGTAGCCACCCTTTAAGTACTGGATCATATTGATGAGGTCTCTCCTAAGTCTTCTTTTCTCAAGGCTGAATAAACCCAATTATCTCAGCCTTTCCTCATATGGCAGGCTTCCCAGTCCTCTGATCGTCTGTGTGTCTCTTCGCTGGACCCTCTCCCGCCTGTCCACATCTTTTTTGTGTAGTGGGGACCAAAACTGAACACATTGTTTCAGGTCTGGCCTGACAAGCACCAAGTAGAGTGGGATAATGACTTCTTTATCTCTGCTAGTCATGCCCTTGTTGCAACCCAGCATCCTGTTGACTTTCTTTTCCGCAGCAGCACACTGGTCACTCGTCTTGAGCTTGTTGTCTACCAAGACCCCCATTTCCCTTTCCACAGAGCTGCTCCCCAGACAGATAGATTCCAGCCTGTGCTGCACTCTGGGGTTATGTTTTCCCAGGTTAAAGAAATCACCTCAACAAATGTTTGCTATACATTTTCCTTGATTATGGAGATGTTTGAGAAAATTATTAAGTTATTTCTGTCTTCTGATCAGAGGCTTATCCTAAGAATTGACTGAGAAGTCTTTGTGACAACCTCTGGTGATTTATTAGGGTTTTTTTTTTCCAGTGCTTCCAGAGATTTATTTGGGATGCTTTGACTTAGAATCTGAGAGAAACACCATTGGGTCGTTAGGAAGATTTTTCATTCACTGGGGAGTACTTGCTGAGGAATCTTTCATGACTATTATTCTGTACCTAGATTAGTTTTTCTCTTTTGTTTGTTCAATGAAATGTTGTCCTTAAACTATTTATAGCCTGTTTTTTTTTTCTGCATCAAGTTTGCACATAAAGCATTTTTTCTAAAAGATTTTTCAAGGTTTTGTCTGGAAACAACTGGATACTTAAGACATTGACTGAGTTTCATTTATTAAGTCTTTTATGAGTCTCAAGGGTTGGAGTTTTGTAGTGTTTCACTAATACATAATATTAGTGACACACTAATATTTTAAAATGTTATTTTATAATAACACATATATTTATAGTGTTTCACTAATACATCTATATTCACCTATGTATCTTTTTGCAAGTAATTAATTCTTCTTACTTTCAGACCCTGTTTAGAGCTTCTCTTCCACATCCGACATCTGACTGTGACTTTGCACAATATGAAACAAATATGCTTATTCCTGGTATTGACTTGTTCTCTGATCGCTACAGAGCTGATATCTCTACTGTTGTTGCAAGTCTGAATTTCCTTATGCTTGAACTACATTGTGCCAAACAAAATTTAATAGTAAGTATTATTTTTATACTCTGGAAATAAAGTCTTAATTTTTGTGTGGGTGTCCTTATGGGATACCTCAGAATCTCTAGTAAAATACCTGCATGGTTAGGTTCTGTGGCACTGAGACAGAGGGAAGGTATAACTTGCTGCCTACAATTCTTAGAATATACAGGGTACTTATTTGTTCAGGAAGATGACAATACATGGTCCGCTTAGCTTAGGCATTTTAGAGGAAATTTCCTAGTATATGCAGTTTGAAATACACTATACTAGAGAATTACTTTAAATGCAGTATGTCCAAAATGCTTTCAATAATTTTACTTTCACATTCAGTAAATAAAAGTCCCATCTGCCCTTCTCCTCACATTCTTTTCTTCCTCTGCATGGAGTGTTTTTACAGCTTCCCTCTTTAGGTTGACCGTGTGCTTATTTCCTCCATTTAATGACCGACCACTTCCACTTTAATCCAACTTCTTTCAAAGGTGCAGGGCTGTACATTGGAATAAATAGATTGCATTGCTTAGTAGTACTGAAAAACATGCAATTCTACCTCTGTTGCTGCTTGGTCCTGTATGCTCTGTCAGGCAATTACCGTGTAGCTCTATAAATCAACTCTCAGCATGACAGAAAACTCCCTAGCAGAAAAACTAGGTAGTTTTCTCCTGCTTTAATGAGTTGAATCCACTTGTGGAAAGGTCCTGCAAGAGGAAGAGCCAGTGCAAGGGAAGGGAAAAGACCATGTCGCTGGCAGCAGGGGAGTAAGAAACAGTTAGGGAGTAGAGATGGAAGAGGAGTTAGAGGGGAGGAGGCAGCAACACGTTATCCTTTTTTTGTCAGCAAGCCATTCGTTGGATTGATTTCTTATAGAACTTCAGGGTAAGTGTCTGTCTTACCTCCTTTTGTTGCTGCTTCCCATCCTGCTTTACTGGAGTTCACTTTGTTATTAAGCTTTGTCTAACTGCCCTCACTATGGGAGATCAAGTGAGATAAAGGAGCAGACAGTTACCTGGAGGCGGGGACATTAACTTGACTGCTTGCTTCACATTTTTGATTCTTTCTGCACTTGTACTAGCAGAATATAGATCCAGGTCATAGATCATGGTCAAAGCAATTGCAGTTTCAGCAGGATGAGAGCTTCATTTCCACTGAATGCTTAATGTGTGGGAACGTTTTGTATGGTGGGCACTAACTTGATTTGACACTTAAATCAAAATATATCAAGATTCAAGTTTTATTAAAAATAAGACTTCAAAGACTAATTTTGTTGAACTACTTCAAATATCAGTTGGAAACTGAATGGGTACAATTAAAACATTTGCCTCAAGCATTTGTAATCCAAATTCAGAATTATTAAGCTTCTTTATGAAAAAGTAAAAGTGCATTTGACAAGAAAGTAACAATGCTGTTAGCATTTTCCAAGCTTGGGGATGTTTTAAAGTGAACAAAAATGTGAAAGCTGAACAGTAGTTAAATTTTGTAAGATCTTTCATTTTCAATAAACAAATACATCTGTTAGGAAAGGATCTGCATTTTCTGAAATATTACATAATAATAAATACAGTGTTTGTATACTTTACTAGAACTCAGTTTTAAATTTTTTTTGTTAGTTGCCCGTACAAAACCTTTCAATTCGAAATTAATGCAAATATATTTGTCAATAAACCTCATCAACATCCAGTTTACTTGGTATCATTTCACTTAGACTTCATTGTACTTACTTTATAAGGTTCATAGAATTCTACTATTCTGTTACTTATACTCAAAAGATTATGGCATCAAAATGCAGACAGTTTTAGAAATCCCTTATATCAACGTATTTCCAGTAGGTTTACTCGCTAATGGTAGAGTTAAAAAACCCACCTTGAACACAGAGAATAATTTGGGGAAACTTTACTTTCTACGTTGTGAATCACATATAAGATAGTACAAAGAGTTAGCCTTAGCCAGCTGAAGAACTTTTTAACACATTCATCCTTCATAAAACGTAAGAGTAGTAGAGGTGGTATGTGGCAGTGAAAGCAGTACTCCTATATTATCTAGATATTTGTGATATATCTAATTGCAGTGTACATTTCTATAATTGTATCCTTTATGACACTTATAACTAGATGACCTAATATTTTCCTACAGATTTTACCATTGCTCACATTATACCAATACTTCGTTTCTGAGATTTGTAAGGACCCAGCTAAATGTATTGAAGGAAGAATCTTCAAGGTAATCAAAGAAACTTTCTTTTTGTCACAGCACGTTGTATTTCAAATAAACTTTTCATGTCTTTGTTAAATGTAGTAAATTTAATGTTTCTTCATATATCGCTGCTATGAAAATTAATGCTTTAAATTTCAGCTGCTGCTTAGTGTTTCTTAACACAACAGATTGTAGAATAGGACTATTTCCTAAATACAATTGTTATCCATATTCTCAATTCTAGTAGGATGTAGAGTTATGTATAGAGTTTTACTGTTAATGTCCTACAGAGACAGTTAAGTACTTCCATAATTTCTTTCTACTCTCCATTTAATAAGCATTGTCCTTAAAGATGTGCTCATGAGATTTTCCCTCTTAGATCCAAACTTTTTACTTGGTATTTTTTATCTTGCTCCACCACTCTTTTAAGTGTTTTACGTGCAAAACATAAATGATTTTTTAGTTCACAATGTTCACTTCTGCATTTGTTATCAATGTCATGGTGGAACAAGGCTGCCAGACTTCTGGGAACAGACTTTTGTAATTTCACTAATGTTCCCTTGTTTGTTTCATTTTGGGTTTTTTTTAATCCTTTGGGGTTTTGTTTTTGTTTTTTAAAGGAATCTAACTTGTAGTAAGAGTCGAAGTATTATTGGGTTTAGATATTTTCATGAAATGCTGATACGGGTTAGGGAGAGTAGCTGAATACTACAAGACTAAGATGAGCAAAATCTGTGAAACAGATTTTGATAAGGCGCTGATCTTGGGCTGACATCCTTTAAAGCTCTAGCCAGATGAATTAAGTTCTTTTCCTTTGTCAGGAGCAAGTTTTTGAAGAATATGTTTTTGGTTTTTTCCTCATTTTTTTTTTAAAGGTGGAAGACCCACCTTTGAGATTTCACTTATTTAGTTAAAAAAAGAGTTCTTTCCATTGAAGAACATTCTCCATCATTGTACTAATCCAGTAGCCAAATCTACTTCAAAATTACCTTTGAATATATTTTATTTTGAGCAAAAAGAATAATTGAACATTGTTTAAATCAAACACTGTTTTTTTTCACAGGTTAAAGTACTTACAGATATAGGATTTTTTATGGAGGCCTATCATGAACTGTCTTTGCTGAATTGTGGAGAGAGAATTCCATGGAAAATACCTGCAGGATACAGAAATACTGAACAAATGGAGGTAAACACCAGTAAAATATAACATGAAATTACAACACTGAATTCTCTGCGTGAAACTGCACATACTCCACATCTGCAAGTTCTTACAAATTCCTAAAAATTTCCTAAATTTCTTTCAATATGCAAGTCAAATAGTAAGCAGTGAATGACATTAATTTTTCACTGAACAAAAGGAACAAAAATGCATTTTGAAACATACGTGCTGTCTGTTTTATACAGTGAGTAATGCCGATAATACTGTTGAAAAAATAACATGTGATTTCATATATAGACACAAAAATTATGGATAGAGTTCTTGCCCCATTAATGGCAAAATTCCCACTGCCCCAGCCAGGAGCAAGGCAACCGGGGGCAGCCGGGGCAGCCCCCAGCCCAGGGCATCGGGCACCTTCGTGGGGCCAGGGACAGGCCGAGGCTGGGCTGGGACATCAGCCTGCGGGTGAGGGTCAGGATCAGACCTGGTGGGGAGAACTGAGCTCAGACACAGGCCCAGGATGGCTATCCAGGGCCATGGTGTTTGGCCGAGGCTGGGCCGGGATGTGGGCCCACAGGTGGGCCCCAGGTCAGGGGCCCGAGGCAGGGCAGGGCTGTGGGGACCTGGAGATCGACCCTGCTGTGGCATCACTGGGGCAAGGTGCTGATGGCCCTGATGTGGGGTGCTGGGCTGTGGGCAGGCTGGAGGAAGCCCCACAAGATGCTGAGCAGTAGGAACTATTGGTGTGCTCAGAACCTTGACAGTCACGTCACCCCAGGTCAATCTCTCTGATTTTCTCCATGTCTAAAGGCAAGTAGTGATCTTACCTTGATCACTAATGTGCTACAAGGTTATGAAGCTGTTAACAATTGACCAAGGCTTCTTTACCTTACCTGTGAGCATACCTGTGCAGGTAGATACAGTCCAGAGCTATCAGGCAAGCTGCCCCGTAACAATTATGTAGCCTTTCCTTGTTAGCCAAGCACATACCAAAATAATCTAATGAGTTATTGCTGGATGGATGTAATCAAGATTTAACTTACCTGAGTGGTGCTTTTGGGTTAGTGTCACCCCATAACACCCCATGACAAAGTATGTGTGCCAACACTAGGGAGCTGGACTGAGCATGTGATAGAAGGCTAGTGGGAAAGGTAGGGACACCCCGCCTGACAGCAGCATGGAATTAACTTGATTGTACAGCCACACTACATACCTAATGCATTAGGATGATGTTTCTTGTCTGGTAATAATCACAAGCTGGTGACGAAAGGGGAATTCATAACCCACCTCCACGACTTCACATTTGCTTCCCTTAGCCTAGGTCGTAGACAGTGAAGCTGGCACTGCAGAGCAAGTTGAGTTTAGTGAGCTGATTTGAAGGGAAATTATCCACCTCCCCAAACCCCAAGAGGAGGTTTCTGTCTGACTCATTGCTTGACTGGCCTTACCCTGCAGCCTCGCAATGGCTAGAACCAGCACAAAGCAGCAGTCTCTTTTTTGCAGTAGCCAACAAATCAATGTCTAAGCTAATTAATAAGGGAAGAGATTACAATTAAATTTACGATAGGATGCCAAATATTTACATTTAAAAACAAATATGGACAAGCTGTGGTGGTACTAGGTTTTAAATGAAACATAAACTTAATAAAAAGTAAAATTAAAATATATATCAGAAAGGTGACCTTTTTAATTTGCCAGTGACACTTGCATACTAACTGCATGGGAAGATAAGAAACAAATCTAGTGGTTTTCCTTAGAGCACAAGATGCATTACATTCTCAGTAGGATTAGCCATCAAAAGTTATGAGCACCCTGACTGGAGTTGATTCTGCAAAGTCTCCCTGTTCAAGGCTGCATCCTTACTCATGGTAGTGAGATTAAAATACATCTTTGAGTCCTTTCCTTAATTTGTATATTGTCTGAAGAGCTCACAGAATTAGGATGAGGTTTGGTTGATTTGTCATCTGTCTTTTTCTAACTGGGTTCACAGGTGAGTGTTCAGGTGAACAGCAGAGGAGGTTCAGCATTAGGTCTCTGGTTAGGGTGTGACTCATGTAGAAGCTAAGTGCTTGCTGGACTCCTGCATAGCTCTCAGAATAAGAAGGAATCACATTCCAGAGAATGACAGAGATGATAGAGGGCTACATCTGGAGTACAGAGTTAATAATAGAGTTAATAAAGCCACATAGAACCCAAGTGACAGTTGTTGTGTAGAGTTCTCAGTTATGATGAAGGCTGGAAATGATTTTTACTTCTGTCTTTTCATAGAATCATAGAATGGTAGGGGTTGGAAGGGACCTCTAGAGATCATCTAGTCCAACCCCCCTGCTAAAGCAGGCTAGCCTAGAGCAGGTTGCACAGGAATGCATCCAGGCGGGTTTTGAATATCCCCAGAGAAGGAGACTCCACAACCTCTCTGGGCAGCCTGTGCCAGTGCTCTGTCACCCTCACAGTAAAGAAGTTCCTCCTCATGTTCAGGTGGAACTTCCTGTGTTCCAGTTTGTGCCCATTGCCCCTTGTCCTGTCGCTGGGCACCACTGAGAAGAGTCTGACCCCGTCCTCTTGACATCCACCCTTTAGATATTTGTGAGCATTGATCAGATCTCCTCTCAGCCTTCTCTTTTCCAGGCTGAACAGACCCAGCTCTCTCAGCCTTTCCTCATAAGAGAGATGCTCCACTCCCCTAATCAACTTCGTGGCCCTCCGCTGGACTCTCTCCAGTAGTTCCCTCTCTCTCTTGTACTGGGGAGCCCAGAACTGGACCCAGTACTCCAGATGCGGCCTCCCCAGGGCAGAGTAGAGGGGGAGGATCACCTCCCTCGACCTGCTGGCCACACTCTTCTTAATGCACCCTAGGATGCCATTGGCCTTCCTAGCCGCAAGGGCACACTGCTGGCTCATAGTGAGCCTGTTGTCCACCAAAGTGGACTTTCCACTTTTACTTTGTCTCCCTAGACTGATTTGTCTCCTGGTGAAAAAGCGTTTTTCAGCAAGGCCTAGAATTAGGGTTAGGGTTCAGAAAATTGGATCACATATAAGCAAAGGGATAATTTTTAGAGTCTTCAAGGAGGCTGAGGTCACAAGTTCATCTTGACCTGTAGTTGTTTTCATTCCCTTCGCAGATCTGGTGAATAGCAGAGGAGGCATCTGCCAAGTCTGGAGTTAGGTTTGGGATTCAGAAATGTAAAGAACATAAAGGCAATTGATGGTTGGTGTCTATAGAGATCCTAGAATTTGGAAGAGAATTTTTGCTGGTTTTATGTCTCTGCCTTTTTCTCGCCTTGCTTCACGTTGAAGAATAGTGGTGAATGGCATAGGAGGTGTAGGGATAGGTCTGTGTCTTGGGGTTATGGTTCATAAATGTAAAGCCCATAGAAGCCAAGTAATTGTTGGTATTTTCCAAGCCTTCAAAGTATAGTTGGAAATACATTACACTTGTCCACTGCTCTGCTATGTCACTTGTTTTATACTCATATTTTAACACATTACTTTTTTTTTTGTTTTGTCCATTTTACAGGCCTTGCCGAAATTTGACTCGTCAAAATCTCTCCTGACTGATACAAATTTACAGGTAAAACAAAATCTGAAAGCTAGAAAATTTATGATAGACATAAATATTTATCTCTCTGGCATCAGATTATTTGGTTCAGAAAATATACTTGTTATTGATGAAAACCAGTAAACAGAAAACATATTCTCCTCAACAGTTTACCATTTCCTAAATTTTAAATTTTATGGCTGACCTCTCAAGGGAGAGGCAAGTACCATTATCACCATTTTTCAGGTAAGACACCTAGTATGTATAAATCTGTGACTTGTCTGTGCAAAGCACACTAGTAGAATTATACAGGTTTTGTCATGATATGTAGGATCTGTTGTTTATCCTGCTGAAATACTGGGAACATCAGTCATCTTGCCTTCTAATTTCTGTCAGTCAGAGCCAGCTTCATAAATTTGTCCTAATTCAGATTGGGGCTGAATTCTGTTTCTGAATAGAAGAGGTGAATCTGTAAATTAGTTGAATAGTCATTTCTCATTTTAATCAAAATTCCACATTCATCAATCAAATCAAGGGGGGGTATTAATAATTTTCTTTCACTTGCCTTGTCACAGATCCATTGAGCCAGTAGAGGTAAATTCTTAACAGATTGTGCAAAAGAAGCTGTACCATAAAAACAAACTGATAAAGTACAAACCCACCACTTTTTTCCTCCACTTTCCTCTCTTTTGTTTACAGTAAGCTTGTGTATCTCCTACAACAGTCGATATTAGAAGACTGATATGAGACGTCTATCTTGACCGCTTTTGATCTCACTCGTTTCAGATTTATTTTGAAGTTGCGCTGTATCTTGAGCTTTTGATTTGAACACTTCACAGTCTACATAGGGCTCTTATTAGTCTCTTTATGATGTTGTAAAGCTGTGTAGACTTTCTACTTCTAAATTTGTTAATCTAAAGTGAGAATATTAAACTCAAGATAAAAGAAAGATGATATAACGAATAGCAAAAAGATTCTATGAAATACGCTAGAATGGTCTGAAAGAAGATTTTTTTCTTGCTAAATCTTTCTACATAGGGTGAATTGTAACAACAGACTTGCCTTTGAGTTGAGATTTCTGAGCTACAGATTTACCTACATAATTTTGGTGACTACCTTAGCTCAAAGAGTACTATGGACAGTGCAGAAAATGAGAAGTCACACAGAGTAATAGCTATAACTTCATAGGTGCACCTTCTACTGAAAAAGTGATCACTGAGGCTGTAGCATGTGCTACTAGTGAATTAAGTACAACCACTTAATTCACTAAGAGGTGAATTAAGTTTGGAAAAGAAAACAAGTCATCCATAATGAGTAAGAGCATGTTACTGATATTATTCATGTTAATTGTTGATAAACTTTATTATTAATAGAAGTAGAATATGCCTTGAACAAGAAAAATGTAAAATACATAATTTCAAATAGTCCCAATTGTTAACTTTCTTGTAGGTACTGGAAGACATATTTAATTGGAGTCTATCTTTAACAATGGTGCCACTTTGCAACCAACAAATTATCAATAAATTAACCTTAGCCAAAATGCATTTCATCATTTGCCTTTCTGCCACAATAAATAATATACCTGAAAAAGTGGAAAAGCATGTCTATTCTGTTGATAAGAAGAGCTTGGAGGAGCATAGCAGAATTACAGCATCAAAAGTAGAAGGTAATTACAAGGGTAGTGGAAAAGTGTATTTATTCTGCAACTTGTTTCAAGCATAGTTTTTCCACTTTTTAACTGCATATGCATTAACTTGTCATATTCTAAACAATATTCATATGAAATGTTGCTGGAAAAATTAGTCATTATTGAAATAATAATCATTAAGTTTTTTCAAGTTTTTCTTAGCTAATATCTCTAACATTATTAGAGGTGTGTTCCATTCTTCCTCACTTATTTTGATACTGAAAGTCTCAATTATAAATAGAGATGAAAGGAGCATATTCTTAAAATTGTTGAAAATGCTATGGTTCTGCTTCTGTTATCTGAAATTTCATTTGAAATGTACTTGACAGTTGATGCTGATAAGAATTCAAGACAACAGGAAAAAAGAGACACAATGGTGCAGCTCGTTGACTGTAAAAATGAATTAAATATGGCCATGCTGAAGGTAATTTTATTTTTTAGGAAAAAAGGCTTAAGAAACTGCAGATTGTTCCAAAGACATGGCTAATGCTTTCAGTATAACAGAAATCATGATGGGAGGATGGCATGAATAAGGACACTAGACATTTCTGTTTCTAATCTGATTGTAACCTTACAAGCCATACATGAAGTCTTGGTGGTTCAGTGCAGTTTTTCAAATATTCCTAGTGGTTACAGTCTAATTTATGCTATATAAATGCCCATGGGAAATATTGTCGCAATCAGATCTCGGTATGACTCTTTCAGCACCAAGGGTAAAGACTGAATGGGATTTCAAGGATAAAATCATTGCCTGTCAGAGGTGACTCTTGCAGGACATGTCAGAGACTCTTTGATGGGGCAGTATGCTCTACAAACAAATGGAAAACCATTTTCTACCATATGTGAAATGTCTCAAATTTTTCATGTTCCTCTTTCTGATTCTTTAATTTGGACAAAACATACCACAGCTTATTAGCTTCTTTGTCAGAAGGGGTCTTTTTTATTTGTTTGGTTGATTTTTGTTTTAGTTTTTGCTTTGTTTTGTTTTAATTGTAAACTTCATGCTTGGGAGTTTCACATCACAAAAAGACCAAAATTGAGGGCTGTCATATTCTTCTTTCAGAGAGGTCTTCCACTTTGGAAGTATCTACTTTTGGCCATTGTTACAAAGTAATGTACTGGAGAAATGGAGGATGATTTTGTATGGCAATTGGTACATGTCATACACTAGAAACTTAAAAGTTTTGGTATAGCTTGAAAATAACTTGAAAACAGCATCTTGAAAATAACTAAAATAGAAATGTTATATTAATCTGAATGGGGCTTGCTTAAGAGGCATAATATATTTCTTACCCTTCTGATTTTTCTTTAATCATTCTATTCTTTTGGATTTTTTAAGTAGAGCTCTGAATTAATTGAGGAAACTGGCCACAAAAAGATACTGGATAATAAAAACCTTTGAGTTATTTTTGAATTCTGTTGAAAGCTCCAAGATTGAGATTTTATTGAAAATTATCTTTCTTTTAGATTTGTTTTTCACAGCTTCTTACAGCTTTGTTTGTCAGAAAGACTGTAAATTACAGTTGAACTTTCAGGATACATACTGCACTCAAGGATCTGTCAAAGTATAGACAGAAAAAATGTAATACTTCTTACAACATCTTTAATGTTGTATTTTAATATTGTTAAAAATTACTAAGCATAATAAGAAGTATAGTATAAAATTGTCAAGTATAGCTAGAAGATAAAGATAGCAATGAAAAATTATTAAGTAATATTGCTAAGCCATAAAATATGTAGTTAAGCATAATTTGCAGTAGTACAGTCACAGTTAAGATGTTGCTAGTTTCAACACATTGAATCTGTAAACCTGAAAAAAACAAAATTACCCCCCCTTGCTATTTATAGAAAAGGCATATTGTATTCAAGTTGGTTTGCTTTAGGGTACAGTGATAGTAGGCTATAACAGAATAACATACTTTTAAAGAAATTTTTTATTTCTTTACTTACTTTTTGAAATCATACAATGCTGTGTTCTTCTATAGGGGATTTTATTGACAGAAGCTGAAGAAAGTCTTAACCATCTTGTGCAGAACATACAGGACAAATATGATGGGGAGATATCTTGGTGTTCTGCTGAAGATTTAGAGACTCTTACTGAGGGCAAACTTCAGCTTGCTGCTATTTGTCAGGAAAGGCATCAAGCAGCTTGCAGGTAAGCGATATTGTGAACAACCTTATGTTGCACATCCTTGACTACAGAAGATTAAAAGAAATATCCAGCTTTTTTTTCCATGAATCCTTTATGTCTACATAGATATTCTAAATCTTAGTAGCCAGCCATAACAACCCCACTAGTGTATCTACAAATGTAAGTTACACTGGCATTTCATTTTTTATTACTGCTTTATTTTACTTTTAAAAAGATCATCAGTTATTGGCCTATGATTTCTCTGTGATGAGTTTTTGTGATAGTGTTATACAAAATCAAAGAAAAAATTGCAATGTTTAGTGTTTTTGTTAAAGTAAAAGTCTAAGATATGTTAGGTCATGCATTTTGTATAATTTTAAAGTATAGAGCAGAGCACTGATGTTGTTATCTCTGAACTACGGAATTCTACTTTGTTCTAGAACACCCTGTGTTACTGTCCTAAAAGAATGTTTCCTCTTGATGTACTCATTGCTGTCAAATTAAAATGTTGAAATAATATTTTTTAAATTAATTTGATTTAAAAGCATTGATGTAACCTTTAACATATTAGAATAGATTTTAGCTAGCATTAATTATATTGTTGGTGATAGTGTGTAAAACACTGTTGTATTTACATGATCTGCAGGTATTTTCTCCAAATTATAATTTCCAAATTCTGTGATTTTTTTTGAGGTTCTGATTTCTTTTGGAGAACTTAATCAAATTACAAATGTGCTGTTCTTTGAATATGTATGGCATATAGAAATCTATTAACTCTTTGTAGATGTTAAATTCTGAACATTGTTTTAATCTTTTAGCTAGGAGGATTCTTCTGTTTAGCATGCCTGTAATTTTAAATTAATTTGTGTAAGAAGGATAATAGTTTAACAACACACCATTTTTATTAGTATCAAGCTTTTTTTAATCTAACTAATAATTAGGTTGAAAAATCTTTGAGGATACAAATTGTTAACCAGAGATGCAGCTTATAGAGGTATAGCACTGTCACTTGTCAGACTATATTGACATTAGGTAGAATATAATCAGTATTTGAAACTTTTGCTAGGTCTAGTCTCACTAAACACCCAAAAATTATTACAGTAAATCCTACATTGTAGTAAGTGCCAAGCAAAAAGCAAAATTAACATATTTTTATTGCTGGAATACTAGTGAAGATTGCTGTAACACCCTTACTGATTAAGTGGTAGGTGATTCAGGTGCCAAGAGATAAACCTTTTTACCCAATTAACAAAAATTAAATGTTTTCTTCTGTGTCAAAGGCAAACCATCTTCCTTCTCACCGCTGTCTTAGGTGAATAAACACACCTCCAAATCAGATAGCTTTTAAATAGCACAATTCCTTTTTAGCTGCTAAGGCACAGCAATAAAAAAAAAAAATAATGACAGGAGCTTCACAGTGCTGTACAGACTATTGAAATGAAAACGGTAAAAGTAATGCAGCATGGTCTTTCACCTGGGTTTTGTTTATGTTATTTTAAAAGACACAAGTTTCCCAAAAGTTCAGATATTAGGACTGTAATAATTTAGAAGTAATGTCATTAGTGAAGATGGGAAGTAAGTACTTGTAGGCTATTTGTGAACATTTCTCATAATGAAATATTAATCTATTTCAGTGCCTTCTGAATTAGATTAATTTACCATAAATTTGTCAAACAGATCACTGGACACTGACCTCATCGTGCTTTTGAGTGCCGTGTGGATTTTATAAAATCACCGTATTAGTAACCAAGGACCAGTACGCAGATTTATGAAATACCCTGTGCATAAGCCTGGTTTAGCTTGACACTAGTCTTGGTAAAACCTGTATTAGTAGAGTTCTGACCCAAACTTTCTCACCCTGCTAAACCGGTTCCAGTATGCAAGCCATTTGCAGTGCAGGACCCTTATTTTTGACATGCAGTTATATCCTATAGTATAGTTTCTCTCTTGGCTTATAACTTTTTTAGGGTATCAGGGGTTCCAAAGGATGTCAAGCATTTTATGGATCATTTTTCGGGACTCTCAAATTTTTGATGGGTGTTTAATGGGCCTTATATATTGATAGTGGTCAGATAGCAAGAAAAAAAACACCCACCAACAAACAAAAGAAGGCTTTGGGTTTCTTTAACCTATTTTACAATTTTATTGCACTGCCATCCATGGAAACTGCTGATATATTTGCCTCAGATACAAATGAAACATTCCTTCAGACAGCTGAATGTTTCCTGACTGCCAGCCTAGAAATCAAACTTTGCATGATATTACAGAAATTCATCATTTTTTTCCTTTGGCGAAACGACTTAGTGGTGAAATTGTTCTAGTCAGCTGTACTCTCCTATTTTGATCATGTTGTCACTTTCTGATTCAGCTGATAAAAGGATGTGTATTTTGTCAAGGAAATATATAGACACATCACTCTTGTTGACAGCAGAAGAGGGTCACAAAAATTTCATCAAGGGAAGCTTCTACATTACAGCCTCTGTCTTGCAAAAAAATTATGCCTCAGAATAAGTTTACGTATAGGAGTAACTCCATTGATCACAAGGAGAGCCCTAACATAGTATCCTCCCTAAGTATGTGAGGTTTCCAATTACCCAAATATGTGCTTGTCTGCTTATGTGAATACATTACTGATTAAAACAATACACGTATGAACCTTTGAGCTTGAGGTCTACATTTTGCTCATGAAATTTGTATCTAAGAATGTAGGTAAAAATGGCCTCATTTTCAGAATTGCTAAATGTTTACAACAGCAGTTAACTGGAGGCAGTGGTGCTCAGGAAGTTAGGTTAATATTTCTTAAGAAGCCTGTATATATTGTTGGGTGCTGCACCTTCTCCAACTTGGTTGAGAAATGTTAGCCATAGCATCTCAAACAATGTTTTGAAAAATGCTAAGTTTCGCTGTAATTTTAAATTTGATGCCTGGCTTCAGAGTAAAACTCTTCTTAATAATAAAAAAAAGAAAAGCAGCTGGGATATTTCATTGCATTATCGTTACTATCTGTTTTGCATTTATAAGCAAATTTCATTTCGTCCTTTCCATTGTTAGAGAGAAGGCTATCATCAAATTCAACAGTGATTTATTCTGTTTTCATTTTGTTGAATAAAACTGAGGTACAGGGATGATGGAGGAGATTCATAAGGATTGAATTCAGAGAGCTGAAAGGCAAGATATTAACAGTTTTGATTCTCATTGTTACTTTGGGGTCTATTTGTGCCGAATTGGTGTAATCCATCCAGGTCTGGATCACAAAAAGAGCAAGCAGGATAGAATCAGAAATGACAAGAGGACTTTAACTACCCTCTTCTCTCTGGACGTTATCCATCCTGTGGTTAGATACATGGCAGAATAATGTGAGTAATCTCAGGGTAGGGCAGCTCTTGTTCTGGCTTCTTTGTGCATGAATCAAGAACTTTGCCTTTACAACAATTAATCTAGAACTCTCAAAAGCAGTAAATTCACACAAAGCCTGAATCTCTCTTACATTAAAAGCTCTTCCCAGTCTTCTGGCAGTTTAAAAAGGACTTGAGGTGTTCATAAATTTTTTTTTTCTTTTGTTCATAGCAGCCAGTCTCTATGTAAAGAGAGTCTCTATGTAAAAAGACAGCATAGATGGGAATTGTGGTTATACATTTTTAACAACCTGCTGAAAAATCTTTAATAGATGAGCTAGGGATACCCTCAGGTGCTTTTGCATCATTAGGAAAATATGTTTTAGTGGGTGGAGAATAAGTAGAATTGTAAACAAACAAACAAACAAACAAACCCAAAATGTTTTAGAGAAGAGATAGGAAAGTAGAGATTTACAGATGTAGGGGAAAATGTACAATTAGAAATGGAAAACTAGTACCATGATACATTGGCTTTGGCCGTTCTTAGAATATTTACAAGTAGTGTGTTCTTTGGGCAACAAATCTTGTTGTGAAAAAGATCTCATTATGTTGGTTTTGCAAGTTTCTTCATATCATGAAAATAATAGTATTCACAAAGTCTGCACTTACAGATACATGTTTCTATAGATGTCATGAAAATTGAACAGTGTATCTGAAAGCTTTAAAAAGATGGCATAAAAAGGAAAAAAACCCTAGTAGTTAATATTTTAAGAAACCTGAAAATATTTTGAAATTCCAACTTATAATTTTTTGAAATGTGGACTTGAATACTGCACCAGTCCTAATAGTATCTGTATCTTTCTAAATGCTGTTCAGAGTGAACTCCAGAAAAGGATTTATTATTGGCACAGCAGGCAACAGACTCAATGTCATGTGATTGCTCATGAGGTTTTGCCAGGGTGACACCTGGCTCAATTTTTAGTTGATGGTGTTTACTAAGCTCATGTGAGTATTTGGTCATGTGGATTTAACAGAAGGATTAACATATAGTCTGGAAAGGCTTTAAGGAGGAAGATGTTTTCTTACCTTTCTAGTTGTGGATGAGATACAGAATCCTAATATATTTTGTAATTTTCAGTATTTTTACATCTTCTAATTTCTAAAAGCCCATCCCTGAAGGCAGATATGTGTAACTGAAAGTTATTGTGGAGTTCTGTTTTGATTGCTCCAACAGAATATATCTTGGCTTATCCATTATTATCAGGCTATGTCTGTTATTGGCAAAACTTTTTATCTTACTGATGTTTTCTCACTTTCACACTTCAGTGACTACAAATTAAGAATATACTCCGAGTGCAGTTTTTTGTTCTATTGGAGCAAAAATTGATAACTGCTGATAAACATCTCTGATGTAGTCAGAAATGAAGTATCTGTTACAATATGGCTAATATAATT
The DNA here is from genome assembly GCA_013398225.1 of Steatornis caripensis. NCBI lineage: Eukaryota > Metazoa > Chordata > Aves > Caprimulgiformes > Steatornithidae > Steatornis > Steatornis caripensis. The sequence goes on along the minus strand of VZSC01006447.1, from coordinate 8,925 downwards.
AGTATTTTTTCATAATATTATTCTGTATCACAGTGTTGCTTTGGCTTTCTCTGCAATTCGACTTCTCCAAGATGCAAAAATTTTTAGGATGGAGGTGACACATTTTCAAGAAGAAAAGGATGAAAGGGAGTGTTTGGTATGTGTGGATATTTGTTTTAAACTATTGTTTCTTAGTATATGAAGTCTTTTATTAAGTGCTGAGTGATTTTCAGAATACTAGAACATAGCATTCATCTGTGTTACATGGTTACCGTTAACCTGGGGAGAAAATTATGTATGACATGCTTCAGTTACCTGCTTGCCTATAGTACATTCAATATGTCCATAATCAACATTTTAATTTGTATGTGGTTAGGAACTACAGTTTTTATTTATATAGTCTCAAACGCCATCATTGAAGATCTCCTTTTGTTTAAAAAAACCCAAACAAACAGAAAGTGGAAAAAATAGCTATATCAGGTGAAAATCTTGTACTGTTCAGTTAAGGTATTTTAGATTTTTTGTTTGAAAACCTACTTTGAGTATCCTCTTTCAGAGTCAAACACGCCAGTTCACATGATTACTCTGCTCCAAATTTAGCAAGATTTCAGTTGACTTTCATTGTCTAACACATAGGGATACTGACCTATACTTTGGAAAGCCGGTGTACAAAACCTATTGATAATACACCACACAGTCACTCTTGAGTGCACAGGAAGTCAAACTGACTCACGTGGACAGAGCAATTGAGCAGTGAGGCCAGATTTTGTAACATGCATAACGAGACTGGACTTTCTGCATGCGGTGTAATTATTACGTGTGTTGCATATCAGGGCCTTCTGTCTTTCTGCACTTGCTCCTACATTTTCACAGGACTGCCCTGTAGCCAGTAACTGAGTTATGGCTACTTTTTTTCCTCATTTGCATCAATGCAAGTCATTCATGGTGATTTTTTGTATAAGTAAAACACAGGTAGTACGGTGTCCATTTATTGCTTGCTGGAACAAATCTTGGACTGTACAATTTTAGTAATAGAAAGGCTGTTTATAATACATGAAGATGGCATAGGAAGTTGAGCTGAAAATTCCCCCAAACACTTCCAGTGCTATATTACATTAATATTTGTTTATAATCACCAGAACCACTAAAAACTAGAAATCAAAAATTAAAAATTTCTTTCTAATCACTAGTGAAGTACCAGAACTTGATACTGATCCTGCCCTACAATTAGACTTTATGTCCCTTAGAGTTTTGTGTAATGTTCCTGTTTGAGAGGAATAAAGTCTGAACTGTTCTGAATTATTCTCCATGACACATGTAGTATATGGATATATTTATGGACTGTCCCGTAAATGCTGGTTTAATTTTCATTTGTTACGATTCCTTTTTTTCTATAAATTAGAAGTTAAATAATAAATGCACTCCTGTTATTAAAAAAATATGTATCTACCCTTCAAATATACTTCTGGTTATAAGTTATAAGTATAAGTATTATTTGTAATATATTTGTATTAATCTGATTTATTTTAGACCGATGCTGCTCTGTTGCTTTGATTGTAGTAAAGTAGTTGACTCAAAGTAACATTTCTCTTGCTATCGGAATTTATTAGGACTCTTATGTTGAAGATGTTCGACCGCCTCACAGTATAACAGCACAAGATCATATGAATGTACATCTGTGGCTAAGATGTCGTACGATGTTAGTGACTGCACTAGTGACACAGAAACATGGTGTTGGTGCTATGGAAGGTATTACCCTTTTTTGGTTTAGACTTTTGGAGTATAATGGGCAAGTGATCCTATTCAGACACAATTCTTATTCATAAATAAAAAATATTAACACTAATTCTGGGGTTGTATTATCACTGAGCAATTATTTGTATTAAATTCATCCAATGCAATAAGGAAAATATATTTCTGAGCGAAATCTCTCCCTAGAGTATGTAAACACAAAGCATTATGTTAATGTTCATTTAATGATCGTTAACTGCTGATAAATCACTTGTGTGTGAAAAAGTTTCAAATGTTCAAGTGTAATTAAGTTAAACAAGTATGCTTGTTTTAAAAAAAACACTGTTGCTACATACTTCTAGTTTTAAAAGTCTCATAAGTTTTTTTCACTTTTTATTTCTCAAATAAATGAAATGTTCTTATGTGTCTCCTAAAAATGTTCCAGATTCTCTTTTTTTACAAAGAATTTAAGTGAGATACTACAAAATACGTTTATTGCAGTTTGATTATGAATAAAATGTTTTTCATTCCTTAGTTCTATGAACTTAGTATAAACTCTGATGCTGACTTAAGTATCAAAATCACAGCCTAGGTGTGTAGCCAAATTCTTATTTAAAATATCTTCTGGATAATTCCTGTGAAGGCTGTTTCTATTTTGGAATGATAACTAAGATCAGATTTTTGAATATGTAGAATATGTTTATAGGTGAGAATGTTATCTGATCTACAAAATCTAATTACTTATGCTGGTGGCTTACATACAAAGAATGTATTTGGATGAACGTAAAGCGAGTGCAGTTTAAAAACTAAGTGTTTTTTCTTTCTTTTTAAAGTAAATTTGGCACAGAGTCAGTGAAACGGCAAATGTGGAATCTATAATGTCAGATTTTTTGTAACTTTTTAGTGGGGAAGTGACTTCTTAAGAACAGTAGAAGATAACCCTGAAGTCTTTTCTATTGTATTTTTACTATTCATGTATTCCCTTCTTTTAGAAAATGATGTGGCTGAACGCAGAAGTGTGATAAAAGAAGTAATACTAGAGGCAGAAGCCTTTGGAGATCCTGAGATTCAGGCTGAAATGATGGTGCAAGCTGCTATTCTTGACCTGGAAGAAAAACGTCCCGTGGCAGGCATTAAACTTCTTTTGCAGGTTTGAGCACAAAGGAGAAACTGTTCGCTTTTCTTTGATGCATTTTTCATGTAGTCAGAACAGCTGATGCCAGCATTAAATAAGCTTGAAATAGTGCCTCTAAAATATATTTTTTTCACTTTGTGTGATTTGTCCTCATAAATAGACAGCAAAAGTAGTAACTGCTTTGGTTTATATTGTCTATGTCCAAACAGAATATCATCAGTTTGCTCCAAGAAGATACATTTATTTCCCCTCCTGCTTCTTTGACTCTTGTGAAAACTATGCTTCTGCTGGCAGACATACTAACACTGCAAACAGCAGAGGATACAGAACATTGCTCTTCTACAGTGGAACCATTAAAGTTACTGATTTTGGCACATGAGATTACCATTCAAGCGGTGAGTGTATGTTGGTGATTCACAGAGTATTTGCAAATCCAACAATATTAATTATCTGTTCTGGAAGCTGTTTTAACAATTTATTAAAAAAGGCAATTCCTATTAAGTGGTCACTTCAATTTTCCCTAGATTACATAGTGTAAAAAGTAATGCATCTTACCAAACTTATTTATGCATACATGTCATGCATACTCACATATGCAGTCTGATATTTTCATACAATTTAAAAATATTGAATACTTGCAATATGTACATTCATACATGAAAACTGAAATAGGTAGTTTGACTTTTAAAGAGATGCAGAGCACTCACTTTTCCTATTTGAACTGAGGGATGTGTTTGTACTCTGCACCTCAGGGAGGATGTACATCTCATAAAATTCCTAACTCTTGAGCATCCAAGTTTAAGAATTTAGCTTTTTATCTTAACTTAGAATAATTTGAACTACAAAATCTATATAAAGTAGCATATTGCTTATGAAGTTTTAGATTGACAGATTGTTAAAATAAGTATGAAGAAATAATTTCCAAGTAAAAGTTTAAATAGGCAATAAAAAAAATATAATATTTACCTATTTGGTGAAGCAAAAATAGATACGGACTTCTGCAGTCTCTACCCATGCTTGATGCAGTTTATGAAAACAAGCTTTTGGATCAAATTCCTTCCTCATATTTCCTAATACAGAAGTTTAATCCATTGAAATATTTGTTCCCCCAAGTAATAGTCATATGAATCACTTCAGACTCAAACTTCTGCTTGTGACAATTGCTAGCCCCTAAGAGACTTAACAGTTTACAGCATGGCCCCATTGTCTTATTTTCATGAATGAAAAGTTTTGATTGGTCCATACATGTTATTTCCCTTTTATTTTCTGGACTTTGTTGGATGTCAGATTTCTTTGTTAACATGACAATTTCTTTCTAGGGCTCAGGTTACTTGGGAGATCTGTTTCTTAAATACTGATTTGAGGGAGTTTGCTTTTAGAAACTAAAGCCTAGCTTTAATAAATTTGATCAAGAGTTCTTTGAAATTGTTCATTTGCTACAAAACTCCTCTGCAAAGAAGACAATCACAAACTGAAGTAAAGGAGTTTGGGAATATCAAGCCCTTTTCCAGTTCTCTTTTACAAGACACATTTGAGTTCCAGGGTTTTGCAATTCCTAACTTACTTTTTCAAACTACTATTTAATTTGCTGTCTGCAACTTGATTTTACAAAGCATACTCTTTTCATAGATTTTTGATAGTGGAGAACCCATTGAACAGCAAATAGAAGACAGTACACTGACTTGCCTGGTTCTACCTACAAAAAATATCTATTTGCCACATATCAACTTGCTAGCCCAAGTCAAAATGAGAATCGGTAAGAAAAATGCAAGTCATTATTATTTTTATTTTTTCATTCATTTTCATTCATATTTTATGCAACAGGAGATAAACTGATGCATCAGAAGTGAACGTAGTAAATCAATTGTTTTCATATACAAATAAAATATTTTGAATACCAACAGTAGATGCTTGTTTGGCTCCATGCAATGTGTATAAGCAATGTACAATTTTTACAGGACCTATAATAAACAAAGGCTTAAATATTAATTTTATAGCTTGATGAAACTGACGGGAACTTCAGTTTTTTAAAGTGAATGTTAACAGTTCTTTTTCAACTTCTGTACAAAGTATTAATTCTGTGAAAACTTCCTGCATGTTCCATCTCTCTGGAAGCAGTTATATGGGAACTAGCTAATGGTATCAAATAATATGAGGTAATAATGATAATTCTCTATCTCAATAAAGTAGTGTCTGTTATTGTTGTCACCCTTTAATTTAACAACTTTTCTTGATGACTTTTCTTCATATAGAAACTTGGAAAGATGCTGAATAGTAACAGAAGATGACCTTTAAGATCTGTCTGAGATTTGTTACTGTATAGCAAATATAGGGAAAGGGATATTTTCTCCATGTTCCTTCTGCTGAACTTAATTTGGTGCACGTCTGCCTTACTATGGACTAGAAAATCTAGAAATCACTTACTGCACTTTGGTTTGCGTTGTGGAGCGGCCTCAGAGTATTCTGGATTCTTTTTCAGGAAGATGTGCTCCAGGAGCACAACAGTGAACCCCAACCACTGCTTTGTATTCAGCCCTTAGGACTAGAATAGAGGCAGTCCAAAGTAAACAGTCTGAAATGCATCTGCTGTGGCTGTCAGATCTTCAAAACCAGCTGGTTTGCTCTAGACATCCACTCTTATTGTGCCTTACTGCTTGTCAGTGCGGGCGTGGCCAGGCTCATTCATAGTAATGGCCATGTTTGACCAGTTCCTGTTTCTGAATCCACATTTGCAGCAAAAGCCTATGAATACAGATGAGTATTGGGGAGTAAAGTGTAAGAGGTATGCAGTACATTCAAGAGCCTTTAGAACTGGTTAGTATAAAAGGAATTTGTGAATTTTAAAATGCTCAGAGAGATTTAGGTTTTGCCTAAAGCTGCCAAGTGAAGTAAAGTTATGAAGTGGCTTACTGCTATTCTTTCCAGATATTTTGTGAAAGGGTTGATTTGTGTAGCCTGAGCTTCTTTTGGATGGCCTAGGTAAACCTCAATGTCATCATAAAGTAGTGAAATAACACTATAGTTCTATGTTTATATTCATTAATCACTTGGATTTTTGAGACTTGGATTGTGACAGTAAATACATAACAGCATTTGTTCTAAGGAAGTTGCTTCTTTTTGCATAAATTGGTTTTCTATTAAATAATTTACAAAGAACTGGTGTTTTTTTGTTCCCTTAGGACTTACTTTAGCTGAGAAAGTAGCTTGTACACCTGCAAGAGGAGATCCACTGCAATGGCTATGTGCTCTCAAACATTTAGAATCAGCGTTGAAGCTTTGCAGAGCATCTGCAACAAAAAAATTAGATATGGAAGCTGAACTTCTTTTTCAGATAGGTAAATAAAACTCTGTTTGTACATCATGATTGCCTTCCTAGGCAATGTTATGTATGTGGTCTCTCTTAAAACTGAGACATTTTACTGTAAAAATAGAACAGATTTGGATATTTCTCACGCTGTCTAGCCGCAGATCCCTTTCCTGTGTTTAGTATCACACCAGCATAGTTCAGGATGCATTACGCAACAAATAATTTCAAAACTGCAGAAGAACTTCTCCCACCTCTGTGTAATCAGGGATCAAAGAGGGTAGCCAATGAGATTAAGGACACTGTAGAAAGCTAATGAGCTGCTTTGCATCATTCTGAACTAAAGAATACAAGAGGCTCAGAAAGTATTTCTAAGTGATTTAACAAAGCTAATGAATTACGCAGTGTTTGCATGCTTTTGGATTTTAGTGGCATTATGGTTTGTACCAAGTGATCTTGGTTTGTTCGTATCCCAGCCAGAAAGGCACTCAGACTCTGTAAAGTACCTCTTAAAATGCCTTTTATTTGAGTTAACACTATAAAAAAAAAAGGATAGTGTAAATAATCTTATGTCCCTTCAGATGCTAAGAACCCCAAGTTGTGCAGTATTGAATGGGCTTCCAGTTAGGTTGTAGGACAACACACAGATCCTGCCTGTGGAAAGATAGCCTCATTTTTGGACTTTTGAGCTCTTAGAGGATTTTCTTAAAAGAGAACAATTTATTCGTCATTTCTGCTGTCAAACAAAAAACGTATTCACGTAAGAACTTCTTGCTGCATTTTTACAGAGAGGGCAGGTGATGTAATCTCTGGTATTGAGAAGGTGCTGCCAACAGGCTCTTACGTTACAGCTAGCTGGCTATATTTATCCTGTAGCTAAGGGACGTGTTCAGCACAACACAGGCCTGAAGGCCACACTGTATGTGCAGCATAGAACAGGCCAGTGCCTGTGCATTAACTCCTCCATGTACAATGGTCTTCTACTTAGGATCACTACATTTTAGGAGTCATGATTCCAAAGTTTGATTATTTTAGCTACTCTATGAACTAATTTGCTGTATAAGCATTGTGCATTACATTTTAAACAATCTGGAAGAGGTTTTGCTTATCAGGAAGAGAATAGATAATGCACTATACTGTTCAACTTTCCTGGAGGGAAAAACAGTTTAGGTCTTACAGAAAAAAAAGGAAAAATCTTGCAAATCTGCTTTCTATATTTCTTGTTAGGTAAGGTAGAACGCCAGATAACTGAAGCGGGCAATAACAAGTCATCTCAAGCTGCTGAAACCCTGTTGGAAGCTGTAAAACTCAGCCAGCAACACGACCAAAAATTTGAGTAAGAAACTAACTATATAACTCTCGGAATAATCTTAATCACACATGAATATATTTTTTTTGACAGTTTTCTGAGGATTGGTGTGGGGTTTCCATTATGAAGCATCCTTAATGTTTTGGACAGTTTTCTTCTGTTGCAGTATAGAAGAGCTACTGTATATTTTTCTCTTATTTAAAACAAACGCTGAGAATATTTAAAAGCGTATTTTGGAGTATACTAAGTTACAGCTTTCTGTTCTAGTTCCAAATTTGTACCCTCTCTGTCAACAGCAGAAACAGAGCTATCAATTAAACAGGGGTTTTATTCATATTTCAGAAGATGATCTGTGGTCTGCCCACTTCCAGATAATGGAAATCCAGATTGACAAGGTTAGCAGGCAGAAACAGGCAGAAGAACAGAGGCAGAAGGAACATAGGAAATGTGTTTGTAATAGATATCAGGACAGCGACTTTGGCATTAGTTATCAGCATAGAAGATACCTGAAGAGCTGAGCCAAGCCAGCCAATAAATTCTGTCAAGCAGCTCTGATACATTGGACTTCAGGTTTTTTTTAGTTTCTTGACCAGTCTTAATGAATAATGTGCCATGTCTGGTTAGACAGTGTAAAGGCAGCAATTTACCTTCCTTGTTTGGGTATTCTGTTACTTAAGTTAATGAACCAGAACTTTGAACACAGAAGCAGTAGCATAGTAATAAACCTCTACAAGCAGTCAGCATGATGGAAGATAGTACAGAAATGGACTGTGGTGATGGTTTGTAAGTTTAATTTGTTGCACTCTTATCTAATTTGCTACTGTTTTTGTAAACGAATGTACAGCAACATCAATGGACTTTGGCTTTCTTATTCAAGAGAACTAAACATCCTGATCACCATTATACAAGCCCTCTGATATCCATGGGATTGTTTAATTAAATATGTTTCTTGATGTCTCAAATACTTTTTTGTTAGCAAGACTAGAAAGTTAACTAAATTGTCACAAACTAAGTGTAGAACTTTCCATCTTCCCATTTAGTTTGCCCTATCTTGAAATGTACAGCGCTCTCTGACTTTTGTGTTTTGCTTTACAGAAATCATACCAAAGCTGGAATTTATTGTACTATATAAACAGCTAACTCTGTGCAATATGACTCCATCCAGAATAATAACTACCTGAGCAGGAGTTTGCTGCTGTGCTTATGAAAGCTAACTCATAGGGGAGATTTGGAGAGATGTATAGAGCCAGGAGGAACCTGCATAAAAAGACTGTTATAAACCTATACGGAATAGAAATGTTGGAGAAGTTCTCCAGTTATAGTGATTTTCAGCAGGTCAAGGGAGGTGATTCTGCCCCTCTACTCCAGTCTGGTGAGACCTCACCTGGAGTACTGCATTCAGCTCTGGGGTCCTCAGCATGAGAAAGACGTGGACCTCTTGGAGCAGGTCCTGAGGAGGACCACAAA
>VZSC01006435.1:0-27837 GCA_013398225.1 Steatornis caripensis | reverse complement strand
TTGTCTACCTAGAGTTTAGTAAAGCCTTTGACACCGTTTTNGTAATTTCACCAGAAGAATGCAGTGACTTTTAGAGCTTCACTGTCATGTAACTTAAAAGGTCTTTCCAAATGCTCGTTTACCTGCATTTACTTCAAAACAAGCTTTTTTGTTGTAGTTGTTTCCAGTGGTTATGTTGAACACTTGGTTACTGGCATTTTTTAGCATTTCAAACACTGGGAGATGTGATTTCTTAAAAAAAAAATCAAAAGTTTACATGGAAACATGTAAAAAATCATCATCTTTCAAAACTGCTCTAAATACTGTGCTACTCCTCTTTGTCTCCTGATGACTTACAAGACAACCAGGTGATTGGGCCCAGTCAGCATGGGTTTGTGAAAGGCAGGTCCCGCTTGGCTAACCTGATATCCTTCTATGACAAGGTGACTCACTTAGTGGTTGAGGGAAGGCTGTTGATGTTGTCTACCTAGAGTTTAGTAAAGCCTTTGACACCGTTTTCCACAGCATTCTCCTGGAGAAACTGGCTGCACATGGCTTGGACGAGCGTATGCTCCGCTGGGTAAAAAAACTGGCTGGATGGCTGGGGCCAAAGAGTTGTGGTGAACAGAGTTAAATCCAGTTGGCGGCCGGTCACAAGTGGTGTTCCCCAGGGCTCAGTATTGGGGCCAGTTCTCTTTAATATCTTTATCAATGATCTAGACGAGGGGATCTAGCGCAGCCTCAGTAAGTTTGCATATGACACCAAGTTGGGTGGGAGTGTTGGTGTGCTTGAGGGTGGTAAGGCTCTACAGAGGGATCTGGACAGGCTGGATCAATGCACCGAGGCCAATTGTATAAGGCTTAACAAGGCGGAGTGTCAGGTCCTGCTCTTGGGTCATAACAACCCCATAAAAAGCTGCAGGCTTGGGGAAGAGTGGCTGGAAAGCTGCCCAGCGGAAAAGGACCTGGGGGTGTTGGTTGACAGCTGGCTGAATATGAGCCAGCAATGTGCCCAGGTGACAAAGGCAGCCAACAGCATCCTGGCTTGTATCACAAATAGCGTGGCCAGCAGGACCAGGCCAGCGATTGTCCCCCTGTACTCGGTGCTGGTGAGGCCACAGCTCAAATATGTGTTCAGTTTTGGGACCTTCACTAAAAAAAAGACATTTGAGGTGTTGGAGTGTGTGCAGAGAAGAACAACAAAGCTGGTGAAGGGTGTGGAGCACAAGTGCTGTGAGGAGCGGCTGAAAGAAATGCAGTTGTTCAGCCTGGAGAAAAGAAGGCTGAGGGAAGAGCTTGTCATTCTCTACAACTACCTGAAAGGAGGTTGTAGCGAGGTGGGGGTCCATCTTCCTCCCACAGGAAGAGGAAGTGGCCTAAAGTTCTGCCAGGGAAGGTTTAGGTTGGATATTAGGAAAAATTTCTTCACTGAAAGGGTTGTCAAACATTGGAACAGGCTGTCCAAGGAAGTGGTTGAGTCACCATCCCTGGAGGTATTTAAAAAATGTGTAGATGTGGCTCTTAGGGACATGGCTTAGCGGTGGACTTGGCAGTGTTAGGTTAATGGTTGAACTTGGTAATTTTAAGGGTCTTTTCCAACTTAAATGATTCTAAAATGGACAGACAAATGGGAAGGAGTTCAGGAAAAGGCTGCTGAGATCATTGAGGGATTGGAGCACATGATGCCTGTGAGCACTAGGCTGCTTTAGCCTGCTAAAGAGGAGGCTAAAGGGTCATTTTACAATGGCTTACAATTAAATTAAAGGGAGTCATAAAGTAGACAGAGCCAAATTATTTTTGATAGTGGCAGAAAATATAGTAAGGGGCCATAGTTACAGACTGTGGCTTGGCAGTGTCATACTAGAGATTAAGAAAAACATTTGCATTAGAAATGTAGAGTAACATTGGACAAAGGCCCAGAGAGGTTCTGGAATCTCCATTCTTTCACGGCGCAGCTAGGCAAAGTCATGACTGAACTGATCTAGTGCTGGTGACAGTGCTGCTTTGAGCAGCAGAAGAATGTACTAGATCGTTTCCAACCTAAATGATTCTATGATTCTTTCATCTTCAGGAAAAGTCTATGAAGTTCAGCCAGTTTCAAAGAAAGCAAGCATCTGGATTGAGAGATAGAGAATGCTTTTTCAGAGTCACTGTATAGATAATTTCACATTAGATGTAAGACTTTCCCTAGTTCACTTAGTGAAGGAAAAGTTGTTGAAAGACTACAGGATGGTATGAATTGATAAAGTCAAGCCATTGTCACAGAAAATGGACAGACTGCTTTCCAAATGTTAGAATTCACGGAAACAATTCATCTGAGCCTCTCAAAATACATACTTGTAACTTAGCAAATACCATTTTCTATAGTCAATTGTATATAGAAAAGAATTTAAATGGGCACAGAAGAAAACTTTATACAGTATATTAAAGCTATATCCTCTCCGCATGCTCAGAATTGGAAAGTACAAAAGTTCTTATCCCTAACAGAACTGTTGAACTTGGTCCTGAATTTTATTTTGCATATAAATTAACATACATTCCATACAGTTTGTAGTTTGGTGTTCACAAAAACGGAGCTTGTTTTTTAATGCTTCTAGTTTGCTATTTCCAAGGAAGAAAGACATACTAAGTTGTTTTACTGGCTCTTACATTAAAAGGTTGAGGCGTCGTCTCCAGTAGAATTAGCTAGAACTGAGATGAATAATAGAATTGTAGAATAATTTATATTGGAAGGGATTGAAGGTGGATTTTAGTCCAGCTTCTTCCTAGCAGCAGGATCAACTGTGAGATCAGTCCACGTTGCTCAAACCTTTATCCAATCAGGTCTTGAAAGCGTCCAATGATGGTAACTGCACAACCTCTCTGGGCAGCCTGTTACGACACTTGGCAAAAAGTTATGACGTGGCAAAAAAGGTATTCGTTACATCCAGTTGGAACCTATTCTGTTTCAGTATATGTGTGTTGTCTTTTGTTCTCCTACCTTGCAGTACTGTAAAAAGCTTGGCTCTGTCTTCTCAATAACCTCTTCGTAGGTGTTGGAAGGCTGCTTTTAAGTCTTCCCAAAGCCTTCTGTTCTCCGGGGCTTCTTCCCTCAGCCCCTTCTCACAGGGAAAATGCTCCAGCCCTGTGACCATCTTGGTGGTCTTCTGCTGAACTTTCTTCAGTTTATCAATGTCTTTCCTATACTGGAGGTCCAAAACTAAATGCAGTCTAATGAGTGCCCAGTGGAAGAGGATAGTATCTTTGATCAATCTGCTGGCTAGACTGCTGTTCATACAGTCCAGGATGTTGTTGACCTTGTTTGCTGTCAGGCACACTTGCAGGCTGATGTTTAACATAATGTCTAGCAGATCCTCTTCATCCTTTCTTGCAGAGCTGGCCCGCATTCCCAGGCACAGGACTTCACATTTGTTCGTGTTGAATTTCATTAGTTTCCCGTTGCCCAATTCTTGTAGCTTGTCTAGGTTGTAAATGGCAGCCCTGCGAGTGAGGGTATCAACTGTTTCCTTCCAGTGTGCTGTGTTCTCCAAACTTGAGTGTGGACTCTGCCACCTCCAGGTCACAGATAAAGATGTTAAACAGGAGAGGTCACAGATAGACCTTTGTGATGTTCCACTTGTTGCTAGCCTCCAGATAGACTCTGACCTATTCACCACTAATCTCTGAGCCTGAACATCCAACCAGTTTTTTGTGCATTGAGTTGTCCTTCAGTCCAGACCATCGCTTCTTATTTTTGATAAAAAAAATATTGTGTGAGACACTGGCAAAAGCCTTGCTAAAGTCAAGCTAAATGCTATCTGCTGCTCTCTCCTCATCCAGAAATGCATAAAAGGCAATTGGGTAGTCCACATATGGTTTAACCTTGGTAAATCCATGCTGACTGTTTCTCAGTCACTGAATCATCTTCCATGTGCCTGCTAATATGCTCGAAGAGGACTCACTTTGTGATTTCTGGAGGGACTGAAGTAAGGTGTACTGGCTTGTAGTTTACCATACCATCTTTTTGGCCTTTTATTGGAGATGGATACACCATTTGTTTACTCAAGTTTCGAGAGTTCCCTGTTTACTCAAGCTAGTCTCCTGATACGTTGGCTTGTTTTCCTGAATGTTGAGGTGGACTATCCTTGCACTTGCAGGATGCTGTCTTTACACACCAGCCAGCCTTCCTGAGCTACTTTGCGCATCAGAGCTTTCTGCCACTGGATCCCACCTACCAGTTCCCCAAATGAGGTGAAGTCTGGTCTCCTGAACGCTAGGATCTGTACCTCTGTTATTCTCCTTCCTCACTCCCCTCAGGATCTTGAGCTCCTCTATTTCATAGTCACAACAGCCAAAGCTGTCACTGATTATCACATACCGAGCCAGTTACTCCCTGCTTATGAACAGCAGATCTAGCTGTGTGTCACTCTTGGTTGGCCCATCCCGGACCTGTATCAAGAATTTATCTCTGATGTTCTCCAGAACTCTCGTAGATTGCTTGCATTGTGACGTGTTACCCTTCCAGCAGATGTCAGGAGGTTAAGGTCCCACAGAAGATTCAGGATCTGTGACATGGAGATTTCCTCAAATTGTTTAAAGACAGACATGCACTGGCAAGTAGCCAGTGTGGAAATGAACATTCCCAGGTAGTGAGAAGACTGAGATGGTGTCTATTGGTATCAAATGTAAATGGAAGCTTTCTTCCTGTAGTAATTAATCAGGAAAGCTAAATAACTGAAGTTATTACTTTCAGACATTTTTTTTCTAGATGTTGTGCAGGACACTTTTTTGCCTATCTTCTGCTTTGGAGTGTCAAAATGTCTTGATTATGCCTTGAGTATCATAGAATGGTTGAGGTCGGAAGGGGCCCAGAGCCAGTAGTCCAGGACCATGTCCAGATGGCTTTTGAATGTCTCCAAGGAGGGAGACTCCACAACCTCCCTGGGCAGTCTGTCCCAATGCTCAGTCACCCTCACAGCGGAACAAGTGTTTCCTGATGTTCAGAGGGAACCTCCTGTGTTTCAGTTTGTGCCTGTTGTCTCTGGTCCTGTCACTGGGCACCACTTAAAAGAGCCCGACTCCATCTTCTTTATGTTCTTCCTTCAGGTATTTGTACTCATACATGAGATCCCCCTGAGCCTTCTCTTTGCTAGGCTAGAGAGTCCCATCTCTCTCAGCCTTTCCTTAGATGAGAGATGCTCGTGTCCATTCATCATCTTCATGGCTCTTTGTTGGACTCTCTCCAGTATGTCCATATCTCTCCTGTACTCAGAGCCCAGAAATGGACACAGTACTCCAAGTGTGGCTTCACCAGTGCTGAGTAGAGGTGAAGGAATACTTTGCCTAGTGCAGGCCAGGATACTGTTAGCCTTCTTTGTGGCAAGGGCACATTGCTGGCTCCCAGTCGGCTTGGTGTCAGCCAGGAATCTCAGAGCCTTTTCTACAAAGCTACTTTCCAGCTGGGTGGTCCACAGCACAAGCTAGTGCTATGGAGTTGTTCCTCCCCAGGTGGAGGACTTTGCACTTCTCCTTGTTGAACTTCATGAGGTTCCTATCAGCCCGTTTCTCCAGCCTGTCCGCGCCCCTCTGGATGGCAGCACAACTCTCTGGTATATCAGCAACTTCTCTCGGTTTTGTGTCATCTGCAAGCTTGTTGAAGGTGCAGTCTGCCCCATCATCCAGATCATTAATGAAGATGTTGAACAGGATTGGACCTAGTATGGATTGCTGAGGTATATGCTAAGTTAGTGGCCTTCAACTAGACTTCATGCTGCTGATCACCATGCTCTTGGCTGGCCATTCGGTCCATTTTCAATCCACCCTGCTGTCTGCTCGTACAGCTCGTACATCAACAGCATCTCTGTGAGGTTGTTATGGGAGACGGTGCTGAAAGCCTTACTAGAAGGCCTTGATATCCACTTGTCTCCTTTCATCTACTAAGCCGCTCATTTTATCATATACAGTGACACATCTATGGTAAATGGTGTTTATATGCCAGTCTACAGAAATTTAAGTGTAAAAATATCTGGAGTCAAACAGCAGCTGAGTTCTTGTACCAATCTTGGCTTGGACTGTGGCCCTTGACTGTTTCATTCCTCTCTAACAATTTCTCACTTCATTTTTGTCTAAATGAAATCTGACATTTTGCTGCAATAGTTTTTTCTTTCCCCTCGTTTATAAAAGTATTTCTTAAAACTTGAAACTCTATCAGCTGTCCTTTAATTTTAGTGTATATAACGACAGTTGTTCTTTTAGAAAAGGTGCTTAAAACAGCATGTTGTTTTGGTGGTTTGCCTCTAAAAAAAAAAAAACCAAAACACATTGTCCAATGTTACGTATCTTCACTACATAAGTGCTACTAACAGCCCTGTGCCCTGTTCTCTAAAGCTCCTGGAAGAATATACTGTTACTCTCTAAATCAGAGTTTTACTTTTCAAATAAATTGGTTGTGTTTGAATGTTTCAGAAATACCAGATTTGCAACTCGTTCTCCAGGAGTCTCAGCAGGAAACTGTGATGGTCACAGAAAATGCGAAGCAGGTAATGATTGAGCAGCTGAAACAAGCTAAAATTAAAATAGGTCAAGGACTGGCCTTAAAACAGCTAAGCTGTTATGGCCTTTTTTAACAATCCTCTTTGGAAGGTTATTATTAACTGGATTAATGATGAAAGACAGAAATAGCTTCCAAATACGGCTTGTACTGTGTTGTTATCAGACTGTATTACCCTATGCTGGCTGTTGGGAGTTCTTGTGTCCTTCATCCACCCAATTCATATTTGTGCTATTTTCTGCCTCTTGTGAGTTAGTTCTTCAGGAAAACCATAGGCTAAACTGAGGCAAGTCTCAGGAAATACAATTCCAAAGGTCAGCTGCCTTTAAAACCAACCCTATCCATTCCCACTGTCCTGATGGGGATCTGGCAGACTGACTGGAGAAGCTGAGTTCCTTTAACGGGGAGACAAGTAGACTCTATCCTTGTACTCTTGCACTGTGAACAGCTGCAGGTACAGTTGCAGTGAGTCTACTGGTGAGAAGAGTGCAGGATTAGATACTTGCTGCTTTGCTTTATACTCAGTCAGAAAGGTGATGGAGATGACTGCCTCTGTATGTCTGTACTAAGAATTTGTTGTAGAATTGTTTGTTAGCTTAGAGCAAGGTCTGGACTCTTTCCAGACTGCTCTACTCTGTTTCAACCTGCCAGCAAGTGGAAGAAGATGATCCTGTATTTTATCTAAAACAGACAGAGTTTATAGTATATATGTTACCGCGAAGTGTTAGGGCAAAAGTTGATGTTTGGGACTCATGTTGGAACTGGAGAAGGCATTTTGAGTGAGGTCATCCTGCTTGGCTTCAGATCCTTACATTCCAACTGCCTGTAGTTGATGTGTAAGCTAGTGGATCAACAGGTACATACACACACACAGTCTTTTCAAGCACAGATACAAGCCTTTGAGCTATTTTCTAGAGCCGCTTTATAGACAGTGGAGATAACAAATTCTTTAGCATATGATTTGCCTGGACCAAGGTGGATGTTGAAAATGGGTCAGTGAATCCAGCACTGGAATTGTCTTAATTATAAAAAGTCTAGCTAAATAGCTTGCATGTAAGTATTTACACTTGGACAGGTATATCCTGCCATTTGTGCATCTGATCCATTACTTTAAGCTAAGCTATATGTGAATCCAAACCCAGTTCAGAGGTTTGAGTCATGTGCACAAGTTATTTGGAGGCATGCTATGCATTCCATTTTAGTGCTTGAAGCTTGTAAAGTCAAAGTGCTCTGGAACGTGGGGCTGGAGATCGTTTCCTCGTGACTGTGTGACCTTTTAGTGCCCTGTACTTACATTCTAGGTAGTTACAGCAAATGTTCATTTTGAAAACTTCATTTTGTTTTCAGTCTTTTCGTTGTGGGGTGGGAGTGTTTTTTACTTTTTTTGGGGGGGGTAGGAGGGAGTAGCTTTTTTTAGAGCACTTAGTTCTGACTCATAGTCTCTTTGTACTCTAGTCCGGACCTTGTCCACAGAAGTAGTACTAACCACGCCAATTGTTGTGGTGAAAGACAACGTGCGTTGGAAACTAGCCATAAATATTGCCATTCATTTTAGCTGCATGTTAACTTATAAGTGGACTTTTCAGAAAGAAGAAATTAGTAGAGTAATTTGTAGTTCTTGTATGGATGTCAACGGCAAACTAACCAATTTCCTGGACTTTATTCAGCATCTTTGTATGGGCAAAAAGAGTGTGCCTGTGAAATCACAAAATCTCCTCTTTCTTTCTAGCATGTTCCATCTTCAACAGTCAGGTTCTGTCCTGTCTGAGAGAGAAGTGGGTGTCATACAACAGTTAATAGATTATTGTGGGGTGGTTAGTTTGTCTGTGTGGTGGAGTTTAGCATAACTTTCCTGGGAAGACTGCAAGTTCTTCATCTGCTGGAGTAGTGAGGCATATAGTGACAAAACACATGGGTGATTCAGTGAAAGGTTATGAATCTATAGCTAGTCTCTTTGAAGCAGTGAAGATGGAAGACAAAGCCATCTCAAGATGGGAAGGAAGTTACTAGAATTGTTGCATTCATTGATATCCTAATCTGCTGAGATATGTCTTAGTCTCTTGCTTAGATCAAAACCAATCTACTTTTTTAAAAAATTATTTTCATTAGGCATCTATTATTTTATTTATATTAGGCATCTATTATTTTCATTAGGCATCTATTTTCATTAGTTGCATCTAGTTGCATGCAGTTGGGACTGATAGTTTTTTCTTAAAGCTTGGCAGAGCAGCAGGCAGCTAAGACAGCTGTCTCCTAATGCAAAGATCATGGCTCAAAACTAAGTACTTTTTCTTCAACCAACAGAATAAACATATTGGACCTGAGGTGAAATTGCAAGACTTACAGACTCTGGAAGCTCCAGCCTCTTATGTAGGCTGCTCTTCTACTTCTACAGGTGAGGACACAGAATAAGGCATGTGACAAGAAAATTGTGGAAATCTGAGAGGTTTCAGGGACAAACGTAAGGTGATTTGGAAAGAGGAGCTTTGAGTTAGAATCCAAAGATGTACAGGAGATAGAAAAGATGCACGCGAGGTAGAAGAGAACATTCTAATGTGGGATGGATAGGATAACATCAGAAGAAAAGTAAGAAGTGGTTCCTAAGATGAGAAAGGGAGAAGGGTTTGCCTTCAGAGAGTGTGTTTGTAGATGCAAAGGTCGATGTGTAAGACACAGAAGACAATTAAGATAATAAGAAGAATTGGGTTCCTCTCTGCAAGCTGGCAAGTTTCTTTTTGTGTCTGGAATTACCACCACGCCTGCCCTCAAATTATTAAAAAAACAAAACAAAACAAAAACCACCAACCCAAAGCAAAACAACCTGTTACCTAGTTCTCTTGTCTCTTTGCCTCTTCGTTCTTCTCTAGAGCTTAGATATGTGTAGACTTAGATGATGCCAGCATGCAACAGGTGCAGGAGGTTTTGTATGTGCAGAACTGTTGGGGATGTCTAGATGCAATGCATAGGCTCAAACTTTTTTTTTGTCTTTCTCACCTTGGAAACTAGAGAAGCTCCAGTCCCATATATTCTTTCTCCACTTACTGACTTTACATGCAACTCGTTATGCTGATGGTGACAAGTGTATCTTTTTTCACTAGGTGTGTCAGGAGAGTTGGTGAATTCTGGAGTCCAGAAGTCTTTTGATGACACTTTGGTGCTCTCTGAGGTACAAATTTAGTCTGGAACTTTTTTCCTCTCAGGATTCTATGCATCTATTGATATGAAAACTTTAATTTAGTTTAAAAGCTCCAAAAAGTTGGGTTTTTAACATCCAATAACTTAAAGTGGTTGTTGCAACACAGCAACAGGATTTAAGAGGTAGCTCGCCTTTAATGGTTCCCCATAAATTGTTTCTGCCCTTCAAACTGATAAATGGATGTCCTTTTCCACACAAGATACTGACTTACTGGTGAGCTGCTGTTCCATGTTTTCTGGGGAGGATTTGTGACTGCTTTTCTCTTGTAATCTGTTTCTGAGGGTGGGAGGAAACCTTAAGATAATTACTTGGAAAAAGCTAAGCTCTTTGGTCCAGATGCTTTGTGTAGTGCTCTCACTTTGGAGATGGACACAGACTGGAAATGGGCTTCCACACTCTTTCTATGCTGTGTTGAATGGGCAGATAGAATAGGGGACAAAACCTCCTCCTTCAGAGGCTATGGATAGGATACCAGGAAAATGTGGCTGGATGACTGCACTGGAGGGCTTGTGAGAATCACAGGAGAACTGAAACACTTCAGGATTATAGTGTCTTGTAATCAAGAGAGAGAAAGGGAAATAAAGGAATAGGAAGTTACATTTATGGTATAATCCTAAAGCCAGAATCTTTCATGCTGCAACTTCAGAAACTGAAATGAACAGAAATTGCCTGTTATTAGTGAGGCTACTGTTTATTTCAGTAGCCAGTTCAAGAAAGGCTATCTTTAAACTACAAAATGCTGAAAGCAGGTCATTTCCAAAAGTGACCCTTTCACAGGATTCAAAGAAAAATTGAAACCTATTATTTTCTTTTAGGCAAGAACAGATGGCTTTCCCAATGCTAGTGAGCAGTTTACTGAGGAAAATTGTCCACCTGAAATTCTAGAATATCTTGCTGCAGAGAAACAGAAAGAGCTGTCAGTTTTGCTACTGGAACTGAAAGAAGCCCAAGAAGAAATAACTTTTCTGAAAAGTCAGCTAAAGGGCCCAAACAGCCAAACTTCTACAGGTGACCAAACAGGAGAAGCAGCTAACAAGCTGGAAGATAACTCCCAGGTCCAGTTTCTTGAGAGGGAAGAGCAAAATGCTTCAGATACACAAAATGAGTTAGGCAGTAGCTCATTACTGAGAGAAAAAGAAATGCAGCAAATTGGTGTGCTTCAGGAAAACAGAATCAGTCTTCCGGAAGTGCCACAGGAGAGTACTGTCCCCTGCAGAGGTGAGATGAAGGCAATGCAAGGAGTCTCCACAGCAGATCCAGAGCCTGGTATCTCTCAATCTCAAGAACTGATAAAGTTACAAAACCAAATCACAGAACTGCAAATAATTCTGCAGAAGTCAGAAGAATCCTATAAGAAAGATCTAGGAGAAAAAGGTGCAGAAATAAATAGGCTAAACCAGTTGGCTGAAGAATACAGAAAAAAAATACAGGATTCTGACAGTGCATTTTGTGTTTTGACTGAAGAACGAGATCAGCTCCTGTGTCAGATGAAGGAACTTTCTACCATAACAGAACTGAAAGAGCAAGTGAAGCAACTTGAGGAAAATCTAGCTCTTTCAGAAAAGCAGAGACTGACAGACAGTCAAAGCAGTCTTCTGAGAGAACAAATCCAGAGCCTTAAAAATGAATTTAAATCCAAGGATATAAAAATTGAAGCTTTGCAAAAAGATTTGGATGAAGCGCAACTTCAACTTTCTGACCAAGACATACAACTAAAAGATCTGAGAAGCCAGATCGAGAAGAAGGAGTGTGAAGTAATTAATCTAGAACAACTTTTAAGGAAGAATACAGCTGAGATAGAAGAGCTTTCCCAAAACTTAGCCTCAAAGGGATGCGAAGCAGCAAGCCTAGAACAGCTTGTTGCTGAACACACTAGGTCTATAGAGAGCCTGCAACAAACCTTGCTGGAGAAAGACCAACAGATGACAGAGATCAGTGTCAGCATGTCTGAGAAAATGGTCCTGCTGAATGAAGAGAAATTTTCTCTGGGAAATGAGCTGAGGAGTCTTAAAGAGCAAACAAGTCTATTATTAAACGCCCAGGAAGAAAAAGAACAAAACATAGAAGCAAAAGATACGTATCTGAAATGTGGGGCATCTGAGCAGCTATATGAGACAGAGGCAGCACGTAAAGAAAGTGAGGTATTAGTAAATGAACTTGAACTTCTGAAAAAAGAAAACGAGCAAGTAAAGCGGAAGCTGCAAGCAGCACTTGTTAGTAGGAAGGAGCTTCTGAAGAAGGTTAGCAAATTGGAGAGTGAGTTAGTACAACTGAGAAGAGAACATGAATTGGAAACCTTAGTGGCTCAAGAAGCTGAAGGGGAAGAAAATACGACAAGCATGATAAGCAGAGAAGTGCATCTTGAAAGCCAGCCCAGTGAGGAGTATCTAATTCAACTGCTTTCTGAAAAGGAATCTGAGTTGCAGAGCATTCGGAAGGACCTGCTGGATAAAGAAACTACTGAAGCGCAGTTGCAGGCAGTAATTGAGGAAATGAGGCGAAGTTTGCAAGGTAAGACAAACATTGTTTCAATTAAAGATGAAATCATGGAGAGTCAGACAAATGCTGACAAAGTAACTGAAACCAATGAAAGTCCAAAAGATTATGAACAAAATGAAAAAAATAGTTCAGCAGCTGCAAATATTGAAGAAAACCAAAAGTCTGCTCTGAAAGAGAGGATTTCAACTCTTGAACAAGAAAAAGAACAACTTCAGAAAAAACTTCATGAAGCCCTGGTATCTCGCAAAGACACTATAAAAAAGGCTCAAGAAAAAGACAGGCATCACAGAGAACAGCTGAAACAGCAGAAAGATGATTACAACATCCTACAAGAACAATTTGATAAGCAAAGCAAAGAGAAGGAGAGCATCCAAGCTCAGCTCAGACAACTCCAAGAACAGAAAGGATCAGCAGAGAGTGTTTTTGGGAATGAAGGCAGGTTGGATTCTTCATGCAGGGAAAAAGAAAATACAACAAATAGCAAGCTTGTACAAGTTGCAGATGTTTCTGGAGAAGAATTTAAGAAAAAAATTGAAATATTGCAGATGGAGAAAGAAGAATTGGAATATAACGTTAGCCATACGCAAAGTGAACTTGCTTGCAAATCAGAATTAGTCTTTCATTTGCAAGAGCACATAGCACAGTTGTTTCTGGAGATAGAGGGGCTGAAGAGAACCTCTGACCAGGCTGAAGCTAAGGCAGCAAGTCTTCAGACAGAATTGGAGGAGAGTCGAGCAAAAATTTCTAGAGAGGGCAGTCTGGAAGACCTGAAAACACTTTTGCACCAAAAGGACAAAGAAATGGAATTTCTTAACTTGCAGTTAAGGGAGAAAAGTGAAGCGCTCGGTAATGTGCAGGCACAATTGCTGGAAAAAGAGGATTCGGTCAAGAGACTATGTAGTCAGTTGGAAATTCAGGCTCAGGCACATGAGGAACAAAGCAAGCGAGTGCAAACAGAGTTGCTTGAAATTCAGGAGAAGCAAGATGATGGTGCAGAAGCAGCTAAACAGAAGAATCAAATGCAAAGAAAGTTGCAAGCTGCACTTATCTCTAGAAAAGAGGCACTAAAGGAGAGCAAATCTCTAAAAGAGGAGCTGGCTAATGCTAAAGCTACTATTGAAAATCTTTGTGTCAAGTTGACAAATATGGAAAGCCAAATATGTGGCCATGTTAAAGAAACAGATACTTTAACAGAAAAGTTAGCGAGCCTCACTGAAGAGCGGGAAAAACTTATTGCAGAAGTTGATAAAGTACTTACGGCAAATCAGAATCTTGATGGATGCTGTAAAAACCTGACTTTTACTCTAGATAGAATTGTTCTAGAGAAGGAGAAGCTGGAGAAGGAGATGGAATCCTTGAAATGCTTTCAAGCTGCTGAGAGTTCTGAGTGGCATGAGAAATACAGGGAGCTTCAGAAAGAATATGAAACTCTCCTGCAGTCGTATGAGAATGTGAGTAACGAGGCTGAGCGGATTCAGCGTGTTTTGGAAACTGTTAGGCAGGAAAAGCAGGAAATTTTCATTAAGCTGAAGAGCGTTGAAGCAAAAAAAGAGGAAACAGATAAGCAGCTACAGGAAGCTGGACAGGAAATTGATGGCATGAAGGAGAAAATGAGGAAATTTGCAAAATCAAAGCAACAAAAGATCCTGGAACTAGAGGAGGAGAATGAGAAGCTTAGAGCAGAGATGCGTTTTACAGATGTAGAGCTACACAGGACTGGAGATGTCTTTACAAATACTAGCCTGAAAGAAGATCTGGAGAGCTCTAGGAGGGATCACCAGTCTCTTTCTACTCAGCTTGAGACAGTCACGGCTGAAAAGGAGTCTCTTAATCAAGAGATCACAGACTCAAAGTGTCATTTGCAGTTAACAGAATCTAAGCTGAAGGAAAGCACAGAACTGTTAGACAAGTATGTTGCTCAGAAGACAACAGAGGAAGAAACAAATCAGGCAGTTGCCACACCACCACCAATGGAGAGGACTGAAAATCAAACGGATGTAAGCTTTAGACCAGAGCCTCCTACTGCAAAGCTGAAACAAAATGCATTTGAAGGTAGTAGCCCTTGTGAAGATCTTGGTACCTACATACAGCAGATAGCTGAGCTCACAGAGCGAATCGCAGAACTAGAAGATAAT
This sequence comes from Steatornis caripensis, assembly GCA_013398225.1. Lineage (NCBI taxonomy): Eukaryota > Metazoa > Chordata > Aves > Caprimulgiformes > Steatornithidae > Steatornis > Steatornis caripensis. The sequence continues at coordinate 13,499 of VZSC01006435.1, read as the reverse complement.
AGGAGGGCTTCAGAGCAACAACTGGGTGACATCCGCATGTGTGTTGAGACTTTAGCAGATGAGAAAAGGGCTTTAGAGACCCAAATGGAAGAGAAAGTCCGAGAATTGAGTGCTCTTCAGGACACAGTCGCAAAGATGGAGCAAACGATCCAAAAAACCAAAGATGACCTTGTCAGGATGACAGAACTGAAGGACACACTAGAGGCTGAGAAGGATGATTTGGAAGAAAGACTTATGAATCAGCTGGCAGAACTTAATGGGAGTATTGGAAACTATCAGCAAGATGCAACAGACTTCCAGATCAAAAATGAGCAACTGAAACATGAGCTTCAGAGTTTGCAGAGAATGATGCATGAACTGGAAGAGGAGAAATGCCAAACAGCAAATGAGAAAAGTAAAGCAAGTTCAGAAAAGCAAAAGGAATTTGTAGGAAAGGTAAAATGCAGTTGGAAGGGAGACAGCAGCATGCATGTAAAGGAGCTTCAGGAACTGCTGAAACAGAAACAGCAGGAGATCAAGCAGCTGCAGAAGGACTGTATTAAAAGCCAGGAAAAGGTCAGTAGTTTAGAAAGAACTGTTAAAGCTCTGGAATTTGTGCATAGTGAGTCTCAGAAAGAAGTAGAAACAGCCAAAGAGACTTTAGCTAAAGCATTTGAAGACACCAAGAAAGCCCAAGCAGAGCTTGCTCACTGCAGAGTAGTACTGGATGACACCCAGAGTGAGGCAGCAAGGGTTCTAGCAGAGAATGTCAAAGTGAAAGAAGCGTTGCAGGCAAATAAAGAGAACATTACACTTCAAATGAAGAGAAAAGATGAGGACTTTGAGAGAAGACTAGAACAGGAAAAAGACAAGCACTCAAAGGAAATTAAAAACATGGAAGAAAAGCTGGCAACTTTGCAGAGGGAAAAAGACTATATGGAAACAACTGTTGGTGATCTTCAAGACTCCCTGAGGACAAAGGATCAAGAAACCAAGCAATTGGAAGGTAGCCTAAACAAAACACTAGCCCAGCTTGCAGCCTTCACCAGGAGCATGTCTTCCCTTCAGGATGACAGGGATAGAGTGATAGATGAATCAAAAACATGGGAGAAGAAATTCACTGAAACTATTCAAAAGAAGGAAGAAGAAATACGTTTGAAAGAGGAAACTTGTGTTGTGCTAAGGGACCAGATGAAGCAGATGACCGTACATGTGGAAGAACTTCAGGCTCATATATCCAGGTAAAGAAGGTGATAATGACTCACCTGGTATTCTTCTATTTCTTCTTGACAAGGCAGCAACCAGAGGTGAGGTAGGATTCCCCTTTCCTTTTGCAGTGTACCAAAAAGAAATAATTTTGAGTATGTAAATATGCGAAATATGACACGTGATTCGCAAAACTAATAAATGCCTAAGATGGAGGGCAGTATTAGTCTTCCTAATAAAGCCATAAACATAAAGCTTATTTTCTGGATCACGTGTTTGGATAGAAAAGAGGTTTGGAGTTATGTTGTAGGGAGTTACTATCTATTTGCTGTATGCACAAGGTTACAGGGAGATTAATGCTGTAAAATATTCCTTTTTCTCATCATTAGGGTACCTGTATTAAATCTATTCTCTGTGACACGCAGGAGCCATCTGAGTACTATCTAGAGTCTTTATTCATCTGAAATTTGAAATAGATTCTTTTGCATAGAGTTGTTGCATTCAGAGATTAAACTTGGCAAGTCAAGAGAGCATTGGGATACATAATTTCCAGTTTAATCCCGAAATAGATTTTGAGGGGAAAATGGAGCTATGGAAACGTACCAAAATGTACATTTGGGAATTTCCAAAATTCAAAACCAAACTGTTCTTACATGAGTAAAATTGTTCTATAAAGTTTGTGAACAAAATGCTATATCTTTGCATGCTGGAACATGAAGTGAACATTCAGCATATGAGGACAGCAACTTCATTGTTTTCTTTTTTTTTTGTTAGCTACAATGGATGAGAGAAAAAAGTATTTTAATGAGAAGGAGATTATAACATTCAGTGTTTAACCTCCTCCATCTTTTCCATATTGACATAAAGATTTATCTTAGTGGCCAACTTTTAAAAAATATTCCCCCGGCACCACCCCCTTCAGAGAGTAGTGCAGTCAGAACATTAAAAGATGCCTTGAATTTAAAGTTGAGGGAAGACTAATCATCTAGATATTTCCAGCTTGCTTTCTTAAAGTGAAAGTAATTTTGTGACTTTTCTAAATTAGTATAATCAATGAAAACTGTTACTGTGGTTTTGGATTCTGAGAAACTTCATTGATTTGTGACTGACTTTCTCTTCTCTGTTTTCAGGCTGGAACGCAGCAAGAAAGACTGGGAGTCTGAATCCAGGAAGGAGACTGAGCATCATCAAAAGATATGCGAAATGTTGCAGGAGGAAAAAAAGGAGCTTTTGACTCAGCTTGAAGGGTCTCAGAAACTGTACAGCAAGTCGCAGAATGAACAGCAGAAACTGGAATCAGAAATCAGCAGCCTGAGAGACCAGCTTGCTGACTTACAGAATTCCTTCACCAAATGTGAATTGGTCAGGGAAGAGTTGGGGAGTGTGGTCAGGCAACAAGAGACCAGTATCCAGAATTTTAAATTCAGCTGTGAACAGCTTGAGGCTGATCTGCAAGCCTCCAAGGACCTAACAAATAAGCTGCATGAAGAAACTAGTGCCAAGGATCAAATGATCATTAATTTGCTGTCTGCTAAGGAAGAAGCAGTTACGGCTGCTCTATCTGAATTACAGCAGCAACATTCTGAAGAGATTAAAGAGTTGGAGCACAGGCTAAGTAAGGAGGAAGAAGAGAAAAAAGCCTTGGAAAATGAGAAGAACAAATTTCTTGACAAACTTGATGGTCTCACTGAAAAGATGAAGGTAAGCAGAGAAGAAAGTAAGCAACAGAAGGCACAACTGGACTCCTTCACCAAGTCCATGTCATCTCTGCAAGACGATAGAGACCGCATACTGAGAGACTACAAGCAACTTGAGGAACGTCATCTTGTTATAATCTTGGAAAAAGACCAGCTCATTCAAGAGGCTGCTGCTGAAAACAATAAGCTCAAGGAAGAAATCAGAAGCTTCCATAGCCGGATGGATGACCTCAACTCTGAAAATGCCAAGCTGAATGCAGAGTTGGTGCGGTATAGAGAAGACCTGAACCAAGTGATTTCAATAAAGGACTCCCAACAGAAACAGCTTCTTAAAACTCAGCTTCAGCAGATCCAAACTCTGGAAAAGGAGAAGGCAATCATAGAAACACAGCTGAAAGAGTCTGAGCATACTCAGGACGATCTCAGGAAGTGCATGGAAACCTTGAGAGAGGATAAAGTCAGTATGTCTCAAGAGATTGAAACCCTTAAGTCCTCTCTGTCTCAGGTGCAGAGTGAGATGACAGCATTACATGATGGGGGTCCTATCATGGAGTGTCAAGCACAACTGAAGGCCCGTGAGGAAGAGACACAAGAACTGAGTCACAAGCTTTCCCTCTCACAGAAAAGGGTAACAGAACTTGAGGGGGAACTACTCTGTGTTCAAAGGGATGCAGCCAAGAGACTGGGAGAGGCTGAGGACAGGCTTCGAAAGGAACTGAAGCACCTACATCATGATGCAGGGATAATGAGGAATGAAACAGAAACAGCAGAAGAGAGAGTAGCAGAGTTGGCACGGGACTTGATGGAAATGGAACAGAAATTTCTTGCAGTCACAGTTGAAAACAAAGATCTCCGAGCTCAAATTCAGTCTTTTGGGAAGTCCATGAGCTCTCTTCAGGATAGCCGGGACCAGGCCAATGAAGAGCTTTGTGCTTTGAAACAGAAATACTGTGCAGACTTAGAGGAACAAAAGAGTCTAGTGCAGAATCTTCAGAAACAAATGGTTCAGCTACAAGAGGAACAGCATTCCACTGCCAGGGACCGAGATACAGTGAGGTCTGAGCTGACAGAACTGCAGAAAGCCACTGATGAAAGAGGTCTCTTGGCACAGATTGAGAAACTTAATCAGAGGCTCAGAGCCAAAGATGATGAGCTTCTCCATTTGTCTTCAGAACTGGAAGGCTCTTCCAACCAAGTAAAATCTTTCTCCAGGGCTATGGCAAGCCTGCAGAATGAGCGAGACCGTCTGCTGAATGAATTGGGCAAAACACCTACGACTGAAGAAGTGAAGCAACAAGCAGAAGGGAGCACTTCCACCACACCTTCAGAAGTGCAGAGTCTTAAGAAGGCACTGTCCTCCTTGCAGAATGACAGAGACAGAGTAGTAAGTCCTTGTTCTCTCTTCCTGCTCTTACTTACTGCCCTGTAGGAGATTTGGATCTTCAGATCTTACAATTCAGCACGCTTAGATCTGGTATTTGCAATGTGAAACATAGATAATTATCTTCACAGAATCACAGAACAGTTGAGGTTGGAAGTGACTTCTGGAGATCTTACACTCCAAACCCCCTGCTCTCAAATAAGGTCAGCTGGAATAGGTTGCCCAAGACAGTGTCCAGTCGGATTTTGAAGATCTCCGTTGGTGGATATTCCACAACTTCTTGGGCAACCTGTTTTTTTCATGTATCTGGAAATGGTTTCCAGAATTAGTTGCTCCGTCACCTTCCCAGGGATGGAGATGAGACTGACCAGCCCGCAGTTCCCCCGTTCTTCCTTCTTGCCCTTCTTGTGGGCAGGGTTGACATTTACTTTCTTTCAGTCTTCAGGGACCTCTTCCAGGCACCGTGACCTTTCAAAGGTAATTGACTTGCCTCCCAATGACCTTAGCTCTTGTGGGCATGCTCCATCAGATCCCGTAGTATGTGCCATCTATGTTATCTTCTCTGACATATGGAAGCTGTGATTTCATTGTTAACTTTGCAGGGTGGTTTCTCTTGTTAGCTTGATTTAAAATATAGAACCATAGAAATAACGTATGGGTTCCCTGTTAACCTGCTTAGTCCACATCTGTGGAAGCTCATGCGTTTGATTTGTCTTAGATTTCTAGAAGAGACTAGAGCCAAAACTTGGATCTGTTTCGCCTCTTGGCAGCTGATTGTGAACACATGTACAAGGCGTTGCAGCTTCATTTTGACATCCTTGCTTGTGTACTTAATGTGTCTGTGTTTGTATAGTCTCTGGCACAATGCAGCTCAGCAGGTTTCCGAGTTCTAGTTGCAGGTCAGATGACAGACAGACTTTCACAATCATTTTCCACTGCCACTTTGTCTTAATTTTCCCTTCTGTTAATTCACAACAGACTTTGTGATACTGTCTTAAACACATCTTCCTTCTTGTCTATTTTGTATTTCAGTTACTTGTAGATTTATGTCTCCTCTGCTGTTTTGTTGAACTCGCGTTATCTGTGTAGCGCTGCTAATACTGACAGATCCTCAGTAGAGGGATCTCCTCACTCATGAAGTACTCCCCTGTCTCTAGGGTCGGTCATGTTGGTCTTGTCTTTGAAAACTCATTGCAGTGGTGGATGTGTAATGACAACTGATTTCTAATTCCAGTCTGAGTAGAATTTTAGTTCCTCAGTTCCCTTGTTTACAGTAAAGACCAAGTTCAGGAGTTATTCTTAACCAGCTCATCTGTCTTCCTCTGAATAAGGGAATTAATATTGTAGTCTGGGGTCTTTTTGTTAGTGTACGTCAAATCTTCATGGCAGGTCTCAAAACTCACTACTCCCATTAACAGCTCTGAGGTTTTTTTCCCTGAGCAGTTTTTAGTAGACTGCTCTAATCACTGATTCAGTTTCTAGTTTCTCTGTCATCTGAATATGACTTTTTCTCTAGATATCACAGTGAGAAATGCTCTTAAATACTTATAAGCAATAAAGCTAGCTGCTTGCTTAGTTGTCACACACTCTGATATTTCCCTTTAATTAAAGGTAAGAGAGCTGAAGAATCTGCAGCAGCAATACATACTAGTCGGGGTAGAATCAGCTGAAAATTCTCGCTTAAAAGCACAACTTCAGGAGTATCAGCAAGATGCAGATAAGCAGCACCGGCTCCAAGAACAGCTGAAGCAAGAAAGTATTTCGTACCAGCAGGAGCTCCAGCAGCTTAGGTGAGAATTTTCTGCCTTTCCCCTCCCTCAGAGATGCAAATATACCGTTTCTATCATTCAAAGAGCAATTGTGGGCAGAAGTCAAAGAAGCCGTTGAGAACCTTACCTGTCACTAAATCACTTTACCCTGTTCAGGAGTGGGCATACGTTCCCCCTGTTCAGCTTTTGCCTAGGACTTAGGGTGAAGGATTACAGCCCAACATATTGGAAGGAAATGTCTATATGAAAACAGATCAATGACCTTTTGATTTTTATTTCCTTCATGCAGTGGTGGCCAATATCATCTGTTTGAGAGGAAAAATTAGACTGTTTCTTTTATTGGAGCTTACGTATATAATTACACAACTCTCCGTTCCAAACTGATGATGAACACGCTTTATTATCCCACTGATGTAATTGTTTAGAAAATACTCATTTTGTATGACTGTCTAATCCTTTGTTTCACTTTATGTCTTCTACTTTTAAAGAAGTCTGTAATTCAAGTCTAGTAAACTGTCATCTCCAACTGGACTAAAACTAGTCAGATAGATACGCTGTGTTCTAAATATGGGGAAAAAAATCCTTTCGGGTGAAGTTTTTTTAATAGAAAGATGTATGGCTTATCTTTGTCCAAAGTGATACGGCATCTTGTAGTGCTCCTTCTCCCTTCCCCTGCCCCCAATTTGACCCTCAGAGTAACACTTCAGATCTCGTAAAGTTTGAAGCAGCTTACAAATTTTAGTTATCTCCTGATAAAAGAAGAAAGAAATCAGTTTCCTGTCTAGCTTCTACAATGTAAATGAAGTTAAGTCCTCAAGTTTGCACGTTGGGATCAATGCTATGGTTCTGGTGCATATTTGAGTGAAGCAGTGATAATGTTATGATGACAAGTGGCATTGTCAGTGACTTGCTTGACAAAAGTCTCTGTACAGCAAGGTCAAAAGAATGCCCAGGAATACGAAAAGTGTGAGCACTGAACAATCTGCAGTGTTGAGCCAAATACAGAATACTTCCTTAAACCTGCTTTTAAGGTTCCTGTACTTAGGTGGTTGTTTTGTTTTGGTTTAGTTATAAAACTTCTTTTCTGGCATGAGGTAATGATAGGAAATAGGCTCATCCTCAGCTGGATGCCTGGATATCATAAGTGATACTGTTAACTTCCTGGTAATTTCCTTTGTGTTGTACTGGGCAGGCAGGAGAAAACTACCTGGGAAAAGCAGAACAGCAGAATAAAGGAGCAGTACCTGATGGTCATAGCAGAAAAAGACAAGCAATTGAGCCATTTACAAAGGATCACCCAAGAAATGAGACTGCCCCTCAGCAAGTCTCAAATTGTAGAGGAGCAGTACCAAACGAAGGTGAGTGGAAATACACAGATTCTTTATTGCATGCAAATGTGGGGCTTGAAACTCAGTATTCAGCTCGTACAGACTGCAGCATCGAATTTTGGTGTGTAGCCTCCAAGGACTATACCAACAATACAACTTGGATCACTGAAAACCTTTAGAAAACTCTGGCATACCCTTATACGCGCTTCCCTTAGTTCATGGTTCCTAGTGTTTCATGAAAGAGAGTAAAAGAGACAGGGCTTCCTAGGAGCCTCATGTCCTTCTAAGCAGTATGGAACTTCTTGGGTCTTTCTTTCTGGCTATTTTAGAATTGCCTCTTGCATTGTGTTTGAATCGAAGATCTTCCAGTTCAGTTCTCCTTTTAATGTCACGTTCTAATTTTTAAGTTTCCTATTGAATTTTTATTGCCGTTTTTACCATAACAGGGGTCTGCAATCATGACTCAAGCGCAGAGAGGCTGAGGATTGAACATTGCACTTTCAGCCTTGTTTCATCTCTATCACAGTCCTACAAGTGCGGTGGAATGTGTTGAGTATTTTGCTTGGTCTAGGGAAGGATGCTTCCCTGCTGTATGTGCAATACCATTACATTATGAGCAAGGAAAGAACTCTCCTGCCCACATCCATAATGTCCCAGTGAGAAGCTTTTATGTCAGTGGAGGAGGGAGGAAATCTCCCCATATTCCTTTGACACACACATGCATATATGCAAAAAAAGCAGCTAGAACAACATGCGTGTCATGCTTTCCAGAAGAATGCTTCAGTGCTAACCTTTTAGTCTGTGTTGAAGGAGTGCAGTGTGGACATTGCTTTGGGTTTTTGTTTATTTTTCTTGTTCTCATTCATAAGGCATTTTTGTCCTTCCTGTACTGTAGGCAGCTTTAAGACAACTTTGGAGAAGGACCCATTGTATGTGCAAGTTCAGTGATCTTTCCTGCTTGTCTGGATTTTCAGATGACTTTTAGGATATTTTTGTTTATTCCACGTTTGCTGTTTTGCTTGAGCAGATCAAGTTCGAGGCCTAGGAATNTTTGTCCTTCCTGTACTGTAGGCAGCTTTAAGACAACTTTGGAGAAGGACCCATTGTATGTGCAAGTTCAGTGATCTTTCCTGCTTGTCTGGATTTTCAGATGACTTTTAGGATATTTTTGTTTATTCCACGTTTGCTGTTTTGCTTGAGCAGATCAAGTTCCAGGCCTAGGAATAATGTTGGGCTTTGAACTTGGAACACTAAACAGAGAGGACTAATACGACAGTGCATTGTCATGTGTACAGTATATCCATTGTTCTTTCCCTGGCAGATTTCTTCAGAAGTTCTGAGAGGGGACTTTTCAAGCCTAGAAACAGAGACAAAACATCTCCAGGCTCAGCTAAGTGACAGCCTGAAAGAACTGCACCAAAAAGAGCTCAGAATTCAGCAGTTAAATAACAAGGTACTGATTATATCTTACACTTGCTTACAGAGTCTGGGATGAAGAATGTGGAGAAGAGGGTAGGCTTCAATAGGGCTCAGGGAGCAGGAATGAATCTTTCTGTTCTTGTGGGCATTTAGTGAAGTAACACAAAATCGGAAATATTGGTTAGAAGAGACTTCTGGACATGATCTAGAACATCCTTCTGCTGCTCAAAGCAGCACTGTCACCAACACTAGATCAGTTCAGTCATGACTTTGCCTAGCTGAGTGGTGAAAGAATGGAGATTCCAGAACCTCTCTGGGCCTTTGTCCAATGTTGCTCTACGTTTTTAATGCAAATGTCTTAATGTCTCAGTCTGACTCTTCCAAGCCACAGTCTGTGACTATGGCCCCTTATTATATTTTCTGCCACTGTCAAAAAGAATTTGTCTGTGTCTACTTATGACTCCCTTTAATTTAATTGTAAGCCATTGTGAAATGACCCGTTAGCTGCCTCTTTAGCAGACCTTTAGCAGGCTAAAGCAGCCTAGTGATGGGCATCACATTTGCTAACCTCCAACTGGGACCTCTTCAGCTGAAAATGAGTGACCTAAAACCAGTCCCAGTATTCCAGGTACAGTCTTAGTGGTACCAAGCAGAGCAGGTAATAACTTCCCTCAGTCCGCTGGCCTTAATTCTCCTAACGTAGCCCAGTAGACAGCTTGCCTTGTTCACAATGGGAATGTACTTTTGACTTGTATTCAGCTGGACAGCTGCTGTTACTCACTGGTTCTTTACAGCAGAGCTGTTGCCTCGGCAGTCTCTTCCCATCCTATACTGATGCATGGATTTTTGCCTCAGGCGCAAAAGTTTACACTTTCCCTTATTGAACTTGAGATTTCTGTTGGCCCATTCCTCAAGTTTCTCAAGGTCACTCCAGATTGAAGTTTTGGTCTTTGTCATGCCTACCACTCCCCAAAATTCAATACCGATGGCAAATTTACTGATGCTATACTGTATGTCATAACTTATATTATGACCAGAGGGATATTTCAGGCCATATATAGATCCCATTCAGGAGGATCAGTGACAGCAGTGTCTGAATCAGCCTCTGTTCTGCCTCTGAATTTTAGTGCCCTTTCTCTAAAGTGAGCAGAGAGAGAAGGGAGAAGGGAAGAGGGCAGAGAATGAGAGGGGGAGAGGAGGAAAGAAAGAGAGGAGAGAAGGAGAGAGGACAGATTGAGGGGGTACAATGGGGGAAGGATTAGGAAGAGAGAGGAAGGATGGGGGCAGGGGGAGAAAGAGACCAAACAAAGGGACCAGAGAGTGAGATTATGTGAATAAAGTTGTTTCCACGTTCCGTTTCTATTGTCGGGAGTTTTTTCTAGCCTCCTGCTTCCTAGACTCCTGAAGGAAGTCTCTACTTCAGAAGGCACGCTTGTGATCTTCGATGCTGCCTGTGATCTTGAAAAAGTTTCTATATTTCAGTGTAGAATCGCAAGCAGTCCGATTCCCACATCGAAGTAGAAGGCTCAGAATTTAGCAATCTTCAAAAAGAAAGTTGCGTTCAAGGAGAAAGCAAGAATATAAAATAATTTATTTATGATATATCTGAAAGGTTTAGGTCAATCTCAGCACTTCAGAAATCTTGTTTTGGAAGTGTGTTATTCTGTACCTCATGTTGATGTACATCCTATCCTGGAAACCTTGGCCACAAGCTACTGTTTTGAGATTATCACTGATCTTTGGACCTTAGTAATGTGCAGTTTGGCAGTTCCCATATGTTCTCAATAGAATCCTTTACCCTCAGTTACACAGAGAACAGTTTTACTTTCACAAAAATGTGAGTTCTTTACTTAGCAGTTGTATTCTCTTCTCAGCTATCTCAGGTCTTTGAGGAGAAAAATGCCCTCTCCCTTCAGCTGCGGGGTAGCAGTCGGAACATCTGTGAGAGCCACCAGCACTACAATGAGGTTCTGAACCGCTGTTTGGTGCTTGAGAGGCAGCTCCAGGAACTGCAGTCTGCAGACAAGGGCATGGTAAGGGTGGTCTTTTTGGTGCAAGCAAGGGAAAGGCTTATTGCAGATGGCTCCACTAGCTGTGCAGCATTGTAGCTACTTTCTATCCTCTTCATTCAGTGCTACCTGCTATACATTCATATCTTCTTTCAGGAGCTGTTTGCAACAGATGCTGCTCCAGGAGCACCCCAAGAAAAGAATGAGCCTCAGAGAGGCAGTTACACACCAGAACTGCAGGAGTTGCAGCTGAGGTAAAGAAAGCCTGAGAAAACAACAGTGGGGATGTTAGTCCTGATGGAGGTCTCTGGGCTACTGATGAACCTATTTCTGTTACTCTCCGTAAGAGTGTCAGAAAAATGCAATTTCATACTAGGATCTTGTGGAAGTGGAGGAACTGTTATATGTACTTGACGGCTGTCATTAGTTATCTCTTTGGATAGAACTTCAAAAAATGAAGAGACAACATGCCGTAACACTTCCAGTTGACCATCAACAGCCAAACTGGCATCTTTGATTGGATGAGCTGGGTCCTCACTAACTGCTTAAGTATATGAATGGTCCTGGTCTCAAGGCTGTTAGCCTGAGAGTGTCTGAAATTGAGACCTAGCACATGATTCCTTGTAATCTTCTGGAACTAAGATCTGGTACTTGGTTCCTCATACCCTTTCAAAATAATTTTCAGAAGGTGCAGTTGTGGATGACAGAGACGAGGAACTCCTTCCTGATGTGGCACAGAAGCTTCAAGAGATTTATCCTCTCTCTTGCTTTCCAAATAATTTAAATACATCAATAAAAGATAACTAAGTCTTCTGTGTGAAGTGGAAGGGAATTGGAGTCTGTTTACATACTGCATCAATGAATACAATAGAAACAGAATAGTCCATGAATTAGCCCTTTTTGGCATATGTTTCGTTATTTTCTGACAGGTTGTCCGAAACAGAACATTTACATACCAGCACAAAGCAGGATCTGAGGTATTTAGAGGAGCAGCTGGAGGAAGAACAGGACCGTCGTCTTGCTGTAGAGGAGGCGCTCTCTGCAGCGCAGGATCAGATCAGGCGGTGAGTGAGCTTGAGCAAACAGGCAGTATTACCATAAAAATATGGTGATCCTAACTCTGTGTTCATCTGCACTTCATTACATCCTTCTGTCAAATGTCACTGGGGGCATAGAAACAACTATAATATGTCTATCACAGAATGGTTGAGGCTGGAAGGGACCTCTGAAGGTTATCTGGTCCAACACCCCTGCTCAAGTAGGGCTACCTAGAGCCAGTTGTCCAGGACCATGTCCCGATGGCTTTTGAATCTCCAAGGGTGAAGGCTTCACAACCTCCCTGGGCAACATGCCAGCGCTTGGTCGCCCTTGCAGTAAAAAAGTGTTTCCTGATGTTCAGGCTATCCTTCAATTGTAGACAAAGATAGAAATGAGATGCCAGCTTTCTCAATGAGTTAAATTAACTACTGGAAAATACAGTTTGGAGACTGGGAATTGGGTGAATGCAGAAGCGGAGTTTTCATACTTCCAGGTCATGTGTCTCTCCTCCCCGCTGCCTTGTATCCAGTCCTGTTGTTTGCACTGCACATTACACTCAGACCTTGGTGAGGCAAAGGGTAGCATAGGAGGCTGGGATCAGTATGTAATGATTTCTCTCTGCTGCTCCTTGTTTCTTACTAATTTCCTCCTTCCCCTTGCAGCTACCACCCTTTGTTAAATATATTTGAGCAGAGGCACTTTATGCTCCTCCGGTTGTAGTTTTGGCACACGGTGAGGCATCACCCATTGCCATGCCACCTGGAACCTGCAGGGCTCCTCATGGCCTCCTGCCACACAGCCCTCCCTTGCAACTCCCTGTTAACAAAACCTTGCCACTTAAACCAAATACGCTGTGTAACTCAGGTTACTTGACAGATGCACTTATAGTCAGCAGAGAAAAGGAGGCTGACCTAGACTAGATTTTAGGATTAGGATACAGTGAGTCGCATGTTAGAAATGCTTGTTTCTCCTCATTGACTATAAAAGCGGGTTTTATCATGTAACTTCATCGTAGGCATTTGTGCTGTGCATTTCCTGATAGTTAAAATAAACCTCACTATTGGAGTCTTTCACATGAAAACAATGGCATTCTTCTGACACACGTGCTGATTCAGACAAAAAATAATGGTCTGCATGGAAGAATTCTGGATGAAGTTTCCTGATAATTGCTACACGACTCAGACAACTGTAGCCCCTTCTAACATTAAAGTCTATGAAAGCCTCCTACAACTGATTTCACTTCACTAATGCTAGCCCGAACATTTGACAATGCTGCTTCCGCATTTCATCCTTTAATAGTATCTCGTCAGTCTTGAATATCTGTCACTAGACAATAGTTAGCAAGAACCAGCGCTACTGGGACCAGAGTTGGCTTCCAAAATAAATTCACAGAATTCAAAATATACAGTTAAATCATCTGAACTGCCTTCTTTCGTGTCACACACTGAAATTTTACTTGAAAGCCCCCATGTAGAACACAGGGACCTCAGTTAATGAGTTTGAAATTCCTGAAAGACAAAGGGGAAAAAAAAACACCAAAAAAATCATGAGTTTTGAAGTGACGAGATATAAATTAGGGTAAGAAAGGACTCCAGTGCCAGCAGCTGAATTGTCCTCTCTAGTGGAGAGGAATGGTAATCTGCTGTCACGGTTTAAAGCTGGGCTGGCTGTTA
>VZSC01006422.1:10469-37595 GCA_013398225.1 Steatornis caripensis | reverse complement strand
GGTCCCTTCCAACCCCTACTATTCTATGATTCTAATACAAGTGATTTACAAAAAGTTGCTTAGGACAACAATAAGAGGAACAAGATCTGAATTTCTCCCAGTTCTGAGGCCTTGCTTTAACCTTTGTGTTTCAGGTTGGCTTCAGGCAGCAAAAATGGGAGTAGATATAAGGAGAGGTGGAAAGGGAAATAATTTGNGGGTTGGACTACATGATCTCTAGAGGTCCCTTCCAACCCCTACTATTCTATGATTCTAATACAAGTGATTTACAAAAAGTTGCTTAGGACAACAATAAGAGGAACAAGATCTGAATTTCTCCCAGTTCTGAGGCCTTGCTTTAACCTTTGTGTTTCAGGTTGGCTTCAGGCAGCAAAAATGGGAGTAGATATAAGGAGAGGTGGAAAGGGAAATAATTTGTTTCTTCCAAAATCAAGATATTAAATAAAATCAAAGCAGCACAGAAAGAAGTTTATTTGGTTGTAATTGCCTGTGTAGAATAACAGGGAGGTGGGAATAATTTACAGATTAGTATAAACTGGATGTATTTGGCAGCGACTGGTTTGGAAGCTTCAGGTAATTGGTATATTAGCATCGGTTTGTGGAACCATGTGGAAAGAATGCGGTAGCAGCTGTTTTCCAATCACTTGTTTTGGAATAGGAGCAAATGATCTCGAATCCCAGGGGATTGGTGTTAAGGCCACTGGGTTATATTCAAGCCGGGTTTGGAATTGAAGTTTACTCGAAACTGTTGCATGCGGAAGGGATGCCTTGTCTGCAGGCAGGAGAATTTGAGCTGAGCAGTAAGTACCAGAAATAATGCTGTTAGCACTCAACTTCTGAAAATCTGGATGGAAACATCTTAGCACTGCTTGAGCGCCCCATGTATAGAATCCTCTTCTAATTCTCATCTTGATGGATAAGCTCTTGTTTATTGTAAAACCAAGTAAAAGACACAAATAATTGAAATTTGGTGTTATGTATGTAATCCTTAATACTGCCTATCAACGCACTATGAATTGCCTCAAAACCTATGGTTAAGACAGAAGACTGAGCTGGTTTTAAGTCTGCTGTTAGATGGAAGCGAACCTGTGTGGATAGGTAAAACCAGATTGTAAACTTGGCCAGTAGTAGTCAGTAAACTTAGGTTTCAAGTGGGAGGTGAGGAAGTTAAAATGGGAAAGTAAATGATGGAACCTGAAAACTGTGTCCAGTAACATGAATATAAAGAGATTTCTTAACTGTGTTAAGAACAAAAGGGAAACTAAGAATAGTTAGTTGAATTTTCAGTAGTTTTCTGGTGTGCATCTGGCCAGCAGGGAGGAGGAAAGAACATAGAAGGAGAGTTGATGTATTTGTATACTCCAGTGTGATCCTCTCCACTCAAACACATGAAGGTAAATATTAGCTTAATAGGTAAATATTAGCTTAATAGATGTAATCTCTTTTTTTAATTGGTAGAGCTACTTTTCATGAAGGAGTCCTAAGAGTTTGTTGATGAACCTTCTTGAGCAATAAATGGTCGAAAAAGCAAAACTACTTTCACCGACATTTAAATAATAATACAAAGTTAAGCCAGATCTTTTTTATTTTGTAACGCGCTTGCTCCCAGCTTTCCACAGGGGCGTTTTCTCATGTCTCATCAGTCTGACATGATGTCTGTGATGCAACTCATCAGGTCGTTCTTGGGATCAGTAGCATCTGTAAACGGAGTTGCTCTTTTCTATGGCTCCTGAGGATCTGCATGATGAAGTGTTGACAGTCAGCCACACAGCAGATGCTGATGTCATCTGTGTATATGAAAATGGGGCATGTGTCCTCTCTCTTTAGAGTGTTTGTGATTTTTGTCTATATTTTTGACCTATGACCTTGTAATCACCGATCAAGGTGATTAGACAGGGCAGTACAGCATCTGTTTTGAAGAGATGATGTCCCGGTCAACTTACATGGCATAACCTTCCCACGCAAGCTGCGATGTGTTCAAGAAGCAAAATGAATGAAGGAAAACAGCACTTGTAGTGTTAACAGTTTTCTGAAATGCGCATGTCATCTTTTGTGATGCCTAAGGGTATGTTCCCTCAGCCCTGCTCTGTTGACAGGCTGACTTTGCTTCACTCTAGAGACTCAAAAACAATACAATGTAGTGGATAGTCAGAAATTTTATGGTGGTAGTGTTATGATAGATGCATTTAGGTACTGATACTTAACCTGAACGGGGTTCACAAGCAATGCTGTCTGTCAGACCACAGAAAGATCAGTGGGCAGCTTCTCTTCCACACATCTGCAAAATGCTCCTGAGCCTAACTACTCTCGAAGTGAGTAAAAGTTCACGGAACCTTCTTTTTCTGCATCCCCTCATTTCGTGAAATAATCACCAACCCTTTTTACCTCCACCTTTGTATAAGAAACCTGGAATTAGCTCTGACTGTCACCATATCCCTCACAGAATGTGCTTTCATTAACATTTTAATCCAATCTAAGGTGTCCAAGAGGATGTACAGCCCATCCCTCCTGAGCCCAACTGGGTGGTCCCAGTCCTGGCCTTCAGCC
Source organism: Steatornis caripensis (assembly GCA_013398225.1). Taxonomy (NCBI): domain Eukaryota; kingdom Metazoa; phylum Chordata; class Aves; order Caprimulgiformes; family Steatornithidae; genus Steatornis; species Steatornis caripensis. Next base: position 35,048 of record VZSC01006422.1, on the reverse strand, counting down.
ATCACCAGCCCAGAGAGTCAGGAGCTGCTTTTCCTAGACTGGCATCTAGTGACCTTGGCCAGTGCAGGGCTGGTGGCAGGAACACGTGGAGGAAGAAGGTTGGTGGAATCGCCCCTTTCAGCAACAGCTTCATCGTAGGTTGATTTAAGCTGCTTGTGTAGCTTTGCCCAAATCTAGTACTGCTCCAGAGGGACTGATATTGGGTCTGTTTTCAAGGGGAACTGTACAGAGCCATGTACGTCAAGACTTTGTCACTGTCAAGGTGAATTAGTTGAAAAAAATTAGTGTTAGATGTGTGAAAGGGTTGATTTTTAAGCATTGCTTAGTATGGAAAGTGTATCTGGTGTTTTTTCTAAGGAAAAAAAAAAAAAAACAACATGCAGTTTAATTTATATGTTGTGGATTTTTAGTGTTTCCTAATGGAAGTCTTTGCTTTTCTGCTTAAAGTGTTGTATGGTTGCTTTTGCAGTTATTTAACATGCTCTAAATACAATCTAATTGAGGAGAGGTTTGCCTTCCCCCGTGCCCCCCACCCTCCTCCCCCTTTTCTTCAAAGTAGTCTCCTCTTGTGTAAAGAGAATTACTAGGTTTTGGGTTATTTCCTGTACCACTTTTATTTCTGCTTTTCATTTGTATAGCTGCATTGAACAAATACAAATTTGGGAATGATATATTTCCTAGAAACTTAAAAATGCTAACCTGATTTATAATATGAAGTAAGACTACCTCTACAATGAAGTTCTTTGCCCAGCTGCCAATATACAGTCTTGGACAAGTCAGAGTCTACAAATGTACAGCTTGTGTTGAACTTTAGGCATTTGAGCAGTCCCTTTTGGTTTTAACACTACTCTTTACCTGCGTTTGGTGTTTTGACACTTTTTAGTATTAGAGTATGGCAGTGTGAACTGTCAATTCCAATAAAGTAAGGAATAAAACTTCAGAATGCCCCAATGTAAAATCTTCGAGGGATGCAGTTACTTCAGAGCCCTAAATTGGTCTTGGAACACTTCACCCAGGCACTTACGCAAATCTTACCCAAAATAAGGCAGGGATTGGTATCTCAACATCAGCTACATCTCCTCCAAGAGCAAAGCCACGTATGGTTTAATAATACAATTAACAACTGCTAGTTCTTTTCTCAGTCTCATTGTGTATTTCACCCTTGTGTGAGGAGGTGTTCATTTGTGTCTGCAAGAACTTTGCTTACAGGAGCATTCCAGTTGCATCATGAGGACTTGGTTTAGAAGTCCAGAGCGGTGGTAGGTGCCCTGTCCCTGGAAACATTCAAGTTCAGGTTGGACGGGGCTCTGAGCGACCTGATCTGGCTGAAGATGTCCCTGCTCACTGTAAGAGGGGTTGGATGGGATGGCCTTTGAGGGTCCCTTCCAACCCAAACTGTTCTATGAGTCTATGAAAAATTGTATGAAAATTGTATGTCCCCAAAATGTGACTAACAGAGAGGAGATTGTTTTCTCTCAAATGTTTTTCTTTCATGTCTTGAAACACAAACACTCTCTCCTTTTTAGAGGTGCTCGGGATAGTTACATTTCTGTACATTACATTCCTAGGAACCTACAAAATTATTTCTTGAAATCTAAACTGCCATTTAAAAACAACCTCAGTTTGTGTTACAGTTCTGCCTCAAACCCGAAATGGAATGTAATCTTTGTTTTGATCCACAGACAGCTGAAGATAGTGTTTACTCGTGCACCCAGTCTATCTCAGAGAGGCTCAGGATGGTAAAATATTTGCACCATATAGGACATTTTCCCCAGCACAAAAGAAAAGCCTGTGTAACCAGTTTACTTAAGGCTAAAGAAAGACAGATAGATCATTGCAGCTGGGAGCTATTCTCCTGTCCAGCTGATAAATATCTTGACTTGTTTCTAATGTGTATTTGGCAGCAAAGCCTGGTCCTTCTCAGACCTGAAAAGCGTGTTAGTGGTCCCAAGACTTCTCTCATTTTTCACGTATATTCATTGCTATATCAGAAATCTGTTACCTCTCACAATAGCCTTGTCTTGCCTATTTTTTTTCTACAAGGACCGCCTATCGTTGTGTTCTCTTCTTCCTTCTTCCCCATGACTCCAAATATTCGCATTGCAGATAGGCTGCTTTGCACCTGGTAAAAGGTGGGAGAGCACTCCCTGGGAGTCACTGTCTCCCTTTTCCCAGGATCAGTTTCACCAGAGCTGGAGACAGCGCCTGTCCTGCCCATCAGCATCCCGTGTTAGCAGAGGCATGGTTGTGCAGCCTCTGTCAACAAGGCACATGATCTAGAATGGCTTTCTCTACAGGCTTGCTGTGCTTTGGCAAACATGACCATGACCTATTTCTTAAGTACTGGTCTCTACCCACAGAAGTATGTCTGTTTTCTGTCTGATATGAGGTTATTGGTTTATCTGAATCCTTCCTGTGTCTTCAGACAGCACGTAGAGCAACTGGCAGGAACGCTTCGCCTCTGCCTTTACTTGGACACCCTCTGAGCATCCTCCCTGCTCACAGCACTGCGCATCCTCTCCTTTAGGCTTCCCTTCTGACTGTAGCGTTCAATGTGAAGAGTCTTCTAGTCACCCCTCTTCAGTGCTTCATTGTGGGTGCCCAGCGACACACCGCTTCAGCAATACTCTAGTTTCAGTACATTTTAACTGCTGCCATATTGTTTTCCAGGTGAGATCAAGGGCTAAAGCATTGGGTTGTTGGCTGCATCTCATTGTTTCTTTACAGTAAGGTGTCAGATTTTGCTCTTTAACAGAGTGCATGAACTACCACCCTGCGAAATTGAGTGGTAGGGTTATTTTGCTTTCTTTTTTCCCTTTTCCTGAACCTCAGTGATCTTTTAAACTAGATCTTTCCTTCTCTCGCTTTTCAAGCAGATCCTCACAAAGGAAACTTTGAATGTAGCAGTGCATGTCTTGTCACGAGAGCTGTGTAGCTGCCTGGAGCTTGGCACTCTTGGTGAGCGCTCATCCCCCCTGTGCTGTCCCTGCAGGGCTTGTCATCTGTGATCCTGATCTGTGTCCACCTTGTTCAAGTGCCAGCAAAAAAGTGGCAGTGATGCTGCTCTGGACAACATCTCCCTGCAACGTCCTGGAAGGAACCCTGCTGCAGGGAGGCCCTTCGCCCTCTCTTGGCTGGAAAACTTTCTGAGTGTGCAGGCACCTCGGTGTGTCCCATTGCCCGAAAATATCCCATTGCCCAAGTGTGGGTGCTGTCTGCCCTCCAGCCCTGCACACAGCTGCAGGGGAAGGATGGCAATGGGTCCTCTGTTGCTTTGACTGTGGTGGGAAGGGGTCACTTCACGTTTTAGTGCAGCACATTCAGGTGGTAATAAACTGTTAAACATGTAACGTGTAGCATCGCTTTGGGTCTCTGCAAAGGAGCTAAACCCACGTTTTGAGGTGGAAGGAATAAATAAAGAGGGAATTTAAGTTCCTTGAAAATATTTGCAGCTTTTCGTGTAGAAGCTGTGGTATATGAACATTTCATAAATATCAATAGCCAAATTCTTATTTAAATGTGCCTTAAAATACCTTCTCAGATTATAGCAGGAGTTACTACCTATCAGTTCTTTGAACTGCTTGTCATTTTTGTTGGGGCCTTGTATTTTCTGGTGATCTCTTTATTCCTTTGAAAGACTTACTTGGGAAATAACTAGTGGAGAATCACAATCAATTTTTATTGAGAACAGAGAAAAGTTGTTCAAAGAGTAGATATTTCAGAATCATGTGCCTGGACTTGCATTAATCAGGGATTGCTATTCTCCTATGGCAGGAGAAGTTTCACTAATGAAGGAGCACAAGTGTCGTCGTGATGAGTGACAGCTGCCTTTTTGGTTCCGGTGACTTCAGCAGTAGAGAAGGTGGAAGCCAAATAATAATATGATTCAGTACAGGAAAAATATGCAAAAGCAGAGGTGAGGGCTTAGCAGGAGGGTGTCGGAAAAGTGGGAAGCAGAACAGAAAAACAGACACCTAAGATGGTGGGATATTGTGGGCAGGTTTTGTTTGGGGTTTTTGTTTGTTTTGGTTTTGGGTTTTTTTGTTTTTTTTCTCTTTTAACATGGTAGCAGTCCAGTACACAAATCTGAGCAAGGAATGTTTCTACCTGACTTGCTGCCTTTTCCTGAGGGAGATAGGTCTGATCGGATGCCTAAAAACCGTGTTGCAGATGTGCACCCCAGCTGCTGCAGCTGTCTAAAGGAGGGAATGGGAATGGGATAATATCTCTTTCTAGAAGGCTGCTGCAGCCTCTAGGAAGTGCTAGGATGATGGAGAGTGTGGAGGGTGTCCCAAAACAGGGATTCAGCTGCTGTGGTGGTGGGGTGCGCCTGTGCTTGACAGGAGCTGAAAGAAAGACTGTTTATTTTAAAGTCATAATTTTAATGTGAACGCTGTTCCGTTCACTATGAGAGGAGCCAGAAAGGTGCTTGTGGAGACATGGTTAAATCATGCTGTACATAACTCTGCACATAACAGCATTGCTGAAAGTTATTAAAATGTTAGTCTAGAAAGTAGAAACGGAAAAAATTCTTCAGATAAACTGATCTGTCTTTCTACTCCCCCCTCTACCAGTCCGAGCAGGACTTTCATATTCTTGAGGACTCTCTGTCTCTCTAGAATGACTTAGGTGATACTGTACTCCATCTCTGTCAGGATGGTTGGTATCAAGCCTCATTCATTGATAAGGAAACTACTCCAGGAAGCCTTGTTTGCTCAGTTTCTTATCAGTACTCTGATTAGGTTCCTCCAAGTGGTAACAGTTCTCCCCTGAATTTATTGCATTTCAGATTCTTGTAAGCTGCCTTCAGGCATTCACTCCTTGGTCCTGGTGCTTGGCTAGTCTGTAGTAATATAGTTTCACTTCTAACAGCAGTGACTTACTCAGCAATGTGGAAACATATGTCTAGTGAAACCCTCATTATGTTATTGCACAAATTAATGGTTTTTCACATCTTGAAATCTGCATTTGGTTTTCCTTCCTCCATCTCAAAAAGGATATAGTAGGAGAAGAAAAACTGATGAGAAGGACAGCCTGTGTGATCAGAGAAATAGGAAAGAATCTAAAGTATGCTATTATTAGTCAACCCAAAAAAGTGAAATAACTAAGAGAAGATGTTGGAAATCTGTAATATCGTGAATGGTATGCAGAAGGTGAATAAGGAATATTTATTTGTGCACCCTTAAAATAATATTAATTAGGATGCTCAGTGAAATCAATCAAGTATAAAGTACAAGACAGGAAGCGCTACCTTATGTAGCGTATCGTGGTACTGTGGAGTTCATTGGCATAGGACAGATGTGGAGGTCTTGAAGGGACTGGACAGTTTAGTGGATGCTGTTCCTCTACCTTGGGAAATCCATGATTTCTAGAAGCCAAGGGGGCTAGTCAGGGGAAAGATTTCTCTATTTACATGCTGCCTAAGTGTTCGACAAGACAGAGATTAATAAGTAAAATGGACTTTTGGTCTAAGTACGCCGTTGCCTCTATTCTCTCAGGCTACTGAGTTTGTTTACCTGGTGTGGGAAGTGGTCAGTCCTTTGGCCCCTTGTTGACTTCAGCATTCCTGCTAGTGTTGCCAGACGTCAGCCTAACTGATGGCTTGGGAACTCTTGGTTGGGTTCAGCTGTGACTGCCAGCACTGCCAAACCTGGCATTGATTTCGGCCAGCAGCAGGTTAGTCCTTAATGTTGGTGTTAATGGTATCATCTTGCAGTGGCACATCGTATGTCACTGTGAGCAGCCCAGGATTCTGTTGATGCTTCTTGACCTATTCAATCTTCTTATACAGCTATTTACATAGTTGCAGAGGTGTAATTCTCCTATCATGCTTCAAGGTCTTTTGGATGATAAACTGATTGACCTCTTCCTCATACTCCTTCAGTAGTTGCTTCCCAAGTTATTCGTAGGTAGCTCTTTTTTGTAAGGTTTCCCATAGCATTGCAAAATGAAATGTGAACAGTCTGCTAGGAAACTGAGTTAGGTATAAATATATCAATAAGAGCAGAAAAATTTCTGTTCTAGACCTGTCTGTTTTCAATAGGCATGTATTTTGTTGCCCGTTCTCACTTGGCATTCTTCTTCTCATGCTCATTAATTTTACTGTTTTTACATAATTCTTATTTTACATGTTTCCTGAAATCACAGAGAGTTTCAGTCCACCCACTCTGCCCTTTTCCTGAAAATGCTATGTGATCAAATTTACATTAACACCTAGCCAGTTCTCATGGTTGTACGATCTCATCTTCAGTGTATGTGCAGTGCAGGAAAACTTGGGAGGCAGAACTGTGAGTAACTTCACCACTAAGCAGATGCCCAAGTTCAAAAAGTAGCCAGTAGCTTTTATTTTAAAGCCTGTGGAGAGGTACAACTCTTCCATCTAGTTCTGTCTCTTTCAATGTGGTTACTGAGGTCTCCATCGCGCTTGCGTGTGCTCTGGGTGCCTTTGGGACTACTACTAGAGCTAGCTGACTTCAGATCACATCAGAAAATGTTTGGCTTCCTGACGGAGAAATGAGAGAGGATAAGGGAACTGGAGAAATCGTATGTTCTAGTGTTTTGCTTCCTTTGCCAGGCTTTCCACCCCCTACACTGTAACCATTCATGGAGAGCGTATTGGTGACCTTGGGCTCGCTATGTGTACAGCACGTGGGGTTAGCAGTACCTGTCAGACCTAATGGATTCAGTGGAACTTTTTCTCTGAAGGTCTGAATTTTTTTTGATTTATGATTTTAAAGTTTTATATGCACAATTTTAAAATGTAGGCTAGTTAAGACTTTCCACTATTCACAGTGATACAATGTGGTTTGTAATTGCCAAAGCCTGCCAAGTAGTTATGCTCAGTGTAAGAATGGTGTCCAGAACCCCTTGTTGGTGGGATTTAAAAAAAAAAAAAAAGTATCCAAACAAGACGTGTCAAATGTTGGTTTCAGGAGACAGATAGGTTCACAGACCGTGACTGCTTCTTTTGGCCTGTAGTTAAACAGGCTAAACAATATATATTCTTGCATATCGGTTTTAAAGAAGAGCAAGCGGGCTAATTGTTGGGCTTATTTAGGATTTATTAACCTTTATTGGCAAAAGGACTGAATTATGTTTAGTCTAAACTCATCTTTTAAACCTTTTCTCTTTAACTTGTCTGTACAGTTTTGGATTTTGAACTATGTGTGAGTATCTAGCTCACTCTTCTGTACTGCAGCATGGTTGTGTTGGAGACCCTGCTAAACAAACAGACCCACAGTCCTGTTAGTCAAGAACTAGAGCGTATTATGTGTCTCCTTGCAACACAGTATTTAGGGTTATAACTTTTCACTAGACAGTATTTTTTTATCTCCAGGCCTAGGCAGCTGATGCAATTAGGAGGACCTGAAAAATAGAGTGCATTTTACAGAATGGGAAAGGGGTGTGAGAGAGAGGAACATCCCCTCCCAGGTTAGGAAGCTGTAGAGGAGGAAGTTATCTGTATTACTAGAGTGTTTTGTGGTCTTGTGCCATGGTGGCATAGTGGATGCCATCATGGTCAGCTCTCAGTCACCGTCCCACCTTCCAAACACAAAGCTTTGGAACGAAAATGTTTGGCTAATGCCAAACATCGTAAGCTCTGCAGAGAAACTGCATTTATTGCATGTTGTTATTCCTCCCATCCACACACAGACTTCAACTTTTTCACATTCAGCAGGTACAAAATCTCTGCCTCTNTGCCAAACATCGTAAGCTCTGCAGAGAAACTGCATTTATTGCATGTTGTTATTCCTCCCATCCACACACAGACTTCAACTTTTTCACATTCAGCGGGTACAAAATCTCTGCCTCTCTCTCCATCTCTCTGGGCTACTCTATTTTTATACCCTCCCCCTCCCCCCCCCGCCCCCCCAAGGTCTTACTGACGTACATCTAGTTAGTATGAAATAACTGTTCTTAGCAGATTCCTGCTTTGTATGCTGTTTCAGAGCTAAGCAAGAGTTAATATATCTGAAAACTTGTCTACTTTTTCCAGCTAGACCAAATGATTTACTAGAAGATAAAGTCTACCTATGAACCTTTCTTGTCTGTCTCCCATGATAGGTCGCAGCCAGCTTAGGTAGTTTGCATGCATGGGTGTGATACATAGTTCTAATTGTGGACTAAGTGGACTAATTGAAGTGGTATCTTCAATTAATACCACAAAATAGTGTGAATGCACTCATTTTTGGTTGGGGGAGTTCCTTCAGGCAGGGTATTGTCAGTATCGGCAGTGGTATGTAAATAACGGGTTAAGGAAACATTCACTGCTTGACACTTCTTTGTCATAGCGTGTTTCTGATGGTCTAATACTGCGCTCTGCTATTGTTGTCATTACCTGTTTTTTCCATCTTTCACCATAGGCTGCTTTGACTTTGATCAGAGGAAGATGGCGTGACAATGGTGGAAATACAAATGGTCAGAAAAAGACAGCAAGAAACCTAATTTTAGAAGTTTAACTGTGGGTCTCCAGTGTCAGAGATGAAATGTCTGAGATCATTGAGTGATGCTGTGTTCCAACAATGCTGTCAGGGAAAATCCAGCATCATCCTCCTCTTCCTTTCCCTACCTCTGTCCTTCACACCACGTGTACTATCCACATGTACTTAAATTGTGTGTGTTTAATCCCTGCACGCTTTCTGCCTCTATTACATTGTGGGAAAAACATCTTTGCTGTGTGTTACGACTAACCATGGCGCTTCTCCTGACCGCATCCTTGGCAGGTAATGGGTGCGGTGCCCCTGCAGGGGCGTCTGGATGTACTGAATGTACCTTCAGCTGCGTGCACGGGGCTGGGCTCTTGCGAGTCTCTGTTGACTGAAGGAGGCGGTCTCTGACTGCGTAGCCTCTGGAGGACGCTGAGGCAGCCCCTAGCATTAATCTCGCTGTGGAAACGGGCTGGCAGGAGGGTCAGGTGCACCATGCTTCTGAGCCCCTCCTTTCTTCTTACGTACATTACAGTGGGGCAGGCGAGTCTTTGCCCTTCTTTCTACTATCGGCCTCTTGCTCTCTGGAAATAACAAAGGTTGCAGCAAAGCCTGAATGCGAGCCAGAAGCCCTGTGCTGCTGTTCCCTGTCCATTCCTCCCTGACCACCTTCTGGAACTGCTGGCTTGGATCGCGGGAACAGTCCCCCCAGGAGGGCAGGGTCTTCCTGCTCCTAGTCCTGGCTGCTGGCTTTGCTGGGCCCAGCCCTGCCTTGCCTTCTCGCCTCTCCCCATCTTGGCCAGGCTGCAGCACCCTCCTGGAGGCAGCAGGACCTTTCCGAGGGGCTGGGGACAAGCAGGCTGGGCGAGCAGGGCAGCCATGCGTGGTCTCTCTGCGCCCCGGCCCCACTCCTGGAGCTGGGGCTGTGCACCACCCTTGCCCCCACCAGGTATGTGGATCTGGGCTTGGGGTGCAGACGGTGAGCCCTTGGGGCCGACGTCACTTTTAGAGCACTGGGGTTGGCTGGGCAGCAGGCATCTTCCCTGATCCTCAGCTTTGCCTACTGTTTGCTGTGGTAAGAATTGGAAATAGCTACCCTACTCGTGCTCCTGAGAGCTCGCGTGTGCCTTTCGGGTCTTGCAAGGGTTCCTGCAGGTGCAGTGAATTTTGTGTACTGTGGCTGGTGGAAAAATGTCTTCTGAACAAGCTTTATGCTTTCTGATACTTGCCTGTATACTATATGCATGCACGTTTTGCAGGACTCTCAGCATACTTTTACCATCAGAGTTTTAAAAGGTATTTAAATATGATGTGCTGGTGGCGAAGTGATGATTAACCAGTATTTGTTGTGGTCGTACTGATGCAGTATCAGTGTGTATGTTCATCTGCTGATGGCTGCCTCAGCCTTGATAGTAGCTCATCACACAAAGTACTTGGATCCAACAGCTGAATTGTGTAGTAATCACTGAGAAAAACATGGGGGCAGTTTTGTATTGATACGGTATCATGTATACGTTACTCTTGCAGAGTTCCTGAATAATTACTAAACGTGCTGTACTTGCTAAAGTTTTGCTTGACTTGCAATGCAACTTTAAGGCTAATAGATATTTTTGGTGTGCCTTCTTGTTCCTGTTCACAGCTGAAATTTGCACACCCTGTAGACCTCTTCCAAAACATATGGCTAGGCAAACATCTTTAATGTCAGTTACTTGAATATTTTTTTTCTCTTTAGATGACAATCAAAACAAAACCAATGAAAAGAAAGAGAAAAAAATGGTTTCTCAGAAACCCCATGGTACCATAGAATATACGGTAAGTATTGGTGTGTGCTTTGTTCATGTCTGCTTTTTGAAAGCGGAGTTCTTGAGGTTGAGAAGGAGCTAGTGGCACAAAACTGAAAGCACCAAGTGAATACTGGCTATCTCAGTAGAGATTGCTGCAAATAGCATTGTGTGGGAAGAGCTAACCTCATAAGCCACTGTTCAACCGAGGTCCGCTGCCTCTTCTCACAGCTGCCGGTCCTGTTTTTACTTCGACAGCACGGCTCTTTAGTAATCAGTCTTGTTACTCTGAAAAATACTTCCATTCCACAGTGTTGCTTAGTGGCTGGCCTGTGCTTGGTCCTGAGACGATGTGAGACCTCTTTAAGCTGGAGCAGGGTGGCAGTGTGTTGCTGTGGCGCTGCAGAGGACTGTCTCTCCTCAGAAAGTCTCTGTGTGAGCTGGCTAGGTCCCTGAATCCCACCCTCCATCGCACAGAGCGACTGTGGAAGGCGAGTGTCCCAACTGGGAACAGCACAAATGCCTGACGTGCTGCCACTGCTGAAGGTGTAATGAACTTCCCAGTGCGTGTCCTTCCCCACTTGGCAGGCCAGTCCTAAATAAGGTGGTGCTGCTTTGGAGTGTTATGAGAAAAGGAGAGGGACATCTCTAACACCTTTCCGTTTTATCTCCTGTATAGTATCAGAGAATTTTTTTTTTTCTTTTTAGTGATACCGGCTTATCACCTAAGTTGTTAAACAGAGAGTGTGTTAAGATCATAAAATCTATTCCTTGCAAACAGTTTGTTAGATAGTTTTAGTTCATCTGGTGTACTGAATGTGTTCACTATAGTATCTTAATGTGTTCACTATAGTATCTTAAGCTTCAACTCTTTCTTCAGGCTGGAAATCAGGATACCATAAACAGCATAGCATTAAAGTTTAACATCACCCCAAACAAGCTTGTGGAGCTCAATAAGCTTTTCACGCATACTATTGTACCAGGCCAGGTAAGTATTTTATGGGTTTTTTTAATACCTGAAACCTCATTATTTGCTATGCGTTTAAAAGCTTTTTACAACTTTCACATATCTTTTAGGTACTTGGACACAAGGATAATGAACAGTAATCTAAATCCCTCAAAAGGGAACTCACTAGATTATTACCTGGAGGGGGTAGAGGGAGCTTTGTAATTGCCGTATCTGACTTAGGTTATTTATTTGCTGTCACTAAAACTTAAAGATGACTCTGAAGCTCAAGAGGGTAATGGAGCTCTTGCAAGAGAGTCGAATTCTTGGAAAGCCTGGATAAATGCTATATGTAATAAAGAATTAGAGAGTTAGATACAGTAATTGTAATGGGTCTTTGCCATTACTTTGGGGATGAGTCAGTCTCCTGTAAGATGAGAAATTAATGGAGATAGACTGGTTTTGGGAGAATCAAGTAATGGAAATGTGAATGTGAAGGCTAACACCTGGTTCATGAAGAGCAGATCTCTACTTCTGCTTCATGGACATGAAGAGATTGAAGTGTCCTGATTTGCAGGTGGGGAAACTGAGGCACAAAGAGATGATGTGACTTGCTTAACAATACCCAACAACAAAAGCTGGGATAAGCAAAATGGTTTTATTTTTCTGAATGTTTTTAGTTTAAACTGTAAATGTTTTTTTAACGTCAACCTTAAACCAGGACATTTAAAAGTATCTTTCTTTGTTTTCAGACTTGCAACAAATGACTCAGTGTTTTTATTTAGGGTGGAGGTCCAAAGCCATACTGTGGTTTTAGTACAGCAGTACTAAAAATCTGGGATGTTTACTGTGATGGAATGTGAAAGTTCAAACATTGTATTTTTATATACACTTATATTAGTGTAAGAGGTTTTTCTTTTGAATGTAGTGCATGATGCTAACATGCTGGTTCATATAAAGAATTTTTTCTTAAATTTGGAGATGCAAGTATGTTTTTGGAAACAGTCAACCTATAGTAAAGTGTTACAAACTTCTAGCACTAAAAATCCCCTGTCTTTGGCAATGGCCTTCTCTTTGGACCAGAGGTGCTGTTACAAGTTAGTGACTGTTAATAGTCATTTTACAGTTGCTTGTTTGTAGTTGCAGTAGTTGCAAGACAACCTGGGATTGTAGCTTTGAGGGGAAAAAAGGAGATTCTCATTCTGTGGAAAACGTTTTATTTTCTTGCCTGTGCTGCAGAACAACATGTAGAGCTAGATCCTGTAATTAATTAGACCTGCATGTGTCCCAGCATCATGGGGTCCCAGCACCTATGAAGAAGGACTCTAGAATAAGTAGTTGTTAAGGAGCGCATTGCAATCACGAGCTATCAATATTGGATTATCTTTCTAGTAGAACATAGTATTTATAGTGAGCAACTTTTTGAAGCTTGTGTCTTACGGTTTTAACATACATGTTTGTATTTAGATTCTCTTTGTGCCAGAAACGAGTGCTGCGAGGCTGTCTTCTTTCAGTGCTGGTGCTCCTGTTTCTCCTTCATCATCAGATGCCGAATATGATAAACTCCCTGTAAGTCAAACATTGGGTCACTGGTCTTAAACTCACAAAATAATTTTTGATTCTGAAGCTGAGATTCAAGGCTATGTAAATAGCATTTTTTGATATTACAGTTCAGACCTTGTGTGTAGTGGGCTGAGTAACACAAATTTTAATTTGCTGTACTACAAAATATACCTTCTCTGTGAAATATTCCAAATGAAGGGACTTCTGTCTGAGCATAGAAACCCAGTACAAGTTCAGTTGGGCCCGGAGTCTATCATAGAATAATAGAATTGTTTAGCTTAGAAAAGACCTTTAAGCTCATAGAGTGCAGCCGTTACACTAACACTGCCAAGTCCACCACTCAAAGCAATTGAAAATGGTGTATTGTGTAGTTTTTAAATAATAGAAAGTTAAATATGAAGAATTATTTTGGGTTTCACCCTGGAGATTTCTGTGCTGCTCTGCAGTCCAGGGCCTTGATCCTGCATTGGGATCCTTGAGCATGGAGGCTGTTGATTTAGTCTGAGTGGTGAGTTTCTTTCTAGTTAAGCGTATTATGGAGGTAGCCATATATAGGTTTTTCTTATATAGACAAGACTGCTGGATTCAATCTTTGTGAAAGGCATTGGCATAGCTGATCTTTCATTTTTCTTAGAAGGGTGATTGGCCATGATGATTGCAGACAGTAGTTTTAGGGAGTTTAGCTGTCTACCTGCTGATGTTAGAGCGATTAGAAGTTTCAAATCCATAACTAATAAAAGGGAAGTGGAGAGAAGCCTGGACTCAATAACTGTGTTTAACGCCTTTAATGTCTTACGCTTCTGTGCCACCTGCATGGGGAATCACACCAGTGCACAGTGTGCAGAGGCCTTCAGTGTAGATGAAGTGGTGGAACTGGCCCTCTCTTAATGAGAGTACCTCATTGAAGTTCAGTGAGCAGACTTGCTTTGGCATTTTTAAATTTTTTGCCTGTTATTTGTATGGAGGGCTTTTGTAGTGTTATGAGGTTTTTCTTCTGTACAGGATACTGTGGGAGGTGTATGTGCATACATACATACGTAAATGACTACCACTTTTCTTGTTTAAGCAAAAGGAAAGTAGTTGGTGGAACCTGGCCTTTTAGTTGCTCAAAATCTGGAAGTATACGATTCTGATCCTGTTGCTCTGCACTGAACTTTTTCTTTTCTAAGGATGCTGATTTGGCAAGAAAGGCTTTCAGACCAGTTGAGAGAGTACTGTCCTCTACTTCAGAAGAGGATGAGCCTGTGGTTGTCAAATTTTTAAAAATGAATTGTCGTTACTTCACAGATGGTAAGGTAGGTGGAACCTGGCTTTTGGGCATTGTCTGAACTTCTTTGAAAGCAAAATCTGGATAAGTGAGAGAGAAATACTGGGGAATCAAATGTGCTCCGTTAATGTTACGGTGGCATTATCTGTAGCTGCTGCGTTTATTGGTACTGTGGTAATATGCTGTATCATTTGTTCTTTCAGTTGTTTAGTCTGTTTGATAATTGCTTTATGAAAGAATAGCTCTTCTACCCATCTTCGTTCCCTTACCATGTCTTGCCAGAATTATCTGTTTTAAGAGTGTATTGCTAGATACACAGAGAAAACTGCACTTTAGAGTTATGACGTGTCAGGATTAGTTGTCCAGTTCCATCAAATTGTGCAACAACTTTATAAAACAAGCACATGCCTATTTCATTTATGGCTTTAAGCTAAATTTTAACTGTCTCCGGAGCAGTGTTTCCAAATATGTCGATGTTGCTTCTGCACTTGCTAGTGAATGTCATGCAAACACTAATAAAAAGATAAATATTGCGTGATACAACCTTTTCTTTCTCTTTCTTGCAAGCATTCTTGTAACGTACGTGTTCCCACTGGGAATGCAACCCTAGATTTTATAGCAGCTGTTTTAGAAGCGGGGGCACAAAGCTTGGGCAGTATTTTAACCCTCTTTTCTTCTCAAGGTTGCAAGACACTGTCTTCTTGAGCTGTCTACTTTGATATAGCTACTCTTGTTGACTCTGGTTTCAGTTAGATGTCTGCATGTTTGGCTTGTCAAGTTCTCTGGAATTTATAACACTGGAGATGCTAACTATTGTAGTTTAAGCATGTTTTTCCCGTAGTCCTGACTTTTGTAAGATGGATGTGTTTACATCTACAGTTTTTGGCTTCGCATCGGGTGGATGTAGACTGTATTTAGCCACTCATAATTTTTCAGTCTGCTATGTTGTAGAAAGTAATAGAGGGCTACTTGGTGTCTCACATATAAATTAGGGCAATACTGTTGCTTTATTGTGTGGTGCTTGCTAGGGGCAGAGGATACAGATTGCCAGTTTTATGGCTGCAGGACTGAAAAGTAATTTGCAGTCAGAACAGTCAAAAGTGGGGTAGCTTCTTTGCCAGTGTAGCTAAAATCCCTTGTTGCCTTGCTTCCTGCAGTGGCAGGGTAGGAAGTACAGCCTACTGATGTATTCATTGCTTTTCTGGCTAAATAGAGTTACATACCTGTGGGAGAAGCCTCTGCACTTGATTTTGATTCTTTCCTGTGAACACAAACCCGGCAGGTGTATGTGAGTCATAGAGGAGAAGCAAATGGGAAATATATGAAGACTTTGCTTTACAAAGGAGCAGGCACACTTGTACTCACTAGCCAGTGCCAAGCCATCAGCTTGGCATCTCCCTGATGTAAAAAAACCACAAACCAAGCTTGTGTTCCTTTACCTGCCTATTTATTAGCCTTGCTTGGCTTGCCTTGCAGGTGACGATGGATAATTAATAATTTCTACAGTGTAGGTCATTCCTTTTGATCTGTGGCTCCTGTTTGTCAGATGTCATGATTTACGCACAGCTTCTGAGTTGGTCTGGTGAATTTTGTAGCTCGTCTGGAATAGAGGCTGCAGGAGCAAGACATTGGAAATCTCCTTTTTAAACCTTGAAAAATGGTCAGTTGCCATAGATTGAATGCTGAATAATGGCTGATGCAGCCCCTTATCAAATCCATGGGTAGAGCACGTTTTGAAGAATTAAATGTGCCTTGTACAGCTGTGCAAAATATGCTTGGATCAGTGGAGGAGCTACTTCTAGATTAGGGAGAGGCTGTTTCATGTCAGGTCTCTATATATAGAAGCTTTTTGCATGTACCTCTGGAGAGTAGATCAAGGGGAGCTGTAATGTAACTTAGCATAGTAACCTTGATATTTCCATGAGTAAGACTGCCTTCAGGTGTGCTGGTTGCGTAGAAATTCATGTATCGTATGAAGGTGGCTGCACCTAGAATAAAATGGTACTTTTTTTTTTTAAATCCGCTAATCTATTTTTCTGAGATTGATTAACAATCTGCATTTTTAGCTTGTAGTAGCTGGTACTGAAATTTGGTTAGTTCAGATGTTTTTCCTTATCAGTAAGAAACTTCGGTGTCACTAAGCAATCTTTTTCTTTACTTTCTCACAGTGTCTGGCTTGATGCAGTTGGAAAACGTTTTGTTAGCAAACATTGCATGACGGAGCATAAAGAGGCAGGAGAGAGGTTTTTCTTTTTGGGATAGTAGCCTAAAATCCAATACGAAATGATAAGTGAATTGCATGTCATGTGCTAACTCTTCTTTCTTCGATTTTAGGGTGTAGTTGGAGGAGTCATGATAGTAACTCCAAACAACATCATGTTTGACCCACATAAGTCTGATCCTCTGGTAATTGAGAACGGCTGTGAAGAATACGGCCTCATCTGCCCCATGGAGGAGGTTGTCTCAATAGCTCTCTACAATGACATCTCTCACATGAAGATTAAAGACGCATTGCCATCGTAAGGAGTGTTCTTCCCTGAACTTACCTTTACAGGTTTTCAGTAAGGGTCATGGAAAAGGGGGACCGGGAGTGGCGGGAAAGAGTCTTAATGCAGCAGAATAAAACAAATCAGGGAAGGAAAGTGCCAGCAAAGGAATGATTCACTTGTACTGCTCTTCCGCTTTCTTGTTAGAACACTTCAGTGACAGTAAAGAGAAATGAATTATGAATAGTAAAATGAGTCATGAATAGTACCAGTGAAAACCAGTAATTAAAAGCATTGGTGGCACGCCATGGCTGGGCTCTTGCACTGACCCATCTGTGGGTTATTTCAATGGAAGCAAAGAGGGTTAGCTTTGGACCGTTTGTTGTGTTACTGAGACTGTTCTGAGAGTATTTAAAACCATTGAAGATAACAGTACCTTAACTGCCATGTTCAGTACTTGGAGAAATACCAGTCTATGGAATACTTCCACTTCAGAACCAGAAATGCATTGATAGTTTGCATTTATAATACAGAATAGACTTTTTAGGGTGGGCTACTTTCATTTAAGCGTAGTCTAGGCACTGTTTACGTATTTGTTCTAAGCAAGGTTTTGTCCTTGCTTACAGGCAATGCCTGTTTGATCAGTGAAATTATCTACTTCCCTCCATTTTCTCATTTCAAGAAAAACTGTCCGTATATTTGTGTTATGGTCATTACTAGAGTGTCTACTAACTTCTTAGTAACTTTTAAGTGATAAGAATCTTGTACTCTCATTCACCTCAGACTTTTTAGCAACAATGAAGAGCTCAAGTTGTATGCTGTTAAGTTTTTAGAATTCTCCATTTTGAAATGTTTTATGATTGTCCTGCTTTAAAAAGAAATCTTTGAGGAAGTCTGCATTCAAACAGTATGTTTGAGTAATGGACAAAAATAAAAGTAAAAAAACCAAACTCTGTTGCCTGTTACTGTTTTGCAGTAAACGTGTTCAAACAGAATACGGCTTATCTCTGATTTGCTTTCATCCCTAAAATATGTTTATACTGACTAGGGAAGCATGGATGGTTGTAGAGGTTGACTCATTGTCAGGTGTGGGAAATAACAGTATGAATGTGGTATGAATGAAATTCCAGCTGCTAAGTACATGTCCTGTGGTTTTTTCGTTACTGAACTTCTGGTGACTTGCACAGTGTTATTACATGTGTACCATTTCTTCACCTGTGTGGCATATTCTGCCAAGTGATTTTACTCATTTTATTTTGATATGATCGTTTCTGCATTTTTGTCCGTTTTCTTTAAACTCACTTATTTCCACTGATGTGTGTTTATTTTGGAGAAAGTAATTTTTCATTGAGTTTCAGAGCTTAAGTTGGTGTATTATTTATTTTTTCTTTTCAATTTTTTTTTCTGTTTTCATTTTGCTTTTAACATCCTGTGTACATCCATCGTTTTCCCTGACAGTGACATACCAAAGGATCTTTGTCCTCTGTACAGGCCAGGAGAATGGGAAGACCTATCCTCTGAGAAAGATATCAATCCTTTCAGCAAATTCAAATCCCTTAGCAAGGAAAAGAGACAGCAGAATGGAGATCCATCCTTTGCTCTGGGTGCCAAACAGATAAAGCCTTCAGATACGGAAAAGTCTGCTGATTTTGAAGTTCTTCAGTCATCTGAGAGTACAGGCTCAATCAAGTCAAAGTCACTGGAGTTTCCCAACAACGTCACTGCCACTGAACATTTGGAAAAGTTTGCTGCGGATCCATGTGCCAAGGAGCCTTCTGGGGAAAAAAATGCTTCGGACATCAAAACCAAAGAAAAATCCCTTTTGGGAGAAGGAGAGGATGACTTCATTGAACTGAAAAAGACGTCATCTCGTATGGATAGAGGGTTGGACAGGAAAATCTCAGTAATGGAAGGCTTGCTGGCTGACCCCAGGGAGTTGGGGAGAACTAAGCAGCAGGTAACCAAACCCACTACAGAAGTCCAGGAGCACTTGACAGTTGATTCCTTGGAAAAAAAGGACAGTGTTGAACCTAAAGCTGACTTAGACTTAGAGCTGTGTGAAAAGCAAGATGTTATTCCAGAAGTAAACAAATGTGTCAGTTCCCCGACAGGTAAGGTGGAGACTGCATTGGACACTAAGAAAGAGCTAGAGAAAGATAAACTTATTGAATTTTACCTCAATAAAGATGGGAATGGGTCTCAGTCATCTGAAGACTTACACAAGGCTGAAATCCAGAAAGGTGAAAACAATAAAGCAGTTGGCATAGACCTAACACTTAGCTGTTCAAAGTCCCAAGCTAATGAAGTCCATACAGTTAAAAGTATGGAGTTTGATTCCTGCTGTGTTGAAAGGAAAGCACCTTCATTAGAAATCAGCTCAGCAGCAGCAGCAGAGGAAAAGGATCTGAAAGAGTCTGTGGACTCTTCGTTAGTACCAGCTATAGACAAGACCTGTCAAGAAACACAGTTAGACAATCAATCAGAAATCAGACTGTGGCTGCTGCAGAAAATTCAAGTGCCAATTGAAGGTAGGTCTCTGGTTATCCTTGTTTCCTCTGAGACTTGGACATCATTATGACGGTAACCTTTGAACTGATAGCCTTCTGCTCTAAATTTCCTCTTTCTATAATACCTAGTCTTTCTTTTTTACTCTTGTATATTATATTTTTTATACTGTCTCCTACTTAGAAGAAAAAACTGCCTTCAAATTCTCTAAGCTTCTAGTTTGATAAGTAACTTGTATTCCATATTCAGTGATCACCGTTTAATTAATCTTCACCTCTGTTTACTGACTTTAAGGACAGTGAAATGTCATCCAGTTGCAGTATTGATACTTCATGGCCTAGGAATTATCACTCTGTATTGGTGATTTCTGTAGCTCCAGTGAAGTCTGTGAGTGTATTAGTGTATTTCTGACAGTATCCAAAGTAGTAGTGCATTGCTGTAAGGGCGGGTACCAAAGTATTCTTGACACTTCGCGTCTGTCTAGTGTCTTTCATGCTATGGAAACGCTTAAAGAAGTAATAAATAGGAACATACGTAGAGTCTTACTGACTGATCATTTTGTCCTGATTGGTCATTTGTTTATTATAAATAAAATTCAGGCTGTTACTGGAAAGCGTATTACAAAATGAGATCTTGGCTTAGATAGTATGTACACATACTACTATTTCTGCTACAGCGCAGTGCCTCTAAGTACTAGTCCATCCTGGAGCACTGATGCTTCTCTCTTGGTAGTTGAATGAACCAGTGGACATACCCTTGGTTCACATCAGGTGGTGGGAGATGATTTAGAGTGGAAGTCTTTATTTTAAAAACAGTTGTTCTTAAAATTTTTCCTTTCTTTTGGAAGAGTTTATATCTCAGTAGTTTCATTTGATGTTTGTTCTCACTGGAAGAGGAAAAAAAAATGGCTGTATGTGTCCCCCTAAAATGAATGAGGCAACTTCAGTGTGATTGAGGCTATAGTTTAATCAGCAATTTTTTTGTTGCATTGGCAATTTCATGAACTTAAACTGCTGTAATACTTGACTCTGTCTTGTGCAGACAGAGGGTGGTTGTATGGCTGTCAGAGTTGAGGAACTGATCAGACTTTGTGCGTGTGCGTGCACAGGGTTACGCTTGGACTGGATGGGTTTCCTGGACCCAGTCAAATTCTGTCCCCTTTATTTGCCTGCTTCGTGTTGAGGTTTGCACCCAGCCTGATCGTCTTACTGATTTGTTTTACAGACCTGTTCTGCACATCGCTGTACAGCCCAGGGGGGATACAGGCCATGATGAAATGGGAATAAATGGACACAGTTTAGGATGAACAAGGATTTATTAAAGCAGTTTTGCTATTGAATGGCATGTCAAGTTTAATTCTGTGTACAATGCCTCTGAGTTTTCCTTTGCATGAGAATATTAATCTTTGTGGCAATGTTTTATCAGCTGCAGTATTTGTACTTTTCTGTAAGCAGCCTATTTCTTTTGTCTCTCATTCAGATATGCTTCCTTCAAAAGAGGAGAAGAGCAAGAGTCCTCCAATGTTTCTGTGCATTAAAGTAGGCAAGCCCATGAGAAAGTCCTTTGCATCTCAGAGCACCACTATGTCTCAACAGTACAGTAAAAAGATAAAGCAACCAGAGTACTGGTTTGCTGTTCCTCGAGAAAGGTAAGCTGCAGTGCATAGCATGTAGCATGAGAACATGTTTGTCTCTCTTTTTTTTTCTTTCTTTTTTTTTTTTTTAATGTGTAGTGCTTTCTGGAGTTAAATCAGACTTGCCCTGTGTGGTCCAGGGTGTGAAATGCAGCAAGGATGTTGAGATGAGGAGAAGGGTGCCCTCACCTCGTTGCACGCCAGAGAGAAAAAAAGCAGTGTTTGTTGCTCATCTAATATGGATCCCAGTGGGAAGGAGGAAGGGATCGGGTGCCTCTTGAAAGATGAAAAGTAGGATGTGCATGCAGCTAACGTGATAAAAGCACCAGGGGATGGTCTGGCTTTCGGCCCTAGTCTAGGAAGTAAGGGAAAGGTGAAAAGGGGAGCAGTGGCAAGAGAGGCAAGGAATCCACTAAGGTGCCAGTACTAAATAATAGGTATTTCACATGAGCAAAGGGCATGATGTAGAAAAGGGAGACGCTCCTAACTGAAGGCGCGTGGCTATTTCTGCCTTCAGGCCCATAAAAAAAGTCCCTTCCTTCATGATAAAATCCATTTAAATGTTTTATATGCCTGTAGGTGTGTGTGTATGCATATGCATAAATAGTACTATAGCAAAAAAAAGCCTATGATTTTCCACATAAATCACCAAAGAATTTTTGCTGGCTGTGAGAAATCAATTCCCTGGTCCTTCCCTTGCCATAAGGCAGCTAGAGGAACTCTCTGGTCTGTTGATGAGCCAAATAGGGAAATCAGTGGTCACGCTTCTGGTGAATTAGATACCAGGAACAAGAATCTGAACTGGCAGTCAATCTCAGAGGTGTCTCTTTAAGATGCAGCAAATTTTTTCTTTTTTAAAATATTTTTTCAGAATATTTAATTTTATCTTCAAATTTGTAGTTTGTGTGTTGATTTAAGTATTTATTTCTTGTATTTTAGAAATGAGTGTTTTGAGCAGACCAGTAGTGTGGAAGTTGCTGACCCAGGGGAGGACGGGGAGAGGTTTAATCCAGCTGGAATGTGGCCGTCGGGAGTGTAGCTGAAGATAGCTTTTGGTTTGCTTGCTATCTGCTGAACCCAGTCCTTGGCTGCTCAGGGATTGCAAAAGGGCAGGTTCAGAAAATTCTAGGTTGAAGTGTGAGTAAATACTTCAAGGATTTGGAGTGATGCTGTAATATAACGCAAGGTCAGTTATTGCTTTGGGGGTAGTGTATCTAATGTTGAATAAAACTGCTGAGCTGAACTGAGGTCATCTCCAATTGTTGCTCTGTGCAACAGCTAAGTCCGTTAAGCTTCTTACCACAACCTTGGAAAACAGCTGCTTTACTTGTCATTTTATGAGCAGAAATTTTCTGATTAGTGAGGGGACATAATCCATATATAAACTCAAGTGTTGACAACTGGTTTGTTCTTAAGTTTTTAGAATGAGGAAGAAGTAATTTCTGCCGTGAACTGTTGCAGCAGCACTTGACTGTGGTGGCTAACAGGATGGATCTTTGCTGTCAGGGCTGCTGTTCAAAATTAGCGGTGCATGCAGTATGAGATTGGGTCATTTTGGTGCTATTCACGCATGCCTGTTTTAACACCACAGAGGGGTGTAAAAGATCATGTAGAACTTGGGGCAAAAATTAAATGCAAGACCGACTCCTTCGTATTAATGCAAAACATGTCTTTGCTTAGCAAGTCAGTGTTTTCTCCAAACTCTTATGCCTTCCTAAAGCAAAATGCATTCCTTCCTACCCGCTGGTGGTATTCTTGCACCACTATTGCATAGTATATTATTATCAGTGTTGTATCTTGAGTGCCATGGACATTAGGTCATTTGGGATAGCTTTGCAATGCATTTTTGATATACTGTATCAAAATAATTTACTAATTTTAAAAACATTTGGAATGCAATTTGTAATCATCTAGGAAAATATCAAGAGTACCACTCTCATCTCATTGGCCATAAAGCAGCATAAATAAAACACTTTCTGACCAGTGCAGTGACAGTAGCTTGTGCAGCATTCGTGTTTTGTAGTAACTAAAAAAAACAACAAAAAACCCCTCAAAAACCAAAAAACACGAACCAAACCTGGATTGACATTGTGAAGAAATTGGTGTGTACGTCTGTAATCACTGTGTCAGTTAAATCTTCCTCGGATTTGCATTTAATTACATTTTCCCACAGTCTCTCAGTGTTTGCTATTGCAACAGCTTCTGTCATCAGTTGCAAAATGGCTCCATTTCCAGCCTGGGTGCCATACCCCACCACTCCCAGCAGAGCTGCTCATCCATCTGCAGACTGCTCCTGCTTTCCTGGCTTGGCAGGCTGGGAGAAAGTTGCACTGCACGAGGCATCCTTACCTTTTAATTTTTTTCCTTTTTTTCCCCTGTTTGTTTTTAAATGAAAACCTCTGGAAATCTTATTAATACAGAAAGAAGAGCGTTAGGCTGATACTCTTTATAAAGGCTGTCAATAAGTCTTGTTTGCCTTTTGCGACTGTTGTAGGTTTTTCTGTCTTCCTATGTGGCTTCTTGGGTGCTGAGAGTGTCCTGGCGTGCATCGCCCCATGACCCGCGCAGCACGGCTGAGTTAATCAGTGACTGTAGAGCTGCTGTGCACTACTCGCTTGATCACAGTGGTGCTTGCGTTGACGCATGACAGGGGAGACGGACATCTCGAGTTGCCTTATATATGGATTACTACAGATTACTCCCGTCTAGGGCAGCTTCTTGTCAGGTTCAGCTGAGCAGAGAGGCACCCACGTAATAGAGAGATCGATTGCTTTGCTGAGAAGTCTTGCAATGGGTATAGCTTACAGTGTTAGAGGGTAAGTCTGTGCGTGCTCTTAGAACATGGACTTATGTATAAATGGTATGTAGATTGTCCACCCTAGTGGATTTTCAGTAGTAGTAGGTCAGTAATTATGTCACAGATTTCCTCAAGGTCTTGCAGAGGAAAATGCCTTGCACTGGGACAGAGATGGTAATGCAGAATTTCTTTGTTTATAAACATTTGTCCTAACAAATAATTTCCTCATTTTAGCATTGACTGGTTCTGCAGTCAAGAAATAAATCTCATTGATTATCTATAATACAAATTTGGCAGACAGGTTTGGTTTATGAATGTACAATTTTCATTGATGTTGATGTAAAAGATGTTGCACTGAGACTGTGCTGCTGAGAGGACGACCACTTTTTTGGAAGTTTCTTTTTTCAAGGAGGAAGTTTCTTTTTTCAAGGAGACTTTCAAGGAGGAAAAGTAACAGCGTCTCTTTTTCAGTCTTAGCTTCCTGCCCCATTGCTTTTTTTGGTTTGGTTTGGGGTGTTGGGTGAGTTTTGTTTTTGTTACTGTTTCTGTGAAATTTCTTTTCTTAGAACAAGATGTTGCTTGTTTGTGACTCCTATTAGTATCTAGTGCATTACACCCTGTAGTTAATACAATCGAAGCAGAGATCTGGAAGAACTTGCAGCACAACTAGCTGGAGTCATTTCCTACGTGATGCTTCCGTGCACTTATGCAGGGCTTTGCCTGAAGGGATGATGATTAAGATGGTCCTGATGCTGAAGGATCACTCTTCCATGCTCCTGTTAATGGAATGGAATAGTTAACATAAACCTTAGATTTAGATGCCTTTTGAATTAGCCTTCTACAAATAAAATACTCCTAGACTCCTGATAAATAAGATATCAAACTATACAGGTGAAACGTATGAAAACCTCTTTGTATCTATAGCTTAATATCTTATAATGATGGCTCATACATCGACAGAAATGCTGGTGGTGATGATGGCAGTTTGGGACCTCCTACTTTAGGGTTCCCCCTCAAGAATCAAGTAGGATTAGAACCCTGGACTTCAAGAAAGCTAACTTTGCCCTCTTCAAAGACCTACTTGGAGGAATCCCTTGGGTTAGGGCTCTAGAAGGCAGAGGGGCCCGAGAGAGCTGGTTAACATTCAAGAACCGCTTCCTCCAAGCTCAGGATCA
>VZSC01006416.1:10210-43419 GCA_013398225.1 Steatornis caripensis | reverse complement strand
TCAAAACCCGCCTGGATGCATTCCTGTGCAACCTGCTCTAGGCTAACCTGCTTTAGCAGGGGGGTTGGACTAGATGATCTCTAGAGGTCCCTTCCAACCCCTACCATTCTATGATTCTATGATTCTATAAGTATAGGCTATATTCCATCACTGATGGCCACTATGATTATTGTATCTTTAGAGCATGAGCACAAGGACATTCCTCAGCAGAGCAGGACATAGAGAATCATAGAATCATTTGCCATTGGCCTTCCTGGCCGCAAGGGCACACTGCTGGCTCATGGTGAGCCTGTTGTCCACCAGCACTCCCAGGTCCTTCTCTGCAGAGCTGCTCTCCAGCAAGTCAACCCCCAGCCTGTACTGGCACATGGGGTTGTTCCTCCCCAGGTGCAAGACCCTACACTTGCCCTTGTTGAACTTCATGAGATTCTTCTCCGCCCAAATTTCATCAAATTTCAAAATCTAATCAGTGGTATTATATTCCATGTCTGACAGGAATGTATTTCTGTTGCTGAGATTTTGTCAGATTTCGCTGACGAAAACCTCCCAGTAATGTTTTTTTTTAGGTTCTAATGTTTTCCTGCTTGAGTATACCCTGAGAACTCTGGTACTCTCAGTGGTTGCTTCGAGAATGTCTACAGCATAGTTTTTCTATAACACTTGCATAACTGGTCAAACAATGTCTTAGCTCAATATTCATATGTGCTAAACATTTTTTGTTCACATAGGGATCTATGCTGTGATTTGAACTGCACTCTCAGTAAATGTTTATGACAGAAAGTTCACTTATAGGAAAAAAAGTGTAATATAACCAGAATAATAATTTAAAATATCATTTGAATACTGCCAAAAACATTTTCACTGTTTGCCTGTTTTGACTGAGGATTCAATAATTTTTATTCTTATAAAAACCAAGCAGGTTTCTAAGTACTTGTTGACTACTTGAACTATTTTATTGTGCAGTTTCTGTTCTCATAAAACCCTTGCGCTGTGACTCACAATCTCTTGATGAACTGATGCATTATGGTCTTATATACTGGTGCTTGTTTTCTGTCACAGAGCGAACAGTTTATTGTATACCTTTTCATGGCAGTAAACCTTTAATGGTCAAGCCTGTTCCTTTATCTTTCTTGATTTCCAATGCAGAGCACAGTTTGCATTTAATAGAATAATAGGTATTGGGTTTTTGTTCTCAGAATCACCAGCTCTGCCAAGAATATCCTGATGCTATTTTAAATCATAGAATGTTTTCATCCTTTCTGCTATGCATAAAACGTACCTCAGTTTTCTCATAAACACAGTGGAGAAGTATGTCACTGAGACACATGATTGCTAGAAATGTAAAATATTGTTCATGTATATTTTCATGCAAAGTTCATTAAAAATATAAATACATGTGTGAATCCTTAAATTCCATTTTGCAAGTACAGTGGAACCCCAGCTAACTGGCATATTAAGAGTAATTTCCTCCAGCATATCCTGGAACTCACTAATTTAAACATGTTGGTTAATAATAAGCTAAATTAGTGCCACCTTTGCTCCTACTGCTGGTGTGGCCAACAAAATACTTTTTGCCTCTACTAGTTTAAATCCCTGCTTTTGCTTTAACTTATGCTAAAATACTCACTGTGAAAAAAAATCAGTAACATAGACAAGCAACATGCAATTGCACTCCTGAGTACTGCATTGCAATAAGACAAGCTCAGAGTGATCTGAAAACTAAAGTAGTTTGGGTAAGGAGGTAAAGTTCTCTTTTCAAGAGACAAGCTCACATTAGTAATGCTTGCATCACTAGAATAATATTTTGCAAATAAGTTTTGCTGGGTATCGAAAGCCTTATTGTTGTATAAATGGCTTGCTTCAATTTTTTTTTTTCCTGAGTTTTCTTTTCTCACATCAGTTGGATATCTTCCTAAGAGGCTGGACTGTATGCGAGTTCAAAAACTTGGCCAAGGACTATGAAAGCTCAGACCAGATTTTTGAGATCAGACTTGGAGCAGAAGGTTGAATTCTTCTGAAAATTTGTCTGTATCAGATTTGCCTAGAAAAAGGTAAAATTTGCCCCAGTCTAGACTATGATGGATGGTATAACTGTTTTATTTGTTGCTAAAGACCTGTATCTGAATACAGTATATAAGTTTTTAGTGGCTGACAGCAGAGCAGAAGGCAGCCCATTTACCTTGTCTGAGTGGGGCAGATAACATGAAATAAGCGTGGCAGGAAGGGAAAGAGAAACAA
The DNA here is from genome assembly GCA_013398225.1 of Steatornis caripensis. Classification (NCBI taxonomy): domain Eukaryota; kingdom Metazoa; phylum Chordata; class Aves; order Caprimulgiformes; family Steatornithidae; genus Steatornis; species Steatornis caripensis. The sequence goes on along the minus strand of VZSC01006416.1, from coordinate 41,181 downwards.
GGGCAGGGACTTAAATATTAAAAGAAAAGAAGGAAATACTGCAAAGAAACCAAAAAGGACTGTGTGCAGAAAGCTGCTGGAAAGTCAATGGCTTGGAAAGCAAGACTGGAAGAAAGCGAGACTGGTGACAGTGGTATTAGTTTCAGGTCTTTAAAGCACTCACTTTGAAAACAAGTTTTGAAAAGTTTCAACTCAAAGCTTTGGCTGGCTTGAAGTCCAATCGCAAAAGCTTCTGAAAATACCTGTACAGCACTTGCATGATTCTGCACCAGAGTTATAATGGTTATTGACCCAGAAAGCATAGAGGAATACTGGGAATAATGGTTTCAGTTACAGTGCACTAATTACATTGGAGTAATAGTTTATAAAGCATTGTGATGTATTAAAATTGGCAGAAAATAGAGCAAAATCAGAGGTTTATTTACTCTATTATACATTATATCATATTTTAAACAGGGAAGACTGAAATCTGCTCATACCTTTTTACCTTATTATGCTATAAGATTATGTATCTGCTTTGAGATATAATGCATATGCCCTGAAGCAAGAATTCCTGCACATGAGACAGGGCTTTACTAAGTTACTGCTTAGAGAACTGCTGTTTTGGACAACACTGGTATAGGCAGACAGACATGTAGCAGATCCAGCAGAGATTCACAAACTGGAGGGGCTGCAGCCTCATACGGAGGGAAGATACCATACAGCAGCAGAATGGCAGCATCTTGTTGCTATAAGTGCAGCATCCGTTGGTTCACATGCAAACCCAAATGCACATAAAGACATATTTAAAAGAGAAAATTACAGTGTGATACCCCACTTTTAAAGGTTTACAAGGCCCTGGAATAAGCCATCATGCACAGACAGTCCCCACTGGAATTAAGTAAAACAGAAGAAAGAAAATTAGGCCAAACATAAGAAAGAAAATGGTTTTTATGTTTTAAAAATGTGTAAAGTGGTTATTTGACCAGAACAGAAAATGAAATATCTTCATATGGCCAACAAAGGATTGTCATAACAAGAAAAACTTCTTTTTTTTCCCCGCTGTGTTCTTCTCACCACTCTTATCCATCCTTGCAATTCTATATATGTAAGTGGTATAATTGTAATGCATATGTGTATAACAGGAGTGGATTTAGTTATAATATCCTGTGAAACAAAATGCAGAATTTTAGAGCAAAGGCTGAGATTTATGAAGATCAGGATTCCGGTACAGATATAAAATATATGCAAACCAAATCTCGATATTTAATTAGGTATTGTATACCATGCTTATAAAGTAATGATGATGATGATGATGATTGTAAGGCAAGAGCTATGAACAAAGCACTTCAGAAGCATCATAGAATAAGGGTCCCCCAATCAAAGTGATTGCTTGTGATAGGAGCATTGTCATTTAAAAAAAAAAAAGACTGAAGCTATCAGATCTTTTCTTCCTACTTATTGTATTAAGCATAAATAACGTAGTTCACTCATCTGTCTTCGACTCTAGCTTTCATTACAACTATTTTTCATTATTATTCATTATTTATAATTTTGACATCCTAAACTATATTTTTATGATATTTTCCAAATAAAGAAATAAATAGTAATTCTTTCACTGCAATCAAATGGTGAAATATTCTAAATTCTCAAGGATGTTCTGTGTTTAAACAACTCATACCTTGTGAAAAGGTGACTGAAGAGTGAACAAAGGTGGTAGGCTACTTATTTAATAGTTTGACTTCAAATTCCAAAGGGCTGTTATCATTTCGCTATGCTACCTTTTGTCTCTTTAGCTATGTTATGTACTGTCATCATAGCACAGTCTGTTACCATTTCTAGTAGGATTTTGTGAACTTTATTATTCCTATCATGAATGAAATCTTACTATTTGTTTTCATTCAAAGTTAGGAAAAAAGTTGAAACAGGAAGTTTTTGAGAAGCTTTTGAAAAATCATGATGGCATTTGTGTTGGTATTCTTGTCAAAAAGTACTTTGATTTTCAAATTCCTATATTTCAGTTTGTTGAACAGACACAAAAAAAAATTGGCTCAGGTCAACTCAACATTAAATTTCATTTTTTGTACTGTGATTTATTGCCTGACAGCAAGTGTATGCAGTTAGGAAACACTATACTGCTGAGCTGACTCCAAACAATGTATAAATATCTATTTGCTTTGACACTGTTCTGACATTGTCTACTTCAAAGGTTGCTTAAGTGACCAAAATGTTCTCATTGCATTTAATGGGGCCTGGATGAGGGCTCACCTTAAGGAAATGGGAACTGCTGACACTAGCGTGTTCTACAACTAATTTTCAGTTCTAAGTACTCCAAGAAACGCGTGCTTTTGTAATTTATTAATTTAACTTGAAGAGAAAAAAAAACAATAAAAAACTTTTGGGGAAAAAACTGGTTTTGAAAAGCTTATGAGAACAAAGGTAAGAATAATTTTATTGCAGATAGTATATGTAATACCTTTCAGCAAAACAAAGTAATTTAGAAAAGAGCCTCTGATAAAGAGAAGTGATATAATGAATTTAGCAAGTAAATTATTGTTAACATTTTTATTTTCGGAAGTCTGACAACTGTCGCTGCATTTCTGGAGAATCACTATGTTTATGCTAAGCATCTCTACAGAAAACACTTTCCTCTTTCTTTCTTTTAATTCCAGTGGTTCTGTGTCTTGTTTTTGGCTGGAAGAGAGTCAATTATCTTCCTAGTAGGTGGTACAATACTGTATTTTGGATTTAATATGAGAATATTGGTAACACACTGATAGTTGTTGCTAAGTAGTGCTTATCCTAAAAGTCAAGGATTTTTTGCTTTCCCATGCTCTGCAAGTGACCACATGCACAAAAAGCTGGGAGGGAGCATGGCCAGGACAGCTGACCCAAACTACCCAAAGAGATATTCCATACCATAGGGTGTCGTGCTCAGTATATAAACTGGGGGGAGTCGGCTGGGAGGGGCTGATCGCTACTCGGGGTCTGGCTGGGATCAGTCAGCGGGCGGTGGGCAATTATGCTGTGTACCACTTTTTTTTTCCCCACTGGTTTTATTTCTCTCTCTTTTTGTTATCTTCCTGTTCATTACAATTATTATTGTTGTTGTTGTTATTATTATATGTTATTTTATTTCAATTACTAAACTCTTCTTATCTCAACTCCTGAGTTTTTTTCAATTCTCCTCCCCATCCCACCGGAGGGGTGAGGGAGTAAGTAAGCAGCTGTGTGGTACTTAGTTGCCGATTAGGGTTAAACCATGGGATTCTGACCAGATAGAAATAAAAGTTTAGATATAATTTCATTCATACTGAGTTTTTAGATTTTTCTCTTGTAGATCTCCTAGAGTTAGACCCTCATTCTAGGGACGTATATGTGTTCACAACCTTGTACAGGTAATTCCAATGAAGTCTGTAGGATTACTTGTATATTTAAATTAAAGGAAAGTATGTGCAAGATCATGTATTAGAGATGATTTTCAGTGAAGTCATTCACAGGCAGAAATTTTGATAGACTGGTCAATGCTAACTGAAGGCTGAGGAAATAATGGTCCATCTGGGTATCCACAAAAACAGCTGAAGTAAAGATTAAGAGCTACTTTTACTCATACTGAGAAAGTCTTTAATTCATGAGTCATCCTGCTGGTTTCAGTAAAGATTTTGCTGGCACATGATGTGAGCAGAGGCGGCAAAATTCTTAGTATGTGATTCAAAGCCAGAGGCAATACCCAAATGCTTGCTTTTCCTGAGGAGCTTCTCTGGAAATTTCCCTTCGGCATTATGATTTAAATAATTTGTCATAATCAAGTGAGACCTATAAGTAAATAGATTTAGTTCCTTTTCCTGTGGTTCCAGGTCAATTTCTGTTTTCCAAAAATGCTTTAGCAATATTTACATTCCTGTTGGTATACAGTATCTATCAACAACTTGATAGATGACAGGAGGCAATTGGGCATTATCATTAATTCAGTTTTTAAAATCTGTTGCCATTTCACAGGATGCTTGGCTTATGACAAGTAGTTACAATGCACTCCAGAATAAAGCCAGGCACAAGTATACAAACTATGCAGCCATGCATTCTCTTATACAGGATGAAAATGCAAGGGCAAGCCCTAAAACATCTGGAATGCAGAAAGACTAGTAATATATTCAAATCTAACATAATCTTAAAAGTTTTGGAATTTCTGATTCCCCATGAGAATATGTAGTATGCTTTCCTTCTCTTTGTTGTTGATGAGTTTCATTTTTTTTCCCCTTTCTCTTCTGGTTCTGATTTCTCTAACCATGTTTGGTATGCACATCTGTACTTCTAGACTTGGACACTAGTCAATGATCAGCGGGTGGCAGCCTGTCCCAAACAGTGCTATACACCACAGCCATGATCTGTTATTACTTACTTTTCCCATTTTGGGCCTCTCTTGAGCAAATCTGAGTGTGAGGTCCTGAGATCTAGTTAATAGTCAGATTTATGTGGTTGAATTAGGATGACATTATAAAAAAAAAAGCCAAAACAAAAACAAAACCATAAAAAGAGCACAAAAGCCCACCGCCGTTGACAATGAGCCCATGAGAAGCAAAACCAAAGAAATAATATTATTGAATCTTTGCCAAACAAAGCAATTCACAAAGCTCCCATTAATGGAAGAAAGAGAGAATTGGTTCTTTTTTTCCCTTTTCCCTCCCTCCTTTTTGTTTGACAAGCAGTTCATAGATGCCTGTGAGCGTTTATTTGTATTTCCTCCTTTACACCACTGTGATGCGCAATGTTCTCTTGAGCTCTGGTGGGTTAAAATTAGGACTGACATAATTTCATGGACCTTATTTCACTGCTTCTTCTGTCCCTTTGGGCTGTATAACCAACGTGGGGAAAAGAGCTCCTTGAGAGGATGCTTCAGTACAGAAACCCAGGTGAATGCTCTGAATCTCCCTTTGGAGAAGCCTATCTATCTGTTGCCAGGTTCTGGAGCCTGAGAAAACTAGCTTGCTTCTCACATAACAGACTACTGCCTTATCTTGAATATATAATATAAATAATATTCTATATACAGTATATTATTATAATATTCTATATATTCATATTATTCCATAATATGAATATTCCTCACATCATGAGAAGCCTCATTTGAAGACTCAGACACATGCGTCAGATCTTGATTGTTACCTGGGTAAGTAAGCCAAACTTCACAGCAATTGAAGACAACTTCACAGCTACAGTGCAGTATTGCTACAAAAGATTTGGCAAAGTATTTTTGCGGCTTTCTAGCCACTAGTTAACCTGCTAATTTAACCAACAACAGTGGAAGCTTTTCATTATGACTGCTGTTTAATTAATATTTGAGGGTTCTGAAGTGATTAACAAGGTTTAGACTGTTATACATTCACATTTGATACATACCATCTAGTGTTCGTTACATCTATCTTCTGTTTGGATAGCTACTAAGAGATCTAGAACTCGGTGCCGCTTGTCAACAGGTAAAAAGCATTCCATGCAATGAGAGATAATGTAAGATCACAACCTGTGTGCATTTTGAAAATAATTCTACCAGATGGCATTAAAAGACCTGACATGAAAATACTGTATTTTTGTAAAAAAACCCCCACATCTAGTGAAAGGACTTGCAGGTTTGACAATGAAGTTCTTTAAAAAGAACACATACATATTTCACAAAACATTTTAGAAAATATGAGTGTTTATGACGTTTCAAGCACAGCTGCTCTAGAGGCCAACATCTCCCAGTATTAACAGACCTAATGTGGCCTTTATTTCATAAGATTATCCCCACAAATCCATCACCAATTTCATTATGGACTGGGAGCATTTAGGTCAAGTCACTTTTTTTTTTTTGTGGCTGCTTAGGCCATTTTATAAACATTGCCCTCCGTAAAAGCTGGCAAAGCCAATGGAAACTGTGATTCAGAGCTGTGATTCCACAGATTACTGAAACTTCTCACCTTGCTGGGTTTGTATTTTTTTACACATCAGAGGAGTGTAGTGGGCATCTGCAAGAGCAACAAAATTACAGAGAATTTACCAGGGTTGCTCAAAACCAGTTTGATTTCTGAAGAGCATAAATAAGCCAGGAAAATTACAGATCATGAGGAAAGAACAAAAGGGTTGTTGGAAAGGGGCCTGCTGTTGTTCAGCATGGAACGTGCGCATCTTTGTAATTGTGTTTAATTACTGTATTCTTACAAGCATTCATTTTAGCCCAGAGAGTAGAACTGAATTTTGAAAGGCATTTGGATATGGAAAGGAACACAACTGAAAGCCAGAGCCCACACGGGCTGCAAGCATACAGGATTAGGCTCTACTATAAATAGTTTAAGAGAAGGCATTTCGGCCTTTGCCCAGCAAAACAGTGATGTACATGCTTAATTGTTAATGCTTTTTACCACGTTCATACCTTCCTGCGATTAACGTCTCGCTCAGATTGGGGGAAGTAAAAGCTTAGGATCATGCACATGTTTAAATGCTTTGCCGGATCAGAGTCAAAGATGGTGTTTGCAAAGAGTGTTTTAGACTAAATCTAGCACAACACTTCAGCTCCGATGCTTGACTTAGTAAGGTGTAGTCCCACTGAAGGCAGACCTGCACACATGTTGAATTCCTCGATCGGCTTGTGTGAGAGTATGGTACTCGTTTCAAGAAAGAGGTGAGAATGCAAGAAGAAAAGAAAAAATAATGAAAAAATAATGCATGCATGGTTTCTGTGGTACTTGGCAACATCTGATTTCTGGCACTGTAAGTATAAGTCCTAAAATGGAAAGGACAAGAGTCTAGCTCCCAAATGTAACTATTTTGGGAAGCACTTTATATGCATCTTAGGAGAACCATCTTCTCATGACCTCAGATTTTACCTCTGTCCCTCACATCTTCTAGACAGTTATCGTTCTCCTCGTTCTCTTAATAGCTATGACGATGTTTCTTCTGTTATTAAGACATGTGCTGTGCAGCAGAACAGACTGATCAGTAGAGCAGTTTTGAACAGTCGCCGTTAATTTTTAGAACCTGAATTTTGATGTTCCCAACTTAAGAGTCCTCAGGACTTCCTGATGGGCAGCAACTGCGTCTGTAAATTCAGGCTCACTGCACATTTCTTTACACTTTCCCAAAGACAAAGTCTTTTGTAGGCAACAAAATAGCTCTAAGACTGAAATGACTGTGTATTCATTGCCAAAACAGGCTTCTCTTTTTTTTTTTTGTTTTTGATGAAGGAAAGAAATTGAAGTGATTTCTGCTAAAAATGTTTCCATCACATTTACCATTGACCTGTTAAGTCAGACTTCTATAAAATGTCTAGACAGACAAACTATCTAATGTGTTCAGTATCACTCAGCCTAGCAGGGGCTGTTTAAACGATATGTTTACTGAGTACAAAAGTTGTCATATACTGTGCAAAAGATTAGTATAGAAAGATTTGTAACTGCATCTTGAGGTAATAACAATTACTTTCATTTCTATCAGGATGACTACAAAGTGCAAATCTGGATCCACGCACTGGTAGATGAAACGTTCACAGTAAGCCTGGGTTGCATGTTGGGTCCTGCTAAAGAGATTGCCACAGCCAGCTCCCAGGGCTCACAGCTGACACAATGCACACAAATCCCCTGGCTGATATGCCTGAGGGAAATCTGCATGTCATGCATAGAGTCAAGACCCGAGCACGTCGCCTTCAAGATTCCTGAAAATTTAAAGTTGTTCTTCTTCACAGCATTAAAAAGTGAATTTGGGGGGGGGTGTGTGTCATGAAATTATGAGGACCTCCTAAATAAGACTTGCACAGAGAGGCTTTTCCTCTAATTCTAATGTGTTTGATACCTACCTTAGAATGAGATGCATCACTGCATTGACAACTTCAGGAACCTGGAAACTAGTTTAGGGGAAGGAATGAGCCTGGCCAAAAGGTGGGGTATATGATTTATATCTCTTATACTGAAGTATTGGCTATCACCTGAACATGAAATACTGGAAACAGATAAGCAGGCATATTTTTGTGCCATATGGGTCTACAACTGAAGGAAGTATGAGAAATCAATCTCAGTCTTACTTCTTCAAGCATATACTGGAATTCAATTTTGTTAACTAAATAGCTGTAAATCACCTTAAGGATGTTGCACAGCATCAAGACTACACTGCCACAAGCAGGCAGACTATTTGGGGCTTCTTAGAGTTGTATGAATATTTTTTTACTTTTACTTTTTGATTATTATTATTATTAGATCACTCTCTGGATAATTCTGACAGGGAAACCAGGATTCTGCTTTCTGCCAAATTTTTGAGCTTATTCAGCCTACCCCCATTCTATACCTGAACTTAATTTTTTTCCTCGAACAGTGCTATGAAACTAATTAGATGTGACTGTCAGCTCCTTTGCACAACTGTCTGTGCTTGGGCCACTTGGGAAAGGAAGACCCTCTAGTCAGTTCTACCTCAGCCCTTTCCACCTGTCCAGTGACATATCTAGCAATTTATGGGTACTTGTGATGACTTTGGCTCCAGAACAAGTTACCTGAATGCATGTACATATGCACTAGTGATAAATCCACTGAGCTATGTGTCCAAGATTCAGTCGAGGCAGATTTGGGGAAGGCTTCAGGCCCCTGAACACAAATTTTAATGCCATTTGAGATGGCACAGAGCTACCTGATACCTGATATGATGCAGGGCTTACAGAAAAACTGCATGTTTGTGAAACATCCAGGAGCAACATGGTAGGTCCCACAGCACCTGCAATGCCAGCAGCTGAATCTATTTAGGCAGCTGAATCCTGCTCCAAGACAATTGACTGTAATTTAGTTCTCCCTGAATAAGGCATCCCTGGCTGCTCAGGTGAATTTCCCTCTGGGTGTTCCTGGATGTATTGTCTAGACATAGCTTAGTTATAGACACCTACATGTACACCTATGCTTTTCGGTTTCAAGCTGAATGCCACCGTAGATGAAGCATTCAGGTGGGGACAAAACCTTCCCACCTGAAATTCATAAGCTAACTCCATCAGCCCTCGGTGGATGTGCTGTCATACTGGCAAAAAAAAAAAATTCTTACTTGTTTGTCAGATTATTTTTTTCTTTGATTTTATGCTATGACTCTTTCATGAGCCAGAAGATATTACACAGCAAACAAAGTATATTTTTTCTCCTCTTCTTTTTGTTCAGTTCTTCCTGACAGAAGATGTCTTTAAAAAACATTTAGCCGAGCATGATGTAGCTAGGCAAATTGTAGTAATGGTTTTGCATATTTTAAGTCATAGAAATATTGACTTTAAAAAAAAGAAGGAATTAATGTACTAGTATTTATGCAGCCAATGTATAACAGACTGAAAGCACGAAACATCTATGCACATGTGTGCACAGAAGCCCATGTGATAAATGTTCCTTCAGCAAACAGAATACATTATCTGAATCCAGAGGAACTACCAGGTGTTATTTAGTTTACAATGCCTCATAACCTTTTCAACATTCATGTCTGGTACCTAGTCTTAATTATAGCAAAATATATGCATTTTGTTGTTCCTTTTCTGTCAGCTAAGCCTTACAATGGAAACCTTTGAATAAAAATCAATCGAGTCAGCTCTTTTTCATATAGACTTTTTCTCACTCATCCATGTAATAACTTCACTAACTATATTTCTTCATGTCCAAAAAGCAGTGAAATGTAACCATTTGGAGGGCTATTTTCTTCAATATTGTCATATTTAATGACAATGATGCTACTTAGGTACAGCATTGTGAACAAAAGCACAACTACTCTAAGCAGCATCTGTATTTTTTTATATATTTTCCTTTACAGCTTTGGTAAATGATTTTGAATGGTTATTAAAAAACTGTTCTGCAATCTTAGAACTTACGGGTCAAATCCAGTCAGCAGCAAAATCTGATTGGTGCTCCACAGAATTCATGTCAAAATCGCAGATGTTCCTCTAAATGTTGATTTATTGGTTTGAAATGAGATATAGTCCAAATATACTAAAAGAGAAGACAGCAGACAGAAGGACAATGGATATGTCTATTTTTCAGTCTTCCACACTTAACAGCTTGAAGTGAATTATTCCATATTGTGAATTCTTACCAAATACCTGTAGACATGTCTATTCCCTTACAAAATCGGACATCTGGAATACACATCTTCTCCTATGAAAATAATTCAAACTAAAAACATGTAGAGATTTGCACTGACAATCACATCATTGAAGCTATTTTCTGTCCTTAATTATCCATTGATTAATTTTGCCATGACTACTAATGGACAAAGCATCCAACCAGTTTTTACTTAGCACTATGCCTCATGCATTATTATTATTACTATCATTATTATTATGCCTTATGCCCATGAGAATAAGTTTGAGACCCTTTCACAGATAAACACTCACATGGCATCATGATAGGTTAATCTTTTGTGAGAATGAGGACCAGCAAAGTTAGACAGGATGCCTCCACATTGCATTTTGAGCTCAGAGGAGAAATTTTGGATCCTCCCTAAGGTCTTTTGGCACATACTTCAAGATGATTGAAAGCTGTTTCAATCTGTATGGCAAAACATGGACATCCTTTCTCTGACATCCTTACAGCTGAAGCCTACCTATTTATTTCCCATTCTGCCCTGTGAGTACCCTTCTTATTATGCTTCACAGAGACGTAGATTCTGGGGTGAGACATAAGGAGAATAGGCAAATGGAACATAAAGAAGTTTGCTTGAACTAAATAGCTTCTTTCAACCCTCTAGGCTCTTTAATATTGTGAAGTCCCCATGGAAACATGGTGACTGTCCTTCCTATTGGCTGACATGCACCTGATAGCAGTATGACAAACACAAGCTCCTTTTCAGAAGGTTTTCTCCATGGTCAGTTGGAGCATTCTCTTTTATAAGTCGCTGGGCTGAGCAGGGTCTTCTGTGGCAGGGCCCAAGATGGACAGCAAGAAAGTTTTGATAAGTACCCTTATGCTTCCTCAATTTGCATCTCACAATTATTAAAACCCCTTCATGTTGTTCTTCTTACTGAAAACAATAAAAAGATGTTCCAAGCAATGTGAGTGTTGAGTCCCGAGAGGGCCATTCCGGATGACTCACTCTGAGGGAAATGATTCCTCTAAATACTCTTGGGCTAAATTAAGGTGACACGGCACCAAGGATGTATTAAAAAGGTTTTATTAACAGCAGAAGCAATTCAAGATTGATAGAAGAACCTTGTTATCAATGGCAGAACCTGTCAAAACCTTATTTTTATGGCAGAAACTACTTATACCTTATAAAAAAAGAAACTGAGTGGCCTGTAACAAGAGAAAAGAGAGAGAGTGTAAGACAGAAAGGGATAGAAAGATAGAGGAAAAGATCCAGATCACCACCCTGGGTTCCAGCGACGTCTCTGGTCTGGTGTCTTCAGATGGCAGGTGCACACACAACTCCCCTGAGTTGTGTTATTTGTAAGCTAGCCCTCAACTTCAGTGCTGCTTCATACTCTATTTCACATGCGCAGTCCATTGTTCCTGAACCTTCTCGAAAGGCATTGGGAGCAGGGACTTACTAGTGACTTGGATCCTCCCTCATTCCTTTGCCAAAACTGCAGACACACTGCTGTCTCAAACATTATTTTTGAAGGTAGTTACCCAAGATAAGTGAATTGGCCCCAGAAAAGCCCTATTCTGCCTCCACAAAATCCCATTTTCTAACCACACCTTATCCCATCGGCATGCTAACATTCTTTTCTTCTTCTGCCAGGTGTTTGAGACATTGATCCTTTTCACAGCTTTTCAGTCTCTCACAACAAGGGAAGACAAAAACTTCTTACCAAGATATTTGGGATATCTAACAGCCTCTGTTAATATCATCTNACCCAAGATAAGTGAATTGGCCCCAGAAAAGCCCTATTCTGCCTCCACAAAATCCCATTTTCTAACCACACCTTATCCCATCGGCATGCTAACATTCTTTTCTTCTTCTGCCAGGTGTTTGAGACATTGATCCTTTTCACAGCTTTTCAGTCTCTCACAACAAGGGAAGACAAAAACTTCTTACCAAGATATTTGGGATATCTAACAGCCTCTGTTAATATAATCTAGATCAGTAGAGGCTAGGGACATGAGGGACTAAATCTGCATCAAAGAGAACAGAATGGCAGCGATGTTTCTTAATTGAAATTATTTTTCTTGTTTGCTTTTAGTTATCTAAGAACAGGTGAATGTAACATGCTTTTCTAGGATGAGCTGTTCTACAAATACGTCCAACCTGCATGGGATACATATTTTTACATTTTATCTGTCACCAATGCGAATCTGTCTTCAAAAATAAGTCCATTAAGTTCTCAAAATACAAGTATTCTGTTTGAGTTGTGGGTGTAGGGCTTGTTTTCTTTAAATCTCTTTGTGACTCTCAGTTTAAAGAGACTTTATTAGGTATATACTACATCATTCTAGTTCCTCACATATGAAAGCATTCAGACAGAGCACCTCCAATTAAGGTAGTAAATCTTTTTCCTTGACCCATGACTAGTAGCTTCCCTGGACTAGAAAGAGGTTTTCACATCAATAATAACTGGAGGAAAAGTGGAGGAGAGTATGGAAAAAGAACTGGGGAAAATAGAGCTATATGTGGCTTCACATCAGTATCAACATCTTGAGAATAAGGAAAGAGAACATTGATGCTATGTCAACAACAGATATCATGCTCCAAGATAACTGTGGAGAAGCTTTGTCACTTATGATAGGATAAAATTAAAGTAAAAAAGCGATATAAGAAGCAGGCTTGATCCTGCAAACAACTTTGCCAGTAAACATATGGCTTTATCAGACACAGGTGATCCTGAGCACTCTGGAGTTGCTTCAGCAAAGACTTTAATCATATGCTTTATTTCAATACATCTCTTGATAAAAATTCAGTTACTCAAACCTGTAAATACGTGCTTAAGTGCTTTACTGGACGAGAACTAGACTACTCTGCATCTTTCAGGATCAAGCCCTGGGTACCTACTGCTTCGAATTTTCCCTGTACCATGAACTATCATGTTACTGAATAAGCTACGCGTAGTAACGTACATTATTACATGCAGTTTGCATGGTAGCTATTTGCATGGTAAACTGTTAAGTTGTCAAAGAAACAAGACAAAGTGTTTATAGCACAGCAGCAAAAATCAGTATTAAAATTATCTGAAAAAAAAAATAATAGATTGAACCATCAAATTTATCCTTATTATGAAACATTTCATAATGGGAGTGACTGGCTGTTTATGGATCACTGATGCTTTGTAATATGATATGTAAGAATACAGCTGAGAACGTTGTAGACATTAACGTAAGAACTAGGGATTAAGCGAGGAGAACCACAGACTGAAATTTTTGCCTAAAATCTTGGGGACAGAGTTAATAACACATTTTTCTTTCTGCCATATTCCTGTATCTTTTCAGTTTTCTTGATTTTTAAAAACTACACTGCCAGTGGTTTGTGTGATTTTATTTGCTATTTCCCTTAAACTGCAGATTGTTTGGAATGACTGTTTTGCTTCTGTTCCCATTTTTTAAGTAATCCATTGCCTGCTCTTTGTCAATACCTACTTTAGCAAAGTCTTCTTTATGTTGCTTGTTACAGTCAGATTTTAAACAGGAATATTTCAACAGTTTTTGAACTCTACAGATTTAAAATTGTTCAGAAGCACATTTAACTTTTCTTTAGAATATCCAGCGTCTCAAACCAGAAATACTTTACACAAGAATCATATTATTTCCAACTGCTCTCATTGTCATTTTTATCTTTCTGACCATAACACATTCTTTCTTAGGATGATTTTGATGAAAATCACAAGAATTTTTATTCTATTTTTGGCTGCTCTTCTGTGTGTCACTGAACATTGAGAAGTGATTTGCTACTTTAAGTTGTATCCAATATCAGACTAGTACCATGTCCTGCTCAACTGTAAATGAAGTGCAGCTTCATTTTGCAATTAAAATTGTTAGTGTTATATACTGAAAGGCCTATAATGCTCTCCACCTTCACCAGCGGGTTGTGTTAGCCTGCCAAACTTTTGCTTAAGTTTAAACTTCTTACTCTCTGTGTTGACATGTACGCTTGTGCCAGATAACTCAAGACTTGAGACTGTGTTAGATACATGCACCGGTTACTGCTCTAGGCCCAAGACTGAACTTGTCATTTTTGTTTTGTGAACTAGACTGCTTCTTACAAAGCCCTGGTCTCAGGCTCAGCATGCAGGACCAGTTGACTCCTGGAAATGATTTATCAGAGGTATGAAGCTTTGCTTCTGTCTAGAGCTCAATCACTAACAAGCAACGGTCTGATTGTGGGACAGCTCTCACTGCCTTGAAGGAGCAGGTTGGGGGAAGGAGTATGTGGTTTGCTGCCCTTTTCCCTAATGCTAAAGCTTAGCTATGTACAAGTGTGCCTAGGATAAATGATCCATTTGGGGTCTATCACTGGTCAGAAAATACATACCTGAATTTCAGAGATATAAGTAATCGAGGAAAAAAAATCAGTACCCTGTTGTTTGTCATTACTGTGATACCTATACATGCTGTGACACACACTGTATGCATGTATATGCACATCTTAGGAAATTTCCGTTACTTGTCTTATATTATTCCTATGTCACTGATGATAATAAAGTTCTACCCTCTTTGAAATCAATGTAAGCCAGCTAAACTCCTTAGAGTTAAACTCCTTTTTTTTATTTAGTGTTTGTAAAATCCCACTATGCACCTATTTCCCTGTTTCATCACCAAAATATCTTCCATTGCCGGACCCTTACTTCATAAAGTACAATTTATCTTGTGTTCAGAGGAAACTGCCTAACTTTTATACAACACCTTAGTGAGTTTGTCACCATACTGTTATCCATAAGTCTTCCGTGTGTGGCTCTGTAAACAATTTCACAAAACTTGACTAAACTTCTATCAACTTTCATGAATTAAATCTCCTGAAAAAAATTAATATTAAAAATTAGTAATATTCAATGTACGGGATAATCTTACATTATCAAATAGATTTTTCAAGAGAAAGTGGCAAGTTCTTTCTTACATAAGGTCTTTATTGCTAGAAATCAGTATGACATTATTTAACCAAAAGATTTTGTGAAAGATGATCCTCGTATGACGGAACATCTACTTTCCTACTTTGCCAGAAGCTTCTTTAGAAACATTTCAAAGATCTCATCTAGTTACAGACTTCTGATATGTTTTTCTAAATGTCTGTAAACATAACTTTACACAGTGCACACTATGGTGGCACCAGTTTATGGAAAATTCCACTCTGTTTGCACTCTTGCAGATTTCCCAGATTGTGGTGAGTTTGTACCAGAAATATGACTCAGGCATAGAGGACTTTTCCAGCCCCAGAAAATCAAATATTTATCCTCATCTCAGCAAAAGATGCTGGTTAGACATCACACAAAACAGAATATATACAATTTTTTTAAAAAAACTGTATCTGGAACAGTTACTCATATCTGAAGTCAGGATTTGGGCAACATAGTAGAAGCAATAAAGAGTCGAAATCTGATTATCCCATCTCTCATTTTTGCTACTACTGAAAACCCTCAGCATTTAGTGGTTCTTTCACAAAGTGATTTGTACACTGTGTTTCTCAGCATTACAATGTCTAACTTTGAAGCATATACTTCAAGACTGGGATCCGCAGTTTGTGGTAAATATCAAATCTCCTCCTAAACTGAGGAAACACATGGGGCTTCACACAGGATCACAACAGTCAGTGGGTTAGATTGGGACCTACCAAACCAGGCCAAGAGGAAATGCTAAATATAAGGCTGAATTTTAAATACTACCATTACTGGATGCCTAAATACTTATCTCTACACCTCAATAAGACAAATAAGTCATATTAAAATTCACAGATCCATCCTCTTTTATCTCATTAAGGCCAATAATTAATTTCATCCAATAAAGCTTGGTGTGAAACGCATTTGAAATCCTTGAAAGGTGGGTGCCCTTCTTCCAGGCAAGTGCTTCAATCACTGAGCTACACAGCTTTAACTCCTCTTGCTTGCTTAATGGCCCTGCAAGCTTCTGCACTATAGGATGTCTTCAGCAGGATAAGCAGTGATTTATATACCCCAGTCTGCCAGAACAGTTTATGTGCAGGTAACTGGGATGCTAATAAGGGAAGTAAGAGCTGTAGTCTAAATATTTTCAGGCTAAATAACTCATCTCACTTTCTGGGTGACCACTCATCATTCAGCTGCTGGATCCTCTTTCCATCACCCACCTTAAGGGTACCATACCCAGAATTCCTATCCCATCTACTTCCAGATCCCTTTTTCCTTCTTCTTACTGGAGATTTCTCTCTTCCTTACTCTGCTAGTTCAGTTGTTCATCTAACAGTTCTGTTTAATGATCTGTTTAAATATAAGAACTAGCACAGCTGAGGATCCTGGGCTGCATAAGAAGCAGCATGGCCAGCAGGTCAAGAGAGGTGATTTTGCCACTCTGCTCTGCTCTGGTGAGACCCCACCTGCAGTATTGAGTCCAGTACTGGAGTCATCAGTGCAAGCAAGACAGAGACCTGTTGGAGCAGGTCCAGAGGAGGGCCACAAAAATGATCAGAGGGCTCAAGTACCTCTCCTGTGAAGAAAGGCTGAGAGATTTATGGTTGTTTAGCCTGGAGAAGAGAAGGCTTTGGGGAGAACTTATTGCATTCTGTTCTTAAAGGAGGCTTATCAGAAGGATAGGGACGAAATTTAATAAGGTCTGCAGCGATAGGACAAGAAGCAATTGTTTTAAACTAAAAGGGGGTAGATTCAGGCTAGATATAAGGAAGATTTTTTTTACGATGAGTGTGGTGAAACACTGGAATTAGTTGCCCAGATTGATGGTAGATGCCCTATCCCTGGAAACATTCAAGATCAGGTTGGATGGGGCTCTGAGCAACCTGATCTAGTTGAAGATGTCCCTGCTTATTGCAGGAGGGTTGGACTACATGACCTTTAAGGGTCCTTCCAACCAAAACTATTCCATGATTGTATGATTATGATTCTATGATTCTATGAACAATGAGTGAGAGGACACCATTAATAAATGACTCTGGGCAGGAGGGAGTGGGGCTTTCTTTAAAAATCTCTTCAGGTGAAGGATTTACAATGTGGAAATGCATCTGAGAAGGTAACAGAGAGTCTTCAGAAAAAGTATAGACACAATGATATCTATGTCTAGATGATGGCAGTTTTGACCATGTGAAAATTCTACCTACTTCAGCCAAATAGTGTTATAGAGAGGGTATGCTGTTGAAACTAAACACAGAACGTAGTCTACTGGCCCTTCTTTTCAAAGTTAACATATTAAATTCATAACTAGAAAATTTCAGTGTCTGAAACTGAAGTATATGTATTTCACTTTTCCATCTTCAATTTTTCTATGGACTGGGATAAGATGATGCCTTATGCTACCAGGAATCCTCCTTTATATTGTGGAAGTCACACAATAATCCCTCAGTACAACTTTATTCAACAGGTACTCTAGTGACAACATTACCAGACCCTGATGCTAACTTACTGTCTGACATTCTCTGTCATCAGTTCTCCTGGGTGACTTCACATCAACTTGAAAATTTTTCCCTTTCAGCTTATGCAACATTTTCTTATTGCTTCATATCAATTAGCTCTACCCAGTCCATTACAGAACTCAGTTCATTAACTTTTAGGTAATCATTTGCCTTTTCTCTTCAGCGTAGGTTCAAACATTCTCCGTTGCAGCATAGATCTTGACACTTTAAAATGTCAGTGGTTATTTAAAAAGAAAACCATTGCTAATGCTTTTATGCCCTTATTTCAAGCAAATACAAAAAAATATGTTCTGGATCTAGTTTTTATACTAGTTTTGTACCTTAGCACACTGTATATGAAGAAAATTTGGTAATTTTAGACTATGTAGCACATAAATAATGGATAAAGAGTAGTTAAGTTTTCTAATTTACTCTGCGCTCGAAGATCTGTCAAGCAGGATTTGATATGCAAATGAGAAGTGAAGCAGAATAAGTACACGTATACAGCAATCTTTTGACAGAATTGCTCTGAATTGCAAAAGCTTTCTTCTTCTCTTTATGTTTAGTATACAGAGACAAATTAGAGGCTGTCTTTTACATTCCTATCTATTTGATATCCGTAACAAGTGATATAGACCAAAGAAAGGGAAGCCAGCTTTCTTCCCATTCATATGAAAAAGTTTTTTAACTAGCTGCCACAAAACCTTGAAGCTTACAGTGCCCTTAAACATCAATTATGCATTAAAACAAGGATGTGATTCATTGAAATGAAATCTGTGATTCATAGTATAGACTATGGAGATACGGATACAGCTACGGCTGAATGTTGAAAAATTATCACACCTTTGACAACAGGTATAGGGAGATTTTGAAATGTTCTGCTGAACATTAAAGAGAGAATTCAATAGGAGTAGCAAAAGGATAAATTGGTCAAAAAATGACTGTGAGCTAGGGGTCCAGAGGAAGGATGGTCTGAAAAGTGTCTACGATAGGATTTTAGAAGGTTCAGCTTAATTTGGCCAGTGTCTGCAACTCTATATTTTATAATTAGTAGGTAGTTCATGAGGAGGCTTTCTTCTAGCTGCTTAGTGCTTGAATCCTCTGCTGGATGAAGGTTCGGTATGAGACCAGTGTTCAAAACAAGCCTTTTCTTCCTTTGCTGTGTAGTGCTTTTAGAGATTTCTCTTCAACACAGAAGAAATGACCAGGTTGACTGAACTTTCTGCTCAACCCAAGTCTCTCTATCTTACAGTCGCACACAACAAATAGCACAAACACTTTGAAAGCAGTGGAAAAGATGATTAAGTTCTTCTTGAAGAACCAGCCTTGACCAGGGTCATAGTTTGTAGGCTGGACCTATTTTAAAGTGTTTCTGAGCCAAACACTGAAGTGAGTTCAGTCTCCAAACTTATATGCTTAAGAGTTCAGAACGGAGTATTTGAGTTCTGCCAATTAAAAGGAAGATAATGTGTAGATTCTGAATCCAGAGTTCAGATAACATTTATATTCAGGCCTACTTATTGGAGATATGTAATGTAATACAGCTAATAGATCATTCAGATGATAGTTCTTTAGGTAACTGCTGTTTGTCTAAATGACAGGGGTTTACCCTTTTCTTACATCTTTACGTGTGAAATTTTGCTGATGGAGACAGAACAAAAGTACATGATTGTAAGAAAGACAAATGGCATATAATACGACATGATTTTATGCAAAATTAGTTTTTAATGTCAAGAAAATATTGTACCTCGTTTGGCAGATAGATAGCATTTCTTTGTCAATTACATAATTCAGAAAATTAAAACAAAGTACAAAATGTTATAGTTTCCCCTGGAAATTCTTTTTATTCTTCATTCAGAACTTTTGTTTTTGCAACACTTGCAAGTAAATACTGCATTTCATATTCAGAACAGATTACGCTGCGTATGTAAAACTCTTATTTCCTGGCAACATGACTAATTCCAAATTTTACTACCCAGCCTACTGCTTCCTCAGAGAAAAAGTCAAAGCATTAATGATGTTGTCCATGCAGGAGCTTAACGTACACTACTGAATGCTGTTATTAAGGTATGTGAAAATGATCTAATTACCGAAATTGGCACCAAATTATCATTGCTAGCAGGAAAGAGGCCCATGTTTTGGGGAGTGCTACAAAGTGAAGTCAGCATGTACCTTTTGTAAGCTGCATGACATTATATACATGTCTCCTTCCCTCACTAAGTGAGCAGCGATAGCAAGGACAAGACATTGGACATGGACATCTTTGCTGTGTCCTCATTGCTTTCCCAGTTCATAAACAAACAGCTAATGCTTAGCAGCCAGCTAATCTGTCATGGAAACGCCTCTGCACACCTCCCGGCATGAAGCGTTTTGAACAGAGTTGGTTTTCAGGGGTGGCAGAAGAGAACAGGATGGATTTCAAACTGCCAGCTGTTTTCTGCTGGTGACAGCTGTGGTGAATATGCCTTTTGGGTCAATTTGCCTGGTATATAATGCTTCAGCATAATGCTTTTTGTAAACATGGGATTCAAAAAGGTCAGGTAAACTTTTTTCTCCCACTTCATAAAGTAGGCTATTCACAGGTGAACAACAGTTCTGAAATATAAGACCTTCTGCTTGCTGAGCAAAATAATTAGAATTTCTTTTCAGTGCTTATTAAACGTATATATTTTACAATGTGCACCAGCAGCCTTATATTACATAGCCTATTTCAGGAAACTCAAAATTAATTAAGTGCTTTTTTGCTTATTTTGTTTGGTCTTTTGCAGTACGATACAGAAAAGAAGCTAATGAACTGTGGAGAGGTTCCCTCTTCAGGAGATAAATCTCGGGCTTCGACTGGCACCCAATTTTGTGATATTGGTATAGTGACCTGAGTACAGTTTAAATACGTACTGTTGAATAAACTTTTTGAAGCAGCCCATTTCCGACAGAAGCCTGAGGGTCTGAAATATTGGCCACACTATTTCCCCGTGCTTAATGGCATAAAACCCCAATACAAAATAGGTTAAATGTAGGTAGTAAAAGGCGTGTACGTGTGTGTGTAATTTCCCTTGAGATATAATTGACTGTTCCTCAAGGCTATTTGTAGTTACATCTGTGATTTGGAAAGAGTTCTACTGGTTAATGGCAGTAACTCTAGTCAAGACATGGCTTTGTAAAAATATATACACAGCAGTGTACACTCTAAGAGATTAATAAAAAGCTGAAGAAAATTGGCTGTAGATCAAAAATGCATGGTAAATTCATAGCTGAAAATGCTTACCATGCAGATGGGAAGGTTGCCATGAACAAGTTTCCAAGGCAGTCTTCCTACCTGCGCATTTTCTAAGGTATCATTTACCACCGCAAAGCTTCTTTGACCATCTTTATGGGATTTACAGAGTCCAGGCAGCTTAGTAAGCATAACGGCAGTAGCCCCAGTAGTTCCATTAGGGGCTAGAGAAATATGGGAATCTCAGACCACACTAGTTATGCATACACAGAATTATGGTCCACCGCGTTCAAGGTGAAGTGATGGACATGCGTGTGTGAAAAACTAGACCAAATGTTCTTGAGTAGCGTGTCTAATCTAGTCAAAGAGATTAGATTTATTCCACATCGTGGGCATTAGAGAAGTGATTCAGACTTGATAGATTCCTTGTACGCTGGACTTGCAAGTGCAAAGTGGTTGCATACCATCTTTCTTGTCATACACTGAGCACAAACATCTTGTTGACCAGTCAGAAACATGGAGGTTATGTCTTTTTACATGTCAGATGTTGCTGAGTATGTACATGTAACCTCTAAGATGCGAGGGCTAAGCCAACGCTCACAGTAGGGGGAGACCGAAGGAGCTTTAGCCTTCACAGGCTGAAGTCTGTACCTCATTGGCAAGGTTAAAAGCAAACATTAAAAGGCTGACAGGCTGAAAAAGCTGCTGTAAGCAGGGAGGAGAACAAGAATAGAAACAAACATAAGGCAATTTATAAAGGCACAGAAACAGAAAGAAGAGCTGTAAAAGTTGACATATTCTCTTAACTGAAGCAAAGTAATGGAACGACTCTGCATACCTGCCTAACATAAACCATATTCTTTTATCCCTTATTGGATACCCCATGTCCCTTATTGGATACCCTATATCCCTTATTAGTTACCCCACTCCTATCTGCGTTTCTTTTGTACTTTGGAAATAATGCAAAAGGCAGAGAATTT
Organism: Steatornis caripensis; assembly: GCA_013398225.1. Classification (NCBI taxonomy): domain Eukaryota; kingdom Metazoa; phylum Chordata; class Aves; order Caprimulgiformes; family Steatornithidae; genus Steatornis; species Steatornis caripensis. The sequence goes on along the minus strand of VZSC01006416.1, from coordinate 19,512 downwards.
AACTTTAATGGGGACATGGGATTTTTCTAGAGTAAGGAAATTATGGAGCAGCAAAATACTGCATGGGTCACCTCATTTACAGACAGAAAAAAATAAAGGTGTGGCTGTGATCCAAGATGGTGCTCCAGATGACCTGTATTAAATGTAGTCAGAAAAGACAGTTACCTTATGTGCCAAACACATACACAAAAATCTATTAAATGTTTAAAAACTTAATTTTATTTCAACACAATTGGCTTCAGGATGTAATTGTATTTCTTTCTTTGAAGACCCTATGATATTTTTTATCTGATTGGTTTTTATCTCCTGTTGAAGACTAGAAAAATTTCTGCTGGTGTGAGAATTTTCAGTGTAATAGAACCACCACAATAAAGGGGATTTTTTTTTCTCAACCTTAAAACATTTTGTACATTTTAAATACTGATATTAGAAAAAATTACTTTTTCCCTAATATCTACACAGGACCTAAGTTACAGTGCTTCCCTAAAGCTTCTGAAGTAAGTTGTGTAACAATATCATCCCTATTGTATTTTCTTCCACAGTTCTGAGACAGAGTTCTGTTTTTCAGTCAGTTGGACAGGACTTTTGCCTGTGTAAATGGGAGATATTCCACTAACTGTATGCTTCTACAAATGCTTACAGTTTAACACAAGCTCTAATCTGCCAAACCTTTGGGAAAAGAAAAACAGAACAAAACACAACAATGAGAATTTTCTAGAAAGAGACCTAAAGATGTGAAATTCACAAGGAAGCTACAAAAAATTGCAAATAATGTTAGATTGTCAAACCTTCTTGCAGCTGAAGTGAACTGTATTTTAAAATATGCCATTGAATTTAGGGGTCTTTGTGCCACTATTTTCTAAACAGTGCAGCTGGAAAGACAGAGACTTTGATCTTCAGAGCCCTGCTTGAGTGCTTAGCGTCAGGACAACCACTCTATCCCCACACTACGTGCTGCTTGGCAAATGTAAACAATCTATATCTCCATTATTGTATTATTTTATATGTTCCTTTGCAAAAAGGATGTGATACTTCCTGTTACACAGGGACAACAGTGTTAAAAAACTAAAAAAAGACACATGAAGAAACAGAACTACATTTTATTTTTGGAAAAAATATATGTCATTCTTAGGCTGACTTACTTAACATTAGAGAAAAAGGTAGTATAAGAAAGGAAAATGTTGTTTTTTCTTACAGAGACGTTTGTATTAAAACACATTTCAATATCATCTCTGATAGCTAATTAATTTCATTATAGGAAAGGCAATATGCCTTACTGTGCAATCCATTAGTAACACTGTGAGCTAGGAAGCACAGATTTGTAATGTGGAATATTCAGATAATTTCTCTATTAGATATCTATCAGGAGATAGGCCTTATGGTCTAGGCTCTATCTTCATGCAGGTTGAAACTGTCGTTTTTCTGCTTTGAAAGGTTTATCTTCACAATACAGTTTCAAAGTTTCAAGCCTCCAGATGAGTAAGTGTCCTAAATGGCTAAAGTAAACTACTGAATGATACAGTCTTCTGGGCACAAAGGAAAAGAAAAATGACTGAATATTTATTTACAGAATAAATGAAAATGTAAAATGTTTCCTGAGGGGCTTAAGTTTTCTGATATTACATACCTAGGAAAAGTCAGAGGGAATCATTTAAAATGCTACTGAATGTTAAAATGCTAAAAATTTGTTTACTTACTTAATACTTTTCCTGTGTGTCTCATTAAATTTTGTGCTAATTTTAAATAAATTGTAATAACCATATGCAACATTCATTTGTTTTTAATAAGCTTGAAGAAAATGTTTCCTTTTTGGCTTTACGTGCAAACTATTCTGTATTGTTAACTGCATTTGCAAGTTTCTTTTCATTGTTCATCCTAAAATAAGACTTTGAGGCACATCTCTCCAATTATGTGGCCATGAGTCAGATGATGAAGTGATCATGGAGGTTTTTCTTATGAGTTTGAACAAGAATCTGTTTGTCATAAACTTGTTATTGCCATAGTTGTCAGTGACAGCCTATAAATACCTGACCAATTTTGGCAGAAAAAAGATTGCTTTGAAATCCTCTTCTCCGATGATGTACCAAAATCTGTTAGATTAAGTTTCTATACTGTAATAAAAGCCTAAGATAAGACAAAGAATATTTCATTCTGCTTATGCCCTGGAAAGTCAAGTGTCTATTAATTAAAGATAGGAGAGTGGAACAACATCGATGTGTATCAAAATTGTGAAAGATATGTCAATATCTTACCAAGAAAGAGAGGCAGATAATTTAAAGTGCCATAGAAAAGTTTACTTCTGCACCACTTCCTTGGAGTGAAGAAATGCTAACAAAAGCATTGCTAACTCTCTTCCATTTTAGTTTTGTTGCCTTCTCCTTTGGCAGGGGAGAATTCTAAACATACAGATTTAGGCAAAATTTTAAATGAAATATGTACTTTTGTATAATGTATAACACAATATGAAATGCATGAAGACATATTTAATTTTGAAAAGAAGTTTGCCAAGTGTAAGTTTCTAAGTTTCTGTGTCCCACCGAAACAGTGATGGAGCAAGTGATTTGCTTTTAGACACCAGGGTGCAGCAAAAGTTACAGGACTTTCCGGTCAGGTCAGGTTATGGTGAATGACACTTCAGGAAAATGCATCTCACGGCAGGTTACATTACCAGTCTTCGCATACAGAACAGTTAAAGACTCAGTTAACCCCAGGACAGTAACTTAATTTTCTCATTAGAAGGACCCACATGTTTCTCATCTTAGTTTTTAATCTAAGTCTGTATCAAATCACTCTTTGCTGTTCTTAGGGGCTCCTTATTGCAAGTGTATTCACACTTTCTGACCACTAAAGCTTCTCTTGCGTGTACCTTCTACCCTGAGTTGGAAGACCTGTAAACTGTGTTCCCTCTGGGTTTGTGGGTTTGACCTGAAAAGTCTCTTCTGCCCTGTTGTTCTGTGACTCTTGTCACCTGCCACGCTGGAAGCTCACACACAGTGAGTGCGCAGGGAAATGCGCCTGGCTGTCACATGTGGTGATGCTGAGATAAGCAATGCCACCTATGCTGCAGAACAGTGATATGCCTTTAATTCACCTTCTCCTGAAATACTCTAAATAAGAGATCCTAAAATTTTACAAATCCTGAACTTGGGCTGGATCACATGGACTATAATTTATTTTACACAGATGCTTTATAACTTCAACAGCTAGTAAAAATTTATCTTGTGAGTTGCATTAAATATTATTGAAATGAGAACAAGAATTACCTTTCCCTGAGACTGAAAGGTGGAGCTTTTAAATACCCCTTAATAATACGCTAAAATCATGAAGTTCTCTGTCAGATCAGAAGTAAAGACAGATCAGATCTTTGTGCTGTGGTGGCTGAGGAGTCCCTCAAGGACTGATATGCCACACGTAGTGGGGAATAAGAAGAGTTGTTCTCTAAAAACAAAGTTTTCAGTTGTTGGCTCAGTTTTGAAAGGAGCTTATATAGGCAATATATAAATAATAAAAAGAAAAATGTATCTTTTTTTTTTACCAAGTATGCAATCTGAACTACTAACCAGTCTTGGGAAACAAAACTAATTTATTGTCACTGTTAAGTGATAGGCATAAATGTTGACGAAACAGTCTACAACAATTGTTTTCTTTCCTATATCTGGACTTCTTTAACAGCAAAAATATTTTTAAAAAATCACTGATTGAATATCAGTTCAAAATATTTTTATAATATGTCTTTTGTAATGTGCACAGAAAACAACTGAGAAATCCCTTTCTGCTTAAGCTGCAGGGAACATTAGTCATGACTGTCCTTCTTCATGCAAAAATTAGAATCAGAATTGTAGAATAATTTGGTTGAAAGGGACATCCAAAAGTCATCCTTCTGCTTGAACCAGGATCAATAACCTCTTAACAACTTCTAGAACATACAATGTCTTTTCTGTCTAGAAACAAGTTTTAGGATAGAGTGCCCCAGTTGTAGTCACTGTCGCTGAAACAGTCCTTACAGACTGGGGAATATCAGTGCCTTAGAGTATGATTTCTACAGACTCCATACATCCTACCTGCTGGTCCATTATGAGCTCCTGGTAATCAGTATTTATCCCACAATAAACATATGGGGTAAAATAATGCCCTACATTCTAAAATTTTGAGTATATTGAGGCTAAGTCCTTTATTTTAGGCAAACTAGAGCTATTGCAGAAGTATGTCTGGAGCATCACTAGTGCTTAAGCGGTTGCTGAAAGTAACTAGACTTTTCTTTCTAAAGTCTGTTGGAAAAAAAATAGACATTGTAGTTTTAAAGGTGCTGCATAGTTGCATACAGGAGTGAGACAACCATCAGTAAAAGTGGCTCAGAGTAGCTCAGAAGGTAGCTCAGAAGCCAGGCAGAAGTGAGTACTCCCGAGAGGTTTCTCCATCATTCTCACTTCGCCTAAACTCCAGCCTGGTTCTTCAGTCTTCAAGCAGTGGTTACCTCGAGGGACTAATGACTTCTTCTTCAGAGAGATTCTCATCCATTCCTTGTTCTAATTTCAAAGTTTGTTTCAATTTCTGTCACAGGGCTCTGAAATCTTCTTCTGATGAGAAACTAGAAATGCATTCAGTGAAGACACATAAGGGCATGGAGCCTGTTTCCTTTATAGGCTGCAGAGCCTGGATAAAAAATTGCAGAAGTTAGTCACGGCTGTCCATGGCCTCCTAGCATAAGCTGCTTTGAGGCCACCTTTTGTAGCCTTTCTAAGTAGAAAGAAATCACTGAACTTTTGTAGGAAAACCAAGAGAACTCAAATTTAGTAAGCATTCGTGCTTTACATAGCTGCAGATAAAGTTTAACACAAGCTCTTTTTCCCTCAGGGTACCACTCCCTTACCTGGGTTGTAACATCTAAGTTAGAGGCCTGAGAGAATACACCATTTCAGCAAACATAATCTCAAACAGAAAGCTATATTCTGTGCTTTTATTATCAGCCTGGTACTTAGTGCACTCTTAAAATGGTGCAAAAGGAGAATCTTGTAATTTGGTTCGTTAAAGACTAAGATTTCTTCAAGGTGAATTTTATGCTGAAAAGAAGGTTCATTCAACAACTATGTTGCTTAGTGTTCATCCACAGAGTGTTAATAGAACGACTGAGTCAGTCTTCCTCTCATTCATGTGACAAATAATCGCACTAAGAGATGTATAGTCCCTTAATTAACCATTCTTTTCCAGCTGATAGCATTGCACCAGAAAACACATACTCTCTTGATAGTTCCTGCTTTTGGCTGGAACAAAGCAGGAGGCTCCTGGGTGAATGAGGGAACATTGTAATTTTCAGTTGTGTTTCTGGTCTTATTTGTTAGCTAGGGCAGGAACATTGCCTTCAAAGACGTTTGAAGAAATTTTAACTCTGGGTTGAGTTTCACTGAGTAAATATAAAGGACAACAAGGAAAAATAAAACCAAGTACAGCCATTTATTTATTGTGACTTTTCTTGAAATATAAGATCATGAGAGGAATTACATTTGAATGTACAGTGACAATAAACAGTTTATCACATAAGTTACTGACTTGCAAAGGCTTTTACCAAAGAATATGGCTTAGCAAATGAAAAAAAAGGAATCAGATACATGTCAGGATTTTGTTTTATAACTCACAGAAGAGATAAGTGACAGCTGGCTTGGTGTAGGGACTTCTGAGGTCATTATATTGATAGGATTCTCCAGTGCTGAGCCTGCTGGAGGACCAAGGTAAAAAGTATTCCATATCAGCATATTAAAAAAGTGTGTGTCATGAGCAGTCTGAATGGTCCACATGAGGTTTCAAGGTTTGCCTTAATGAGATTTCCCATATGCAGAAAAGGGAAAAATATGTGCAGTACTGGCCCATATATTCATGGCAAGGGGAGTAAATATTCAGGGAGTTGCTCCTGAATTCCTACAGGAAGATGACTATAAGCTAGGCATATAAATCACAGTTCATCAAGTTACTCAAGATACAATAGAACTATTTGTGCATAAGAAATCAGGCACTGCGCCTATGCTATCTAAACAAGAAACATAACTTCAACACCTAATTCAAGATCCTACTACAATCAGTACCATTAAGAAAATTGTTAAAAGTTAAATTTAAAAATACCAAGCTTTCGTAATAAAAATCCTCCACTGGTTTTGGGTTCCTGCCATTTGTTTTGACGCACATGGTACCATTTTATGTGACTGTGGCAGCAAAACTCAGTGCTGGGTGTGAGAGCTCACCTCTGTGGGGCTTAGCTGGCTTGAAAGCAGAAGAAAAAAAATTGCATCATTCTTTTAACGGTGGATTAGCTCCCCAGTCTAGTCTCAGTATTGCCACTGAACAGCATGTATCATGGAAACACTTCCTAAGCTGACACACTGGAGCGCTTCTCCAGGGCTGTACTGACAACATGGAACAAAAGACTGGATCTCATATGGACCCCACGAGGAGCTGGCTGCTGTCATGCCATAGCTACAGGCTATTCAACAGAGGTAGTCTGTTCAAGACAATGGTAATAATTGCAGCTGTTTTGAGCTTGAGTTGAATAACTATTAAGCAAAGTAATTAAGCATCAACCTAAAACCAAGTAAATTTTTCCTACCCTTATGAGTATTTTATCTTTATAAACGTAGTAGGTACAGAAAAGTGTGTGCTCTACACTATTGAAGAGACAGCTATAGCTTGAAGCAGTATGTCAGGTCGATGTTTTGCTTTTGTTCTGTTTTTTATTGCTACAACTGTATTAAATGACTTGGATTTTGTGATGTTTTTCTGTGACAGAAGGCATTCAACATCTCTCATGCACTGCAGGGTGTTTGCTTGCTACGTTTGTTTTACCTTGGCCTATTTTAGCCTTTCTATTTTTTTTTTTAATATGAGTCACTGTATGGTGAAAAGTCATTAATGGGCTTGGCAGATACTAATTAAAGGCAGTTTAATGGCTCCCAGGAAAAGAAGCCCTTGCCCAATTTCTTTGGCTACAGATGAAGATCATCAGTCTATTAGAAATCAAAATTGTGAGTGAAGAAAACTTGTGTGTATTTGGGGGGAGGACTGAAAGAATCTTATGAGCAATGCTAGTCACAAATGGGGTGGATTGTAATATGATTGAAAATATACAAAATTATTTCAGAAAATCTATTCCTATCATTATTTTGTTTGAGTCAGCCTCGTGATTCTCAAAGAAGAAAACATTTACATAATTAAGTGAAATGATATCTCCTAGTTCTACTGAAACATGTAGTCCAAGTTTTCCAGAGTAGGTAAACATGAGTCTAGACACACAAACCTTCAGCTGAATAAATCAATACCCTTATCTTAGATAAAATTTCTTGTACAGTTGTGTTAGATACCAGCATTTTAATAACAGCATGCTTTTTGCCATAATGCTGGCTTTTATGTTTACTGCATTAATGGATGCATAAGAAAACTCTTTTCAAGAATAATGATTAATACTCTAGTATTAGAACACTAGACTAAAACATGGTATGACAGTTTCTACCCAAGTCTTGATAAATAAAAAAACCCTTTCTATCATCTGTTATCTTGTAGACTTGCTTCAAAAAATGTCAGAGTCTTTAAAGTATGTCCAAGAGATCATACCATTTAACACCCAGGAATCTTAGTCATATGATCTGACTGCTGTTTCATGGCAAATTACTTCTGTCAAAGGACAGGTGCTCACTAAGCCCAATAGCTAACCTTAACACTACCTAAGCTGATGATGTCAATAGGCTAACAGACACATTAGTAAATGTGAAAAAAGACTGAAAAGGGAGAGTGCTTTAAAAATCATGTTTTCTTTATCAATTATGATATCCCAAACACAAAGAACTCCTGAAAAATTGGGTCGTTTATCTGAGAATTATCTACAGCATCAGTATAAGATATTCAGCAGGAGGTAATGTCAACATAAAAGGATTGTCCATTTATACTGGTTCTGGAGCTCCATTTGTAAAGGGACTAGTGTGGTTTAGCATGACATAGATCTCATACAAGCTCATGATCATGTCCAACAGTAAAAGTTGTCTGTAACAGGTACCACAGAAAACACAGACCAAGAGAATTTACCTTGCAATGCTCCCAACAAGTAAACTGCACATGCACAGCCTCCGTGAGAGAGCTAGCACAACCTTGGGGCAAGCCCTCTATCAGGCAACCTGAAATACTGGAAGTTAAGAACAAAAGCGCTCAGACTCCTCAGCTATAAGAACCATTGCTCTTGCTTGGAGCCTGAGAAAAAAACGTGGAAAAAATTCTCTACAAATCTTAAATTCTCTTCAACCTGTTGTCTGTTTACTGATTATTGAGCCACAGTGCAGAATGTTATCCTGATATAAAAATAGGCCAAATTGGGAAGCAGAACCCATGGTGCAATGCACTGTACCATAAAAAACAAGCTAGTAATTCATAATACAGAGGTAACAAATGACAACAAATAGCTTAAGGGCATCCAGGAGAACAATAGCTGGCATAATATCCTCTGATTTTAGTACTGAACACCAAGGCTGGGATTCATTTGACGTATTGCAGATATCTGCAAAGGAGCCCTGTGCTGAGACAGGGGGTCTGCCTTCGCTGTCCGCTGTACAATTCATTGAACATAAAGTAGGTGAATAAAGTAATGCTGATGAATCATGCCTAAAAGTGTCTATATTTGTCTATTGACAAAAACAGTGCCATTGTAGCTCACATATATCTGTCTGCATTGTACATATTTACAGTTAGATGAGACAAATCCCACTTCATTGACCTAACACTTCAGCTGCTTCGTTTTATTTTCAGAGTTGGTGGAATGAATCACAGAAAAGAAGAGTTTTAAACATTAATACAAAAGAAAATAATGAATCTTATAGCTGGAACGATGTTTGTAGTCCAACAGCATGACAGCAACACATTGAAGCATGGATAAGAGTAATTCTTACTTTTTAATGATCAGAAGAGGGAACTGACTGAAATATGTTCTTCTAAAGGAGCTTTCATTTGGAATTTTCTCGGGATTAACAAAAAAGACAAAACTCCAAACTTATTTGTTCTGAGAACTTGTCTCTAGAGTTTTGATCCTGTTAGGCCAGGACACCAAGTAGGCCACAAGACTAGTGGAAGCAGAAACTAAAAGGCTAGTAGAAACTCAGACGACAGTCATAGAATCATAGAATGGTAGGGGTTGGAAGGGACCTCTAGAGATCATCTAGTCCAACCCCCCTGCTAAAGCAGGTTAGCCTAGAGCAGGTTGCACAGGAATGCATCCAGGCGGGTTTTGAATATCTCCAGAGAAGGAGACTCCACAACCTCTCTGGGCAGCCTGT
>VZSC01006415.1:0-11603 GCA_013398225.1 Steatornis caripensis | reverse complement strand
CACGACTTCTCAAAGATTATGGAGAGCGGCCTCGCAACATCAGCCAGTTGTCTTAACGTCCTCGGGCTGATGACGTCTGGGCCCGTCAATTTGCAGGGGCCAAGCTCCCGTAACAGTTCACATACCAACTCTTCCTTCACTGGGTCTGTGTTTGCATCGACCTGCGTGTTGGTTCCCAAGGCCTGGGGCTCAACCGCGCTGGTAAAGACACAGGTGAAGGAATTCACGAATTCACCTCTCCTGTTCAACAGCAGGCCAGTATTTTCTTTCTGTTTCTGCTTGTTGTTTACATACACAAAGATCCCTTTCTTGTACTTTTTGACATCTCTGGCCAATTTCAATGCAAGCTGGGCTTTTGCTTTTCTAACTGCATCTCTGCACGCCCTGGCAATGCCCTTGTAGTTCTCAACGGGTGCTCATCCGCCTTTCCACCTCTGGTACGCTTCCCCCTTGGTTTCAAGCAGACTCAGAAGCTCGCAGTCAAGCCAAGGGGGTCTCGTCCTCTGCCTACTTCTCCCACCTTTAAAGGGGATGAACCGCTTTTGTGCTTCCAGCACGCTCCCCACATCGTTTTACTGCTTGTGAGAGCTGTAGCCTAATAAAAGATATAATAGCAACCTTCTTTTATCATAAAATACTGCGGTTTTAAGTTGGTGTGTGCTGAGCCTCTTACTTCCAGCTCTGCCTGCAAAACCCAGGCTGTCGCACCACTGAACATGCGTGGAAATCTTCGCGTGAGAGTGTGTGTGTTTGTGTGTGTGTATGTGTATATACATACACATATATATGACATTTTACAGGTGACTGGCATGATGAAACTAGAGAAGAAAATGGAAACGTAGGGGGGGAAAACCATGGGTGAGCGCTGGATCGTGATGTGTGCGTCCCGGCTACAGCAGAAAGAATAAACTTGAAGGCACGTGAAGCTGAAAGCTGCTTTTGTAGGTCCTGTGCTGCATTTCAAGCGAAGTGCAGGGAGCCTGCGCACAAGGGCTTGAAAGAGAAAATAATTCCTGCCTGTGAGAGGAGACAAGGCAGCATTTTACATTGGCAAGGGCATTTTCAGCACAGAACAACCCAGTTGTTTAAGCAGCAGTCTTGCAATGAGCTGTAAGCCGTCCGCCTCCCGCGGCCGCGCGGCCGCAAGCGATGGATAACACCGAGATAACTCCAGTGGCACCTGGGGAATCCAGGGGGACTCTTCGCCGGTGCCTGATGGCGGAAGGCACGCGCCGAACAGCGCGTCTGAGAAGGGCCCTGCGCTTCCCAGGAGCGCAGCGTGCCGAAGAGGGCCGATTGTACAGCCCGTTTGCCTCCGGTCTGAGCCCTGAACAGCCAGGTTCCAGGGGGATCGCCCGACGCGCTGGCTGCTTTTAAACATCCGTTCCCCTGCTTTGGTGCCCAGATGGAGAAGGGGTGCCTGTGCAAGCCCAGAGCTCGCCCAAGCAGAGGGCTGCGCCTGCACGAACACGCGGCGCGGGAGCAGACGCTTTCCGAAGGGCACGTCCGCGGCACGCAGCTCTAATGGTTAAACCGAACAGATCCAGGGGCATGCGACACATTTCATAAAGTGCGCATATCTGTGCCAGACATGATTCAAGAGCCCGATACAGACATTTAAATATATTCTCCCCTTCGCACGGGTAATGTTTACAACACCCGAGACTTAAAAAATTGTGATTTAAAGGGAAGAGGGACTGCAAAACCGTTGCTGACTTTCCTGCCTGTTTTGGGGGGGAGAAAAGGAGTTCTTTCTGAGTCACCAGCCCAGTAAAAGCCGCAGTCTGTTACAAAGTATGCCTCCAAACCGGTGAAATAAATAAATAATCTGACAGGGACGTATCTGCAGGCTCGGATCAGGGGCTTCTGGCTGAACGGAGCCTCCCGACTCGAGTTTCGCCTGTTCCCATCCAAGCAGCTGATCTTTCAAAATCTACGTTAAATTTGTACCTCTACAGTCGGAAAAACAGGAATGGTAAGAAATGTATAGCTTAGGTTGCTTGTGGAGTAGTAACGTCACAACTCTGACTAGAAAGGCGTTGCTTGTGGGGGTTGACGTCAGGCAAGGGCGCGGGGCACGGTGCTGGATCTCGGTTCTCCGACCGAGGCGGCGTCGCCGGCCCCGTGCCTGCGCGCCCACGGCAGGGAGCCCTCGCAGCCGCCACGGCCAGCGGCGAGGATCGCCCCGGTGCCTCTTCCACTCTGCCTTTGGGGAAGGGCGCACCGTGCCCGAGGCTGCCGGCGAGGTCCCCGAGCACCGCGGTCCCGCAGGAGCCCACGCCGCAGACCGGGCTTGGTGCAGACCAAGCCTGCGCTCCGGCTGAACACATCCCAGTCCTCCTCTTCATTTTATCTCCAACTGGCTATAATTGTGCAAAACCACGCTCCTAATCTCATATTTTTCAGATTAATTTCAGCAGCATCGGTCTATTGGCAACTCAATTAACTAATTATTTCATGTGTTTGTTTTCTTTTACTATATCCCCAGTAATAATTGTTGGCTCTGTTGTTACAAAAGATGCCAGAATCTATTTCAATTATTATTACTTTTAAAGCACAAATGACATTTTTAATATCCTCCTGGATGCTTATTACCATACGAAATTGCCACAGGAGTCCAGTAGCGTCTCCTTCTATACCAATAGTTATATTCTTCCCATTACTTCCTTGGCCTCACCAAGCGCTTATCCGGCAGCAATCACATACGATCAGGGATGTTGTCCTGTACCTGTGTTACCACGCTACAAGGCGACGACAGGAGCAGGGCTTTTCTGCAAGACTAAATTTGTGACAAAGCGTGAAAAAACATTAGAAATAATTTATGATGGCAGACAAAGATCCAGTCGTACAGTAATGTTGGATGGGCATCTGGAGCTGATCCCTGCCTTCCCTGGGCTAAGACACGAAGCAGTTTGGCTGTGACCCTGCTTCCCAAGTCCCCCGGCAGGAAACAACTCGCGTGAGCTTGCCTAGGCACGCGCCAGCAGGAACAGCTATGAAGTATATCGGGCAGCCGTGACGTCCAGCAATCAGCATTCACAAACCCCTGAGAACACGCTGCAGAGGCAGAAATGATTTTACACGTGCAGAAGCAAAGGACTCGCAGGACAAAGGCCTTCAGCATCCTGGGGTTTGAACCACGGCGCAGGTCCAAGGCTGTGGAGGACTTCTGACCCTCTGCACGACGGCAGAGACCTGCAAAGCAGCAGCGTGATGGGACCGCACACGCCTGCAGGCAATGGGACCGCTGGGTCCAAGCGCGCGTCCGCAGAGGAGCACCCAGCGCACCCCTGACCCTTTCTATGCCCCGGAGCAGTGATGGGACCCTGGGGCACCGAGGCCAGCAGGGAAAGGCTGCTCCTTCTGAGATGCCCAGGCTCCATCTCCCAGCGTTGTGGGACAATGTCCCTCCCTCCCATTCTCAGAGAGGGAGAGAAGTTGGGCCTGTCCATCCTGAGCACCCTTGTACTGAACAGAAAGAAACAGAAAAATGCACCTTCAGATACTAATTTGCATTATCCTCTTGAAATTTCTTTCTTTCTTAGGAAAGAAGGACTGTCAGGGGATGGGTCACTGAGAAGTTGGTGGTACGTATCCCCACCTAATTGCCTGCTTATTTACCTAAATCCAGAAATGCACCTTCGCGGCGCAGTGAACAAAGCAGCGGGGAGGTGCGTCCCCCCCCCTCTCTTTGCTTTTTTAGGGCGATGCTGAATGCAAGTTTTGGTGATTTTGCCCAAAATCCCGTTTTACCCAGTCAACGTTTTGTAGGAAAACCATGCCAACAACACATGAAGCATGACGTCCTCAGTAAGACATGTGCCTCCTCCTCAAATGAGCACTACTACTCAAAACGTGGTCATGTTTATGCGCACGGGCTCAAAACGAAGGTGTTGGCTTCAGCCAAAGCCTCCGCCCTTACCCTCCCCGGGCCGCCGTGCTGCAGCACAGGCAGCAAGACACGGGCTTGCCGTGCCGGGACGGGAGGCTCATCGGTGGTGCCCATCAGGAAGGGGCACTGCTGCTGCAAAAGGCCGTCAGCGCCGTGCTTTCTCCATGGATGGTGACCTCGAGAAATAAATATTGAAAGGAAAAAAGGAACTCGGATCACATGGAAACAACAGCCTTTCGTAAAGTTACCGGGACAAACCTGCGCTGCTCCTCTGGCTTCTCCCAGCAAACACAAGACTGGGTGGCTGGAGTAGAAAGTAAGTGCCCACCCTCCTCTCGTCTAAATCCCATTGAAATTTGGGTCTAACAGGTGTTGGTACAGTCAGAGCATCACCTTAGGACAGAGACTAAAACCAGAATCCACAACCAAACTGAGAATGACTGTACGGAAATAACACACTAGAGATACGCATTAAAAAGACCCATTTACAAATGTACGCGTTAGTATCCGCATCTGCCTTGGCAACGCGCAGAAGATGGGCTGCTTAGCATTTGGATTTTTTCTGTGAACTGAAATGAAAAGAGTGCAGCTCAATGCTCGTGTCACTGACACGCTGGCCATCCCAAATTTCTCACCTCACTACCCAAATTGCTTTCTAAGGACCCGATCCAAAGTCTACTGAAACAAATAGGAGTTTTTCCATTAACCGCAGTGGTCTCTGGATGGAGCCCTGCCTCTTGCAGGGACTGTTGCGGAAAGCCATCGCTGAATCGTGTTTTTATGAACCGGTTCAATAGTGTTCGCAGGCTGAGCCCTCAAGGCACAATGCGCACAAGAGATGATTGTTTTTATACAGTTTTAATCCTAAACCCCAGTATCTATAAACAGAGAAATACACTCTCCTTCCGCACATCTAAAGGTCGGCTATCCATCACGTACCCCTCACTGCAGCACAAGCTCGTACCAGCCACGGTTTCCTGGGCTCACTCCTGATGTATCGCTGTTCCGGCTGCCCAGGTTTCGTTTGCAGTGTGCTGTCCGCACGCGATACGATATAGATCCGGAAGGATAAACACTGAGGTTCCCATACGGCTGCTCCGTAACCGGGACTTTCAAGGGTTGAATGAAGTTCCCGTCGCTGCGGAGCGCCCCGCTGCCCCCAGTTGCTCCAACCGACTGTGCAACACAAACTCACGCACGGCGCGTTGCAGCAGCGCCCCCGATCACAGACAACACTGTGTACACAGCAGTTCTCTTACGGTCTGCATGAAACAACTGATGTTTTATCCATTTTCCACCAGCATTTTCCTTAGCCTGACTTTCAAATACAGTCCTGCTTGCGGAGTCCACGACCAGCTGCTGCACATCAAAAAGAGTCAAACCATGGTAGGGTTCAGCTCAACAATTAAACAAGCGAGACAGCATCACAAAAAAAGAACTTCAACTGAAGCTGGCCTAGATTCAGCATCAGAATATTGGTTTGAAAGCACAAGGCCAGACCCTGCATCCTACAAGACCTTATGGCTATCAAGATGCATCTCTGAATTCCTGCGGAGAGGATCAGCTTTCTACTTAAACTTCGTCACATCGTCCTCACAGGAGATCCGTTTTCAGCTTGGCGATGTCTCTGACTTCCACTGTAAATTACTGCAACTGCACAGCACAGAAGCAGTAGCCTGCAATGCCAGACTTCGGCAGCTTAAAAGAACGGCACCAAATGCTAACAGATAGTTCACTCCTCCTCCTGCGTAAGTTAAGGGTATTCAGCAGCGGAAATTAATTGCGCAGATAAAAAGATACCGGGAGTCCTGTCTGTCCATGGGATATATTGGCAGACTTGCGTCGTGCAGTCACCTTCACGGACGGCAATCTGACCTCCTCTTCCTCCTCGTCCGCCCCTTCTACAAAACAAGGNGTCCATGGGATATATTGGCAGACTTGCGTCGTGCAGTCACCTTCACGGACGGCAATCTGACCTCCTCTTCCTCCTCGTCCGCCCCTTCTACAAAAGAAGGCTCGTAGGCGCTCGTTGGCAGTAACAGGCATCTGTCTGAATTCCAAAGCTACGCGCACACAACATCAAATCTGCTGACCCCAGGTGAGTTGGCGTTAGTAACTCTCTTTGTCGACATCACTGAGCACAAGATTGCATCTGCCTTAGGAAACACGTCAGCTGCTTCCAAGGGAGAAAGCGCTGACGCAGGGAACGCAGAGATGGGCTCTCACCAACCGAGCCAGAGGCAGGTGCAGGAACAGAAGCCAGAACATTGCTGTGTCCCATTCCCTCCGGTCTGCAAACCCTGAGAAACGTTTGGTACTTTTCCGTGGCTCAGACCTGATCTCCCATGAACTGGGACGGGACAGGACACCGACACGACCCCAGGTGCCTGCGTACCCACCGACATCCGCAGCTCGGTTTGCCCGCTGCTGGCGCGCTGACCGTCTGCGCTGACCCTCCGCGTGACATGGGCCACGGGGTTTCCCCACGCACCGGACGCCTCCACAGAAGCCGCAGCTCCCGGAGCTAAACGACGAGCCGAAGGCAGAGCTCTCGGTCGTGTCAGTCCTGGCACGTCTTCTGTGCACGTGTGACCTGGCTCTGACGCTTCGAGGGGTCGTGTGCTAAGCAGGAGAGGAGCCAGCCCGGCCCAGTCTGTCCCACCGGCACGCTGTTTTCCTCTAGCGAGATACACACAGGCAACTTCAAGGCAAATCCGAACCTCACCACAACACAAAGTGCACATCAGTAATTGTATTCGTCCCTCGGGGACACCAAGTCAGGTAGACCAGAGAAAGCAAAACGGGACAGCTACGATAGAAGTTTATTTTACGCTGTGAGAATTTACAGTGTCAATATACTAGAGCGTTAAAGGAAACGCAAACCTCCCTTGGACGGTGGAGGCAACGTTTTCAGCACTTCCAAAAGACTGCAAATTAATGAACGAAAGCTTTCTGCGAGTGGAACTCCTCGCATTTTCTGGGGCACGTGTCTCAGGTGACCTTTTCATACCTGCAAAATGTATTTGTCGGGAAGTTGGTTCCTGGGAAGGAAACACCCAAATTTAGCCGCTCCATTTTCCCCCCGCCTGTGAGGAGCGTGGCTGAGTCACACAGCTGGGAGAAAGCCCAAGGAGGAGAGAAAAATCAGAGACTGACAAATCCTACGGGGAATCACTGAAACCCAGAGCACAGCTGTCAAGGACCTGGATTTACTCTCCAAGACCTGAACTCCCCCTTCACCTCCAGGGAAATCAGCACTTCGACCAAGCCTTTGCAACTTACGCCAACAGCAGCCCCCAGTGCATGCATTTTCCCCCGCGGATGTGTTGCAGCGTGTGCTTCCCGGGGCGTCCAAAACAGTCAGATAGCATCAGGCTTTGAGCGTGAGATGTATTGGCAGCAGTGAGAAAAGGCCAGCTCTCCCGGTAACCACGCGTGGCCGCCTGGTTTGTTGTTTGGGCTCCGCTTCTCCTTGTCTTTGTTTTTACTTCATCCCCTCCTTTTCCTCAGAAACCACTCCTGGAAGTTTGCCTGCTGCATCCTCCATTCCTGTAACTATTCCCATCCACAGGACAGAAAAGATTGCACCGTACGTCGTTTCTTAACTTTGGGGTTGGGAGCAGGGACTTTTTTACACGGTGTAATATCCAGTACTTGCTCAGCATCCCTGGGTCACGTACGTGTCTGCAGTGCCCTCCGCAGACCCAAGGACTGTCGGCCAACGGCAGACGGCTCCTCCCTTCTCTACCATCCTCGTACATAAACCGCCTCAGTCTCGCCTCTTTTTATCCCCCAATTATAATTGCAATATTTCGTGGTGGGAGAGTTACTGCGATCCCCCTTGGCTCAGCTCGTAACTGCTTCAGACCTGACTCCATTTGTGCCGCCCCTCAAACTGAGAGCCGGGAAGAGCGCGAACAAACTGGCTGCAGCGGGCCGTTTCTAGCGCGTTTATCGTGCTAACAACGGCTCTACTTTACGCCTCAGGAATCCTCTTGTTCTGCGTCATCTCCTCGGAAGACAACTCCGGGCACTGGGCAGCGGAAGAGCCACTAATGAAAGCCACGGCTGCCGCCAACGCTCTGCCCCACAGGACCACGGACGACCACCACCCGGCCCCCTCGGCCCTCCGCCAAATGCCTGTTTCACGGCCTTTTCCCACTGCAAGTTTTCTGGGGCTTCGAAATCTCCTAGCCGTTCCCAAGAGAGCGCGCTACTTCAGCTTTCCCCTAAAGCTGCAATCGAGAGACAAACGGTTCCTCGTCTGAAAGGAACTGCCTACCCTCTTCTGTCACAACCTTCTCTCGTGAGGAGACGCCTCTGACGGAGCAGCACCGTGGGGATGGATTAACTGGAAGACCACGGCTTTATCAGCCCAGCCTGCCGACACCGTTCCCGGGTGTCCTGCGAGAGCCGCGCCGCATGCACGGCTGGGTACGGGCGCGTACCGGCACCGCACACCCCGAGCCTTCTCCCGCTCGGGACAGGGGCACCCCTGCGCACCGGGCTGCGTCTCTGTCTGGGCACCCCTGCCTTCCCCTTTCAGGGGGCCTTCTTTTTGTTCTTACACGTAACACCAGCCGGAGTAATCGGGTACGATAGCGGTCACGTTGGAAGATGTTTCTAAGTCAAAAAGCCTCCACAGCACAGGATGTTCCAGCCTTTACGAGTGTGACAGTTTTAATTTGTGACGATGTCTGCTTAATAATGGACGAAAATATTCAGTGAGGAAATGAAAAAGATATTCACATCCTCTCTCCAGGATTTTCTGTGTCCAACTTCATAGCTTCTAGCTTTTTAAAGCATTGGCCAGTACAGTTTTCTCACTTCGGCTGGGCACAGCTTGTGATCTCCACCTGAGGAACGCCAAACCATAACGCGACACGCTCAGCACCGTCCATACACACAAAAGCCCGTTTTCTCTTTCTCAGCTTTCTGGACGCCGTTTGCAGATGCAGCCTTGGCATGGGAACACGCCCGGTGGGAAACGTCGCTGATCCGGACCCCGCAGCTGCAGCTCACGCAGCGTTTCCTGGTGATCTCCATCGGGGCTGAAACAGCAGTTGGGAAGCACCGGCTCCACCGAAGGGGCCGAGCCCGTCTCCCCGTGGGCTCCCGCCTGCAGCGCCCAGCTGGGAGCGTTGAACAGCCTCGGCGTGTTACATCCCAGGACGATACACCCTAGGATTGCACGGGCACGTGGGAAAACTCCTGTCATGCAAAAACGACAAAGTGGGAGCAAGAAGGGAAGAACAGAAACCTCACCCCCCCCAAAAAGGAAGTAAATGACAAGAGAGACAATAAAGCCCGTATTATTCATCCTGAAACAGAGCCAGACACCCAGCTGCAGACCAATTTCACTTGCTGAGATTAGGTACACAGACAAGCGGACAGAAATACGCCTTTCGCATTTGATCTTTATTAGGCCCGAAAATTAGCTCCAAATTTAGGTTTCCTTACAAGAGATTGCCATGCTGAACCACGGAACTCTTCTCATGGTGTTATGCCTTGACCCATTTGAGCATTTTGAATAATTCAACATTTTGCCTTCGTGTGTGTATACCTGCTGGGAGAGCTATCAGCATCTCTCCACCACGTCTGAGAAATACCTTACGTGTGCCGTGTGGATTCCGGCGTCTTTTCCCGGCAAGGGTTAAAGAAGAGGGAACTTTTTATTTCCATCACTTCGGTAGGTTTGCGTCACTAGCGTCCCGTTCCCAGAGTTAACAGTAAACTCCACGTGGGGAGTCAGTCCTCAGCGCGCGCCTCGTGGGAAGCCGAGCGCTGTCCTGTGAAATCGGGCGCCAGGTTTCCAGCACCCTTTATGCTCGCTGCATTGTCCTGGCAGAGAGATTAAAACAACCAAAATCCATTGCACGCCCTCGATTGTCACTTTCGCCAGAAAACAGGTGTTTGCATGCGTGAGCCGTAACAGTCACCATTCATTACGATGGCGTTCTTGCGCTGCTAACTTTAAATAAACAGCAAGGTTTTGACAAAGTTTGCTAAAGCGTAATTAGTCCTGCAGGCACGGTATTTTCAGATTTTAAATGCTTGATGTCCAGCTGTACTTTTTAGATTTATAATCTCAAAAGCAGCTGATCGCAGTCTCCACCGAAGCTCAAGATTTGGGGGTTTGTGGTGTTGGATGTAATGTATTCAAACCCTTATTAAAATATACGCACCCTGAGAGATGCAGTGCGTGTTTCTCCATTTTCTTTCTTACATGCATCTGTCACAATCTAAAGAAGTAAGAAAGAAATATAAATCAAATATAAACACAGCCTTTAACATCAATTCCACTGGGATTCCATAGCATGTCATCCTTCTTTCATGCAGTTGTTTATATCCTTAATGGACCAAAACACGCTCAAGTAAGAGAGTTGCTCATTCAGAACAGCTGGAAAGGAAATGTTGGAGTAAAGGACGACGAGGCAAGACGAGAGGAGAAAACCACGAGAGCTGCATCGGCTAAACAGGTCGGGGCTGCAAGCGGGAAGAGCAGCGATTTCAGCCGGTGCTTGCGGGACGCAGGGGCACGAGGGCTGACGCGGGTCGGCGCTACCAGGACTGCAGACTCCTTGAAAGCCGGAGCTTTTGCGGCTGGAAGGCCCCACGATGTCAGCTGTGATCAACCTCTTCTTGGAGAAACAGACCGCTGCAGCGTGCTCGTTTCCAAACAAATTCAATATTTTGCTGGTTAGCTTGACTTTTAGATTTATTTCCCAACTGGCTAACTCGTAAGAGCTTTCCTTGTACACAGTGACGGCTACTCTTAGGCTTCAGGAGCAGCGCAGGTTCTGCTCGGGCTACAGTGAAACCGTGAGTAATTTTTTATTTATTTTACTCTCTTAAAATGTCACAGTTTAATACTGCTTCAACCTCAGCTCAGCTGCTTCAGTGCAAGAGCTCCACAGCTGCTTGCTGAAGCCAGACTTTCTGACAGCCCCGGCTTAAACTCAACCACAGGGAGACGAGGTCTTTCCCCAGCCGGGAAAAGTTCCCACGGCGCCGGTGCGGGTGTTCAGTGACGCTGTTTGCCCCCTTAGGGCCCAAACTAAACTCATCTTGGAGCTGAAAGCCGGCGTTTTCCCGAGGGTGGTGGTGGGATGGAGCCTTTCAAGAGGCACAACGGCATCTCTTCGCCGCTCTGTACAATTCGGTTTTAGGACAAGGCACAACCTTCGCATTCCATGAGCCACAACAAACACCAGCGCAAACGCGGGCAATGCCACCGTACTCTGCCTGCGCTTTTCAGAGCCGCCGGCGGTATCGCGGGCGCAGTTTTCCCCTGCAGGGCTGCACAGCANTCGGTTTTAGGACAAGGCACAACCTTCGCATTCCATGAGCCACAACAAACACCAGCGCAAACGCGGGCAATGCCACCGTACCCTGCCTGCGCTTTTCAGAGCCGCCGGCGGCATCGCGGGCGCAGTTTGCCCCCGCAGGGCTGCACAGCGGCACGGACAATCGCGCCCGCTGCCTGTGCGCGGGGTTGCTGCGGAGCCCGCCGCCTCACCACCCGGTGTAGCCCGCGTGCGCAGGCACAGAGCTGAGCATGGAGCAGCCGGGGGCCAGCAAGCATTTCTTTCCTCAAAGGCGACGCAGGAGGATTGACTCTGACGTTACTGCAATCCCGGCAGCATCGCTTTTATGGCCTTTGCTGCCCTGCAGAAGACCCGGGCTGCAAATCCTCACTGTTGCAGGGCAC
>VZSC01006403.1:0-21425 GCA_013398225.1 Steatornis caripensis | reverse complement strand
ATTTAGGTGATTTTTGTGGGCAGTTTTTCAACTTCAAACGGAGCGAGAGTTTCTAAGATACATTGAGATCTCGTGTGAAACTGTCTAGTTCAAACCACCTGTAAAATAATGAGCTTATGTCTGTGTTCGTACTTTATTCTTCTTGGAGAAATCCAGTNAGGCAAAAACCCGATTTCTTACGTCTTCGATTTAGGTGATTTTTGTGGGCAGTTTTTCAACTTCAAACGGAGCGAGAGTTTCTAAGATACATTGAGATCTCGTGTGAAACTGTCTAGTTCAAACCACCTGTAAAATAATGAGCTTATGTCTGTGTTCGTACTTTATTCTTCTTGGAGAAATCCAGTGCTGTTCTCGCCTCTGGAAGTTGCCGGACAGACATCGTTCCCTGCTTTAGATGTTTCAGTGTACAGGAGTGTCGGTTTTCTGGCGTTTAAAGTAATGGGCAGGGCTCCAGCCTGTTTTCAGCAAGTAATCCGTAAATTATTTATTTGTCAATAGCAAGTTCCAAGGCACACATCAGTAACCTGCTTTGAAAGGCTAATTAATCAGACTGTTACATATATGGATGTGTTCATATATAGGCATACAGAACGGGATTTTTAGCCAGCCCTTTTAGACAAACACGGGAAGGCACAAAGCAGTTGTTCGACCTGGCCTCTCACAGGCCCCCCGGCGTACAACTTGTGCTACAGAACTCCCCCGAGCGCCGGACTCGCATGGTCCCAGGAGAACTTCTCCCGTGCTTTGTGGCAGTGATCGAGGCTGTAGAAATATAGCTGTCTCCTTCATTCCTTGGCAGTTTTAGTTGTGCCACGCCGGCAACCTGTCCGTTCGTTTCAGCTAGCCCTTTGAGAAGCTCATAGAAATTGCATGAATGAACAGACAGCGGCTATGTTGGCGTTTGTATGGCTCCCCGAGCATGGGTTGCCCTGATCCCATCACAAAATTGTGCGATTTCCAGTATCAGGTTAGGTTTTGAAAGAAAGTGTGACCTAAGAGTAAAAGAAAGCAGAAGAGTGCGTGCCTGGGCAGTGCTTATTTGTTTGTTTTCTGCTTAAGAAGTTTAACCTCGTTACGGTTGATGAAAATGGGTCCGGGAAGGCTGAGGAACTGTAAACAGGAACCATATGCTGCAAAACCTTAACTTACAACTTTTGTTTTCCATTTGAAAAATGCTGCAGGTTTTCTGAGTCGCAGAGCACTTCTCACTACTATTTAGCAATTCCGAACTATGGTCATAGTAAGATGGATGAGGTATGAGGTATTACATTAGGGCAAGATTTACTTCTTGGCAAACTTTCAGCCTCTTGGATTAACCAGTTGCCAGAGATCTTGTGTGGGGATATGTATGGACGCCGAGTACTGTGCTACCTTTCATCGAACATAATAAAACTCCGATTTTATATTTGCAAGCACACGTGTAGCAGCACGTCAACTCCTAATAATAGAATTTTAGTTTAATGTCTTTTTTTTTTATTGTTATATATTGAAGATATTGGGCCAGACTCACAACTGTTGTCATCTGTGTAGCTCTACTGAAGTCAACGAAGCTTTTCCGAGATGCGTGACGTCTCTTGCGTGTGTGAGCGAGCCGGGCGTGTGGTTTACAGCCCCCTAGCCCCTAAGTGCAGCTCGGTTTCTCCCTGCGTGTGGTTAGGACTGAAAGCATTTTAATAATTTAAAGTTGCAACATGGGTGTTTTCTGGTAACAAAACAGTTAGTGTATCTGGAGTTAAATAAATTCAAGTGCCAAAGGTTAAGGAGCTGCTTGTCCCAGGATAAAGATATTATAATATCTAAGAGAACACTGGTGGTTTATTTAAAAGATTGTACTCGCACTCTGCGTCTTCCTCTGTGAGCTACTGAAAATCTTCTTCAGTGTGTGTGGACAGGCTTTCAACAACTGTTAATCCCTATTTCCTCAAATACAGCCGTGGCAATGTTTACCTTGTCTTCCTACCTTGTCAGTTCAGCTAATACATACCTATTTTCTTACCTTTAAATCCATTTTGCCATTGAGTTAAAAAACCAAAAATCAGTGTTTCTTCACCCTGGAAACTTCAATTCTACAAAGAATTAAATGGCTTCTGTATCTCAAGAAAGATGACTTGCTTAGGTTCTCATGCGGGTAGGATGCCCGCTCGTTCCTGGCTTTGACGGGTCAATCGGTTGTACAAAGCTCTAGCGCAGTCATTTTGCTTCGGTCCAACTACAGTATGCTTTTCAGGTAATGAGATTTTTATACCTTGGGAACACAGCGGAGTTAACCGAAAGAATTGATTCGATAGCTCAGCAGAAGAGACGATACAAAGCCTTATTTTACCGTAAGCAAAGCGTTCTCTCTGGCAACCAGAGGAAAACTTCTTCTGCAATAGCTAAGTAACTATAATTGGGCAAAAACTTACTCTCTCAAACAAACTCACAGAAGTATTTTCTTCAGTCAGTTTGTGCCAAAAGCTGTTTCTTTTGTACCTTGGAATTCAGATCTAAACAAAAAGACTAACAAACAAACCTCAAGCTGCTCTGAATTCCCTTGTAATGATAGGTATCCTGCCTAGATATCCACTCTGGAGGCTTGCAGGGTACGTCATTTGCTTTGGCAGCGGTCTCAAAGCGTTCGGAAATTTCTGGAACATTTTGGGCAGCAGCTGCGAGCCTCGAGTAGCGGTGGTAATTGTATCAAGTTGTAGCTCGCAATTTTCAATTACTCCTCAGTCCGCTCTCCCAGCGGGAAAGGTCTCAACTGCTTTTTTTTTCTCTGTTTTTTCTTTCCTTAGTTCTTTTTTTCTTCGGCTGTTAACTGATACACTGCTTGAAAAATCTCTTGTTGCTCTTAGCCCTTAAATGTGACCGTATTATGGAATTATTTGTATGTGGGGTCAGGATTCAGCTCACTGTCTGAAATAAATATTCCTTTACTGGTATGGTGTTAAGTCCCTGTGCTGAGCGTACCTGTGCTTTTCCCACTTGGCACATAGCAAACAGGTGTTAGGTCTTCTCTCAAACGTCTCGGGCGCGTATCCCACCCTTCGTAGTGGTCGTGAGCGTTTCTACGCAAGCTGCAGATGCTTTTACTTGCTGCCACCTGACTGCCGTAACGTATCTCTGTCAGCGTGCCCGCTGGCCTGTGAAGAAGTTCAAGTAGGCCGTAATTCATCAGATAAACTTTTCTCCTTTAAGGTATCCGAATAGGGAGCCAAGGCTTTCAGGCAGCTTGGGGACTGTCTAAGCAGCCTTGGAGTTTCGAGATGATGCCAGCACGTTAGAGGGGTTAGAGTGTGTTTTGGGGACCCGGGACTTCTTGGCAAGGGCAATGGATCCTACGGCTTTGGTCTCGTTCCGCCGCGTTCTGGCAGCCCAAGCTTGTCTTAGCATTCTCGTGCCTCGGGATGTTCCGTTTGGCCCAGTCTCTGTTTGGTTGTCTCTGTGCTAAGCGATCAAGCAGTGCCGAAGTCTATGTACCGGCACGGAAGTTAGGTTGTACTGTATTGGAAACGTTAGGCTCATCCTTGGTACCGATACTTTGGTCGTTGGCCCAAAGACCTGTTGGTTGCAGTCCTGGAGTTAAGGTCAGCCTGGAGCAAGTCTCAGTAGGCAACTTGGATGCAACGACCCGCTCCTTAAAGCCACATAGGTTCAGTGGTGGTGTGTGTCATGTGCCAGTTGACTACCAGAACTCTTTTGTTTCCTGCTACAGCCGTCCACTTTCCATCTTTCTTTTTTTTTCTTCCCCCCCGCCACCGTCGAGAGCTCCGGGCAAGGTCCTGGGGGCTAC
Organism: Steatornis caripensis; assembly: GCA_013398225.1. Lineage (NCBI taxonomy): Eukaryota > Metazoa > Chordata > Aves > Caprimulgiformes > Steatornithidae > Steatornis > Steatornis caripensis. The sequence goes on along the minus strand of VZSC01006403.1, from coordinate 17,650 downwards.
TTCCTGCTCATGCCTGAGCACGCTGCTCTGCAGCTCTTCGTGTTGCGTTTTAGGCCTGCTGCTTTGAGCAGCTTTGTTCGTAGCTTGTTACACCGCTTGACCCTATTTCAGCTCTGTGTTTTCTTGGGTCGCCACTTGTGCATTTAAGGCTCTCGCTGCCTAGGCCATTGCACTTTCTGTCTGCCTTAGGGGCTTGGAGTGAAAATGTGACCTTTTTTTGAATCTGAAAGTTTACCTTTTGCGAGAGGGCAAGAAGAAAGCCGTGTTGGGGGGAAACAGGAGGAGACAGGAGTGGCTCCAGCCGTGCCGTGTATTGTCAGCCGTTTCTCATTTTGCTTGTACGGACAAGGCTACTGATGTTGGGGGAAGCAGACTCCGGAGCGCTTCTCCATCGTAGGTGGAAGAGACAGTCCCTAGATCTGTATTTGATTGCTAAGCCGTTAGCAAATACGTGGGTTACTGATCCAAATAATAAAAGATCGGATGTTTTTTCTGTCGTTTTGGTGGAGAACCGGTTTCCAAATGGCAAATTATTTCCATGTGGTGCAAAGGAGGTTTGATGTCTTCTGACTGTTTTCAGTATGTAAGACAGATTTCTTCCCGTGTTGAAGGATCAGAGAAGTAGCATGGCAGAAGCACAGGGTTTCAGCGCTCGAGTCCGGAGATAACCCAGTAATCTGCACTAACCCCGTCCTAAATACCCATTTTGTGAAGTAATGAGGATTCGCATGCCTGGTGCTGGTTGGAAAAAAATAGCAACTTTATGTTATCTTCTTGGCTGTGCTAGCTATGTTGTACGGAACTCGGCTTTGAGAAGCTGCGTGGAGATGGATGCGTTGAATGCAATGTTGTCAATAGCTTTGGCAACGCAAATTCTTCTAAAAATGATGAAAAATTTTTGATAGCATAGGCCGTGGGTTCCGATTTTTTGCACAGTGGATGCTCAGCATTTGTTGAAAATGAGAGTCGCTGGAAAATGAACAACTTGAGTTAATAATCTGTGGTCAGTTCAAGAAATATACGCTGCTGCGTTGTCTGCTGTAGCTGTAATTCCAAGCGTGTCGCCAAAAGATAACTGGATTTGTTGTTTCTAAGTGCGATGTTATTTAGGTTTTTAAAGCTAGCTAATGTAATGTTACGAGCGACGTTTGCTCACAGCTCTCAAGCCTGCTNTAATAATCTGTGGTCAGTTCAAGAAATATACGCTGCTGCGTTGTCTGCTGTAGCTTTAATTCCAAGCGTGTCGCCAAAAGATAACTGGATTTGTTGTTTCTAAGTGCGATGTTATTTAGGTTTTTAAAGCTAGCTAATGTAATGTTACGAGCGACGTTTGCTCACAGCTCGCAAGCCTGCTGCATAGCGGACTCGTTATATGAAAGCATCTTCTCGTGCACAGCGCTTCCCGTTTTCTCAGTAGCTGTCGCAAACATCTCTGCGCTGGCCCGGAGGGACCTCCTGCAGTTGGGTCTTGGAGTCGCAGCGGAGTTGCACGGGGCTGAAACAAAGGGTGAATTATCCAAAGCGAAATAACGTGTTTTGCTTCAGGTGTGCAGGCTGCCGATGGCTGGTGTCTTAAAGTGAGATTCTCCTCGTGCTTTTGTTGTCTTATTTCGTATTGTTAGGTCAGAAGGGAAGGCTGTTAAAATTGCCTTCTCCTACCTGTAGTCTCTGAGAGTGACTATTTTTAACCTTTGCTTAAGAGGAGTAGCTTGGAGATTTGGAGAGGATGTGCAAAATTAGCTTATTAATTGACTTTGACAGCTTCTGTGGTCATTTTTCTTGGAGGCAGTAAGTCTCTGAGAGGATCATAAAAAAAAATCAGTTCAGAGCTGCACAAAAAGGTTACTCAGATCTTTCGTAATAAAAATAACTGGTAGTACAGCATACTACTGGGAGAAGAGAGTGGCAAATGCTAACGGTTACGAAGCAAGGTCGTAAAAATAGCGGAAGTGTTATCAATTAGGTAAAAGCCTGTAGGCTCGTTGCAAATCGCAGTGTAACTTCAGCCCAAGTGAGGCATAAGTGTATCCGGTGTTTTAGAAAATTGTACGCATGATATACCTTGCTTTTAGAGTTTTTTTCAGTCTCTTCTTAATCGCGTGCTTGCTGAGAGTTTACAAATAATTAGCTATGTCGGTGTAATCCCATTGATGNTGACAGCTTCTGTGGTCATTTTTCTTGGAGGCAGTAAGTCTCTGAGAGGATCATAAAAAAAAATCAGTTCAGAGCTGCACAAAAAGGTTACTCAGATCTTTCGTAATAAAAATAACTGGTAGTACAGCATACTACTGGGAGAAGAGAGTGGCAAATGCTAACGGTTACGAAGCAAGGTCGTAAAAATAGCGGAAGTGTTATCAATTAGGTAAAAGCCTGTAGGCTCGTTGCAAATCGCAGTGTAACTTCAGCCCAAGTGAGGCATAAGTGTATCCGGTGTTTTAGAAAATTGTACGCATGGTATACCTTGCTTTTAGAGTTTTTTTAATCGCGTGCTTGCTGAGAGTTTACAAATAATTAGCTATGTCTGTGTAATCCCATTGATGCGTGCCGTAGCGCCTTCTGTCCCCACAACACTTGGGCTTTGCTTGCATCTGCTTGCTTCGCTTTCTGCAGGTCCATATAAAGGTATTATTTCTGTTACTGTTTCTNTCCCATTGATGCGTGCCGTAGCGCCTTCTGTCCCCAGAACACTTGGGCTTTGCTTGCATCTGCTTGCGTCGCTTTCTGCAGGTCCATATAAAGGTGTTACTTCTGTAAATTCCATTTGCTGGAGGCAGGTATCTACAGTGAGGTAGTAAGCGTGAATATTTTCATAGAACCTTTTTTTGTTTAATTAACCTGAGTTTCAGCATTTCCAAGTGAAACTCTGTCTTCTATTTACTCCACGGTAAGTTCTAACCCAGCTGCTAACTCCACTCCAAAACGGACAACCTCCCCGTCGTCTCCATCAAGATGGTTTTACTCCCAACAAAAACACAGGCTAATTCATATGAACACATAATCTTTGAAAATCCTGAGCAAAACATGATGTAGGCCCGTAACACAGGGGAAATTTATTTCATTGATTATCGTTTCCACTTTTGTCTGTTGTCTTGGGGATGTGGCTTGGGGAGCGTAAGAGCACGTGCTCATACGTACATACGAATAACGTTGCAGAGCGTTGTTTCAAACTATAAATTCCCGTGCAAGGTCCAAGCACGTGAGGTTCGTCACAGGGGCGGTGTCCTCCTGCACCAGCGGGTTAGGGGGTGCTGCTGGTGCTTGTGGGAAGGGGACAACGCTGCTGTGGACAAGGCGCCTGCCGACCTGCCGTTCCGAGACCGTTTTGCTGTCTCTCTGTGGTAACGGAGAGGGGTGCCCCCGAACGAGGGAGTTGGATAAGGACCACGTACGCTTGACGGCACGGGTGACTTCCCTATGTCTTCTTGTGGGCTTCTAGATAAACACCTCCGTTGTCTTTCTTAGTGCTTATGTTTTCAGTGGTTATAACAGAGCCCCAGCAAGAGCCTGCAGACAGCTGAAAACAAATTCTGTCAAGGTTTGCTACTGCTGGAGGCATCTCAATATGAAATCTTGCAGCAGCCATGGAAGAACAAGGTGGTGGCTTTACACATCAGGTCAGGGCGGAGGCCGGCTCTCGGCGCGCTCACGGAGGCGAGTTAGGGCTAGAGATCCCGAAACTGCTTTAACTTTAGCCAGACAAGTACAGAAGATGCTTGGTTTTCTCACTGGTCTAAGAGTGTTGATGATAAAAAGTAAGTGCTGCCTTAAAAGCATTTTCTTCAGACGAGTGTTGCTGTAAAAACTTGGTGTTGTAGTAGTAGAGAGAGGCTTCGGTCGGCTGGTTTGGCATCGCCCTTGTTCAGTCTTCACAATGAGAAATGGAGAAAGCTTTCTAAAGGAAAAGGGTTTCTGTCGATGATGTGCAGTTAAGGTTGAGCGAGGCACTAGGATAAGTGCCGGAATCGGTGGGTAATCCTGTGTCACGCAGAAGGATGAGGAGCATTAGGCACATGGCAGGTGTTGCTGGNAGAGAGAGGCTTCGGTCGGCTGGTTTGGCATCGCCCTTGTTCAGTCTTCACAATGAGAAATGGAGAAAGCTTTATAAAGGAAAAGGGTTTCTGCCGATGATGTGCAGTTAAGGTTGAGCGAGGCACTAGGATAAGTGCCGGAATCGGTGGGTAATCCTGTGTCACGCAGAAGGATGAGGAGTATTAGGTACATGGCAGGTGTTGCTGGTCCTGTCTGGCCTCAAATCTGTGTCAGTTGCGGTGCGGGCGACTGCATTTCTTGAAGTTGGGAGTCAGAGTCGCGGTGACTTCCTCCTCGTCTGTTTTCTCCTCTCCTGAGTAGTTCCCCTGGGATTTTTTTGTGTCCTTCGATGACCTGAAGTCTGTCTTTCTCATCAGCTATGAAGTCCTTTAAAAATTATTTTGTTCTTCGCTGCCAGGAATGAAACTTGCTTATGTGTAAAGAAGCACACCCGTGCCTTTCTGTACGCAGCTTCAAGTCAGCCCATTAGGTGTTTTTCAGATGAATAACTAGATGAATGCTTGCAAACAAACACACTGTTCTTTAGGGAGCAACTTCCTTAACGCGGCATCGCTGTGGTCTGGGCTTGACTCGATACTGAGGTGGTTGCGTTTGAACCCGTTGCTAACGTGTGTTGCATTAGTTATAACTTCTTTGGGTGTTAGGTATGCGTGGTTACATACCGCTGCGTGTTCTGTGCGCTGCTGTCACTTTGTGTGAGTTACACTCGCACCGTCACGCTTAGGCTGTGATGCTACGTATACGTTAGGACAAGAGAGGCTTCGCTGTCATCTGGCGGACCGACTTTGGCTTACCAAGGCGGAATCCAAGTAATTTCCTGTCACTTCCTGCGGCTGTGTGGCCTGTAGAGCACAGTTCTAACCGGTGGCACGTGCGGTTTTCAGCACGGGTCGTGTGCCAAGGTGAGATGACAGTGGAGAGCTGCTCGTTCATTGGAGCCACCCAGCCGTTGCTGGCTGTGACGGGTGCCGCGTGCCGTGGAGCGGCCGGGCAGTCCCCCGTGGTGGTTGCGGGGTGCCGAGGGCAGGTGGCTTACGGGAGGCCGTGGGCACGTGCGGGCGGCAGCGCCAGGGCCAGCGTCCCGATCGGCGCCACTGTAGGCACCCGCTGCAGCCCCAGCTGCCGTCAGCCAGCCTTCAGCAGCTTTGGTGTGCCAGAGGAAAGGGCGACGTGCGTGTTGTTGGAGCTGAAGTGCAGGTTTTTTGAGAGGTACTGCCAGGAAGCTGCCAGTGCAAGCTCTCGGCATGGTCGTATCCTTCAGCTGTACCTGTTTTGCTGGTGTTGGCAATCGTTCGTACTGGAAAGGCCAAAAAGCGAAACAGCGAAGGCGTTTGGGCATTACCTGTAGAATAGGGAACAGAGATCACCAGGAGATTTTGTGTAGCGCCTGTCTACAAAGGGTTTGTTTTAAGACAGGTGTGTTAGTTCCCTTGCTGAGAGTTAAAAAAACTTTAAAAGATTCCTGTCGGAAGAGAGGAGGAAGAGGAGGGAACGAAGATCTGTGATTATTACCGATTTGAGTTTTTCATTTGGTTTCCCGACAATATTCCCTTCTAATTCTCCCAGCTAAAACTCTATAGTAATTGCAGTTTCGTGGAGCGTTTTTTTTTCTTGGCAGAAACATTGAAAAATTCTGTTCTATTATCTGAAATAGAACAGAAGATGCGAAAGGGATAGCTTCCAGCTGTTGAGACAATGAACTTCATAACAAGTTTGCTGGTACATTTAATATCAAATTTATAAATCCCTAGGTGCCGGTGAGGTAGTTTCTGTGCATCGAGGACATTAGCTGGACTTCAACCAGTGNAATAGAACAGAAGATGCGAAAGGGATAGCTTCCAGCTGTTGAGACAATGAACTTCATAACAAGTTTGCTGGTACATTTAATATCAAATTTATAAATCCCTAGGTGCCGGTGAGGTAGTTTCTGTGCATCGAGGACCTTAGCTGGACTTCAACCAGTGACTTTTGCGAGTCTAGGAACTGTTTGCTTTCCTTGGCAGGCTGGAAGTGAGGAGGAGAGGGGAGCTTTCTTGAAAAGGTCAGGCTTTTTGGTTTTTCAGAACACAGCAGTGTTTCACTACTGTGTTTATTTTTTATCCCATATGTTAGCGGTTTCTTTTTTTCTTAATAGTGCCAATAACAAAATATCAATTTGCCAGTAAATCGGTGCTACAGCAGGCATGACGTTAATTAGCGTTGACAGCTTAAATCTTCTTGGCCGAAATGCTTATGAAAGCAGGTCGTCTTGATAGAAGTATCGGGGAGCTCCTAAGAAATAAAACGGTTCAGAGCAAAGGAAGTTGGAATCGGCAAGTAAATGAGGTCCTGTGAAATGTTCGCAACACCAGCTTGCCACCCAGCCTAGTCTTGCTTAGGAGACGCTTGCAGATGTTAGTGAAGGTTTACTTAAGTTTGGGCTAGAGCCCCTTTCTTTGTCCCTGTCTCTGGAGACCTCATAATGTCCTCCATTGCTAGATCTCAAGAAATCTCGTAATCGTCACGTTCACAGCCAAACAATTGCACGTAAGTGAAAGTTGAGGCAACGTATTACTAAATTAGGGGTAAGAATTCCTCCAGAAACAACGTATTTGCTTAACGAAGCTCAAAGGAAAACACACAGCGGAAGGAATACAGCTAATGGTATGTCAGCTAGTAGAAAAAGGGACGCGTGTCCATCTAAAGTCTGCCGTGGTACCAGTGCTCAGAGGATCTGTAAGGTGTCTCTTGCGAAGTTTTTCTTTTCTCCGAATTGGAGGGCCAGGATGATGTTCCTTTGCAACTCCAGCTCTACTTTTTTTTTTCCCCCTCTTTTATTTTAGATGGTAGCTCGTAAGGCAAATCTGTAGACGTACAGCTGTTAATCCCTGCTTCAGAAAAGAAACTTTCGAATATGTGTAGTGCTGTATACACACTGCTCGCTGTTTCCTCCAATCTGGGAATTCATTACGGCGGACTTTAGGCTCTGTACAGATTAACTTCTGCGAACAGGGCAAAATCAGTGTTTATCGTAAGCCTGTTGAAAAGACAGGCTCTGATGAAGTGGAAGCTGCTTTTCTAATAACAGCAGGTCAGAACAGCTAAGGCCTAGCCTTGCGACAACTTGAACGGTGAAGCTGATCTCCCAAACGCGCTTGACTCGATGAACTGCACTATAAAAATGCGTAAAGCATCGATACTGCAAAGCATACCGTACATAACAATCGTCTGACGTCTGAGTTGCACTCGTTTGTCGTGTTCGACGGTAGGCCTGCCGGGTTCGGATCTTGCCTGTTCTTTTCTCACACAGAAAGTATCTGGGTGCGTAGTAGCAGCGCTAATAAAGGGTGTCTTTTCAGTAACGTTGGATGGTTTTGTTCTTCTCAGCCGTAAGACCAAGCCTAACCGCTGCGTTGTCTTGAATTCTTTGTAACCGTTGTTTGAGCTTGAGAAGCCCTTCACCTGCCCTGCTGTAACCTGAGTAGAGCAATCCCTGCATGCCTGTCTACCACATAATAGGGCTTTAGGACTTAACAGGAATATTGGATGCAGGGGCAAACACAGGTGCGTAACTTCTGGCTTCCTTCTCATTTGCATAATAGCAGCCAAGTAACTGAAGTGGAGACGGGCCAGGCAGCCAAGCACAGAAAAGATGAGAGCACCACCTTTGAGTGTGCTGCCCTAAATATTTTTGCTTTAGAAGTATATTTTGTTCTTCCACCTCAGAAAAATTGGACATGGAAAACGGAGCGTTTGTGAGGTGGAACAAGCAGGTGCGTGCTGGCTCTCCCCGTTCCACTTGAACCCGCATTTGCCAAGTATTTGTGCCCGCCAGCCATTGCTCCAGCCTTCTTTCTTCCCAGCCGCAGACTCTGTTTTTGTCAGTGATTGTGAGGGAACTCGGAGCAGCCTCTGACGGTCGCTCGTGTCTCCCAGCCTCTTCTCCTCTCTGCTGCGTTCTCCTGCCCGGTGTGACAGCTCTCTGTCTGAAGCAGCTATTTTGGGGTCGGAAAGGAGAGGGGAGCTGTGTTTCTCGCCTAGCTTTTTGTTGCCTTGCTGCGATACGAGCTGACAACAATATGGGCCTAATTGGTCACCGAGTGATACCTGAAGAGATGTTCGTATTTCTCCAAGTGGCTCTACGGCGGTGTCTTGCGGCCGCCGAAGTCGGAATCGAGGTCTCACGGCCGCGCGGTCCTCTGCGAGGAGACCGGGCCTGCTTTTGGTCCGGCTACGCGTGAGCAGAAAGGTACCCCCCACCCGACTGTAATACATCTGCTGCTCAGGAGCTGTGGCCTGTGTGCTCAGCGTGCCCCCCGAAGTCAGCTCAGCTTTTGTCCCAAGTTAAAAGACTGCAAGTCCGATTCTTTCATGCAAAGGGCACGACGTATAGGACATAGAGTTATCTTGTGTCAGAGGTGGTGAACTTGGTGACGCTAGGCAAGAAATCTGTGAATTTCCTCCCTTCCTTGTTTTGAACAGGCGGCCGTGTGTGTTTGTGTGTATTCCAGGGCCTTAACTGGAGCTGATAAAGGAACTTATTCTCCTTTTTAGGGGGGTGGGGTCTGTGAATGTTGGATAAGTGACAGGACCATGTTACCGGTGGCTTGGAACGTTTGAAATACTGGTGCCAGTGTTTTGTCAGGTGCGGGCTTCTCAACACAAGCCAAATCTGCGATAGCTCTGGAAAATGTTCCAGAGAAGTGCATAAGCAACTCAGATGTTTTTTTAAAAAAAACCACAAGATTTATTCCATGAGGTTTGAAATACCACGTAGCCAGTGAAGTTGTTGCAGTTCCGCGTTCATTTTACGAAACAATGAAATGTATGGTATTAAGGTGGTTAGAGAAGTATTTCCTGTATGTTCAATTATGTAACCAGCAATCGCAAATTTTATAGCCGATTTTACAAACGTTTGTATGCCCTAAAATGTCCAAACAGCGGAAAGTTTTTAATCTTCTCTTTATATGTAATTCCTCCTGTAGTTCCTTGATGTCAGGAATGGTTCTTTTTTAACACAGATATGCATGCAGTAAAAATATTTCTAAAATGAAGTTTCCCAAGTAACCAAATAATGCATAACGTGCACGTCAGTGTCGGCGTGCCCTGAGCTGCTGTTATCGAGATCTCGGGGTTAGGAAGCTCACCGGGAGGGCTTTGCAGAGGGCTTTTACAGGGGTACGTTTAGGCTGCGCAGACCTCCAGAAGGGTTAAGAGGGCTTGGTGAAACGGGACGCAGTCACACCGGACCCCGTTGTGCCCATGTATACGCTTCCTTTTCCTGAGGTCAGCATGAAGCTCCTCGCTCACCATACCCCAAACACAGCCAGAGCTTATTGTCGCTGTAATTGAGAAGTCTTGACAGTGTTTCAGAGATCTGACCCTCTCACAGTACACGAGGTCGTGAACAGGCATTACAGCAGTTCGTGTGTGTTTTACTCTTAGCCACGCCTGCCTGCTTAGCTCCTCCGGTCCTGTGATGCCACGCGCCTTCCGCAATAAAATTGCAAACTGACGGATAGAGGCTCTTTATACAAATACTGTTACCTACTGCCTTTTGATGCCATTATTTCTGTTTCAAAGAAAGTTAAATTAATTGTCTTACCCTTGCATCGTCGTCTTTGTCGAATATAAGAAAGGTCGCGTGATGGTTTTGCCTTTGGGTGCTGCTTATGGCTGCTCCAGGGAAGTGCAAGTTAACGCAATGCATCAAAATGGATAGGAGCAGGCTTGATTTTACAAAGCTGAACCAAATAAAGTGTTCTTTAAAAAACTGACGCGTCCCCATTAAGCAGCCCCATGTCACGTTCATTTAGAAATGAAGTGCTTTCCCTTTATGTCTATAGGTAGAGACTTCTGCATGAGCAGTAGTTCAAATCCAGCTTGTGGTTTCAGTTGATGTTTTGGGTGCCTGTTTTTGCCTTGTCACTCGAATACAGTGGACGTACTGCTGGAGACTACAGGCAGAGGGCTGCACGGGCTCGTCGTATTTCCGTGATTGTTATTTTTCTTTAATTGCTTTTTTCCCTGTTTCATTTTTATGTTTTAAAATGGAAGCCAACTTGTAGATGGATTCAGGTAACCATGGTTTAAAGGATTATGGTTCTCACTATCTGGTGTCATTTGCAGTTTGAAGGCGCTCTGTGTGTTGTTTCATTAAAATTAAGAATAGAGGGCACCGCGCGGTAGAAATCAGCCGTAGATATGTCCTCGCACATCGGTCTTGGCAACGCCGACAGAACGCCTTCGTTCTTCCCTTGTCTTACCCTGGCTGCGTGTCCTAGGTCAGCTGGAGACTACTTTCTTACCTTGCTAATCTTTACTGGGATTTTGATCGATGTTGACTACCCTTGCACCAGCGTTTGTCGTTTGGTTTTTTTGTTGGCTTTTTTTTTTTTTTGAGCTCGCATCTTGTTTGAGGCGAGTTAGCTGAAAGGGGCCAGAACGCTTTTTAGTCTTCTCTTTATATGTAATTCCTCCTGTAGTTCCAGGAGGGGCCAGTACGCTTGCCGCGTTAGGTCAGTTGGGAAGGGAGGAAGGCTGGAGAGGCTGAATCAATAGGTCTCGAGCCAGACTGATACTCCCGCGAGGCATCCTGCGGAACCGCAGGGATGTTTGGTGAAAGGAACATTTTACTGTGGAGGCGTTGCATTTTTTTTTTCTCTTCATAGCAGAGAAGACTTGTTAATGAGAAGTGGGTTGACCAAACTTCCGGTTGATGTGACTGAACGTAAATGAGCGAATATTTGTCCACATTGCTACAGCAGATGAATGCTTTTTAAGTGCTCTGCCTCTCGTGGAGTCACGGGCGGCCTTCCTGTGTTTGGCCGTGTTGAGCTGGAGAAGTAGAGCCATCCCGGCTTTTCAGACTGGAAACTAAGGTGCGAGAAAACCGAGCGCGTCGCTGATCTTGCGCTGCGTACCGGTGACGGAGTGAGACGATGAACTTGGATCTTTCCAGTCCCAGCCTTACACCCTGGCCTCTAACGTATAATCTCGTACTGTAGTCTCTGCCTTCTTTTCAAAGTGTGCGTACCTCACGTAGAGAAAACAAATAGACATCTGATGTCTTGGAACAGTGCTCAAGTAACAGTCCTGCCTCGGGACACAATGCTGAAGCGCGTGGCGCTGGGAGGTTGGCACTTGAAATGTTTTAAAATAAAAATTGTGTCTCAAGATGAGGGAGGAACTTTGGGACTGAGTTCTTAGGCCTGTCTCCCCACTAATCCCGGGGCAGGTGTTCGCAAAACACAGCTGCTTTGCAGAAGTTAGGCGGGAATGTGCATTCCAGTCCGGCTTTCTGCTGAACTGGAACACGGAGCATACTTATGAAAGAATAACAGTGCGACTGTTAGATGTTCTTCCCATTATCTCAGTTTGATAAAAAGCATTCTTCAGGTCAACAGAGCTCTCTAAAAGCCAAGCTACATTGTTCTCTTTCCAACTGTGACTCCAGTGCTCTCAGGAAAAGCCCGCATGGTAGGAGATTTAGGAAAATAAAGTAAACGAAGCCCTAAGGAACCATAACAAAATGGAAAAAAGAAAGCAGCGTAGCCTGTCAAAATTAGAACCGAGGAACCCTAACCCAAGTTCAAAAAGAGCTTTCATTCGATCTGCTTCGCTAACGCCTATCAGCGAAGACCAAAAAGGCCCACTGCAAGCTAAAGGCATCTGAACGGGGAGTGTGAGAAGGGTCTGTGGGATGGTGGGAGACGCTCGGAGCTCTCGGAAGGAACGAGATCGCGTGGAAACGTACGGTTTCGTAAGTGGAACTGTGTGTCGTAAAGTAAGGATTGCATGTATGGCATTAAAACCAGCAACCAACAGTTAATGGTATTAACATCGCTAGCGGTTTCTGTACCCAAACAAGTTCCTTCATGAATGTATCCCTTCTATTTTTGGTAAGCTGTAATAGTTCTCTTGAGTGTTGCTTCCATTCAAGGACGCTGTAGTGAGCAGCGTTACTCGTTGTTAGTGCTTCCTCTTCGGTATGCGCTGGTATCTTCAGAAGGGGAGAAGTAAATATAGGCATTAATATTTGAAACCACTAGTGATGGAGCATTTCGTGCCACGTTGGTGACAATAATAACATTTGAAAAAACGTTGTGTGTTATCTTTGGATAGGCCGCTTAATCTTTGCGTGTCTCGGATTCCCGTTTGAAAAATGGGAAGAGTAACCTTCTGCATTTTATTTTTTCCACTGCGCGTTTCTGTGTCTGGGTGTTTGGTTTCAAAGCTCACCAAGCCAGGAGGGTTGTACAGCACCTAGTGCGGTAACGTCCTGCTCTTGGTGTGGGCTTTTACCCACGTGGTGCAGATAATAGTTAAAACTATTACGAGTCAGAAATGTACCGTGATGAGTTCGGGTGACTGCAGTTAGCATCAGAGTCCCTTGGAAAAAGAGCTAGTGCTGCCTCGGAAGTTGGGCATTCGCTCTAACACATCCGTCAGTAAGTATGCTGTGGTGTGAACTGAACGGTAGGAGTAGTTGTGGCCAGTGCGTGGGTGTTAGTTAGATGTGTGGTGCTGGAGATGCATACGTTTATGCTAAGAATTAAATGTTTTGTGGCCTCCTTTTCAAGGACTGTTGTCGCCTGCAAGATTGTTTTCTGTGGTCGTATATAATTTGTAATCCTCTGGCTTTGTGAAGGACCAAATACAGACCTTAGGAAGTAACTTTTATTTTTTACAATTCATTTAAACAGCAATTTTTAGGTCGCGGCGAGTTAAGTAACCCCCATTAGACAGAACTGGTGTTCGGCGGGTGCTAGATAATTCCTAGTCCCTTTTCCCTGCTCGGAGGACTCCCCCGTCTCGCCCGGCAGGATCCTGGAACGAACACGTTTACGTGGCCGTCATGAATTCCTGACTAGTCACACCCCCAGATTTCAGCCTGTTGATGTGTGTGGGAACTTCCGCGGAGTGGAATGCCTTGATCTTTTCTTTGCAGCCTTCTCCTGTGATGGGTAACTAGAGTGCGGAGAATGTACGCGCTGCTGTGGCAGGAAGAGAAAAATCTCTTTTCTTTGTCAAAGACTGGCTAGTAACAAATGCTCGTACAGCGTTCCCGTAAATGCTGCTGCTTCCTGGTGAACGTGTGGCCTTGTACAGATGAGAACGATGTCTGATCGGGACTTCGTAAAACCAATTCGGTGCACGCTTATGTCTCTAGAAGCTTGCAGTTCTTTATGTACGGTTTATTAAAGTCAAACTGATTTTTTTTTTTCTTAACCCAATTCAGTGCAAATATATGTCTGCAGAAGCCTGCGATTCCTGCCGGCGGTTTAGGTCGGGTCTAATTGTTACTAATTGATAAAAGTTACTAATTGATAACATTTGATAGTGAAATGAGCCTAATTTAAGCCAGTCGTAAGAGTATTCACGTGACCTTTTGCACTGTTTAAAGTACCTTAGTTGAAAATCTCCCTTAAGGTAAAGGGGTGCACTTTTCCTGCGTGGGCAAGCCCCGACAAGAAAGTCTGATCTCGGAGCTGGGATAGCGAGGTGGAGGGTGTGCATCCCAGGGGGCGAAGAAGTCAAAAAGACAAAGGCTAAAAGAAATGGCATAGCCATTCATGCAGGAAATAAAGGAGGGAATCGTTGCCCGTTAAAAATAGTGGAAGGTCTACCAAGTAGCTCTTTGTGCCTGCCTCAGGAAATACTTGCTTAGATGCTGGGGGACGCGTCCGGATCCTGCCGTTTTAGAGTTGAGGCCTTCAGTGGTACGCTCCTCCCCTCTGACAGTCTTGTTTTCGAAAGGTAAAAACGTTTACCTCAGAATAGCCAGAGCCTCTTTTTGCTTTACTTGTGAATCAAATTCAACAGCAATATCTTCAGTTATTTTTTATCTGGTAATAGTATATATAGTAATAGAATATATTTAAACGTAGAGATTTCGGAGACGTTAAAAGCCTGATCCAGAGGACACGTACGGTGTTTTGTTTCTGCGTTCACTGGTCCCGTGATTTTTTTTGTTTTAGTACTTCTAGGCCATTAGGGACATGGTTGCGAAGGTTAAGTGACGTTGATGTCTTTCTAAACAGATTTCTCTAAGTGAGCCAGTTTTTCATATATTGCTCAGATATGACTCAACAATAATATTGCTTGATTTTTTTCTTATTTTGAGGGGCGCCTTCTGTCCTGCTCCCCTCCTCGTTTCCAAAAAGCGGCAGGTTAGTACTAAGCTCTGCTTCAAGTGATCTTGCTTCCGTCATTTTGGCCAGGGTGTGTTGTATTCCTAATATTTCATTCAGTCATAATGTTGTTGATGATTCTCTTCTATAGAAGAATGAATTTATTTTAGTCAAATCCAGGCTTTTTTTTTTTTTTTTGTTTCCTGGTAGATGTCAAAGTATACTCTACAGAGCAAAGGGGGGCTTTGTTGCTGAGAACACTGTATAGAAAATACTTACCTATCCGATGATGCCTTTTCTCTTGTTGCATCTTTCACAAGTTTGACTTGGTGAAATAGACCCCAAGTAGTCGACACAGCAGGCAAGGCGCTATAGTGCCCTTTTGGAATTATGTCAAAGGCTGGGGAAAGCTGCTGCGTTATACCTGTGATGAACCTGCGATATGTTAGCTGTGTTTCAACAGTCCGTTATTTTTGACCTAGACAGGACCACGCAGTGATACCTCGTATTTTTCAGACACGATGCAGCTGGATTTCAGGCCTGGCTCTGGGTGTTCTAATGCAGAAGTAATGATATTTACTAAAAAAAGAAGTTCTATACATCTTCATGCTCTCCAAGTGGGTCAGTGACTATTTTGCTGATGATCGAAGGATAGGAGGGAGACAAGGGTTTTGAGGAAAGGTGAAATCTGTTACTGGAGGGTAAGATTTAAGTGGATAAAAACACATAATCCTTCAGGCACTACCGCCCTTCTTTGGTTCAAAATAGGAGCCGCAAAGTTCGAGTGGAGTTGGCTTGAATAGATGTTAAACATGGATTTCTTGTTGATTTAGTATCAACCTCTGCCAGAGAAAGGAAGACACTGAGAATCTGGAGGTTTTTAACTGGACAGGAAAAGGAAAACTTGATACTCTATTTCTTATCCGTCTTTTACCTCTAATTAACTGAAGTGTTTTAATGCATATGTTAGTCTTTCATTTCTTATTCTTACATCAGTGCAGCATCTGCTGCACTTCTGAAACAGCTTCGAACTAAGGTACTTCTGGATAACAGCTGGTGAATTGGCCAGAGGTTGACCCGATAGCTCTACGTCAGAGTTTTGAAGCGTAGATGCGGGCATTTCAGTCGCTTTGAGGACATTGTCGTGCACGTCTATATTGCAAAACTTAGAGAATTTTTCAGTTTTTGTGAGACTCTCTTATTTGAAACTTGATACGTTATACACTTGACAGAAAGATCTGTATTGATGCTGTATTCTTTCTACTTAAAAAAAAAAGTAGCATTTGTAATCTATTGAAATACTCACATCGAGGTAGGGGGAGAATGTAATAGTCCTTCCCCTTTCGGGTAGGTCCGTGCTGAACTCGGAGGCGCTGGTTTGCCTTGGGTTGCCTGCGACAGCACTTCCAGTCAGCGTTCCCTACTTCAGGCATTAGAAGTTCCCAGTAAAGCTGTTTAGAGCAGGGTTTAGGAAGCGTCCGCTTCCTTCTCGTGTGTGCAAAGTACACCGGAGTGAGTGCAGTGACCCTGCAGGTGGAGAAGGGCGTTAGAGTGGGCTAAGAGACTTGTAGAAACCCTTTTGAAGAATCACTTTTTTGTTGAAGGTTTGTCCAATGTTCGCTGCTTTTGTCCACCTGATGCGTGTTTTCTGTTTTTAACGATGGATTTCTAGGGCACTACGTTCAAAGGCTAACAAGTAACTTTTAGTGTGCGGTACCCTTTCGTGTGCGGGGTTTGGGTTTTCCTTTGCCAGTTTTTCTGGAGCGAAATGAGTTACTGTTTTCATGCTTTGTACTTAAGGATACTGAAACTATATCGACCCTACCGCGCCAGGCGGTCTAAGTACGTAGTCGTCCATTTGGTTAGCTGCTGAGTTAAAAATAAGGCCTTAAATCTGTTTTAAGTTGATACCGGCGCAGTGTGAAAATTTGGCTTTCTTACGTAAACATGACTTCGGCCATAATTCTGGAGATGCAAAATAAGCACGTAGATTACTCTGGATGTGTAAGTGAAAATGTGTGTTAGTAGAAGTCACCTTTTGATAAACTACTATTATGTCCTATACCTGCAGTAGTGATGAATTTTGAAGAGCGATTTAAGGGTTTGTAAAAGCAGAGCAGGCGATAGACGCCTTACCTACAATAGGGTGAGGACTGTCTCCTTATCTCTACAGAACACTTAAGCCAACAGTGAACTCCAAGTCTGTGGCAATAATTAAAAGTAATAATTGTACCGTTATTTTTTTCTAGGTTGCTAGCAAGTGTAGGAAAAGAAGCGAAAGACAACTTTTTGCGGGCCCTGGCGGAAAGAGAGGAAGCCAATCGTACTAGAAAAATTTCTGTGAGTACCTACGAGATGACGATTTTCTGAGCAGCTTCAAAATGAGTCTGAATAGGAAAACGAGCTATTTTACAGGAAAACTTCAGGTGAAAACTTCATTTGAAAAGGAGTATTTGGTTTAGGAGACATTTCTTGAAACCTAGAGGTTTGTTCATGTTAATTTCTTTTTAAAAACAAGCAAAGCATATGAAAACACTGCCCAGAAGTCCACAAAAGGTAAGTGATGAGCTGAGAGATGCAGGAGGAAAAACATCCGGTGAAGTACGTTTTGATTTCGGACGACGATGACGTAGATTCCTGCCTTGCAGAGTTCATTCCCGTGTGTGCTGTAAACAGAGGAAGACGAAGGCTGATTGTTGTGAGAATCTCTTTGAAACTCGTTAACATGGACGCTGTTGGAGTTTCCCTGCTGAGCTTTGGTGGGGTGCTAGCTTTGCTGGGTCTGATGTAGGACGGCGTTGTGAACGTGGCCGTGTGCCTCCCGTCTCGGCCCGCTTGTACAGCTGCCTGCGCGCCGTGCTTGCCGGCGCTTTGCTTGACCAGGGTAATGCCGGCAGAGGCCCCTTGGGAATCTGTCCTGCTTTGTCTGTCACTCCCCCACGTTCACGTGGGTGTGCTTGGGGTGGGGCAGTGTTGCTGAAGTTTAAATTGCCACCTGTAAATATAGCTAGATCAATATCCTTAGGTTTGAACGGAGGGGTTTTAGCGGCTTTAGTCTCGCACAAAGAAGAGTTTGTGCCTGCCTGCTCTCCGAGGAGGGAAGTTTTGAGTTTCACGGTTGAAGTTCGATCTGCTTCTTTTTAAACTTCTTAACACAACTGAAAACGAGCTCAGGATGGTCGTCCCGACCGTATCGCTGGGTTTAGATGAAATAGTGCTATTTCTTGCCTTCCTCATGGGGTTGCAGCGGCCTAGATTTCTGTGTGTCAGATGGCCTGTCGTATCAAAGGTAAATAATAAAAGTGACCGGAAAGGCAGTGCTGGGCTTTCTGCAAGTCACAAGCGATCATGGTATTATTTCCCGGTTCTGCTTGCTTACGAAGTTGGTCAGGCATACGCTAATGACTTTTTTTGCCTTTCTTCGACTCTCCTAGTGAAGTAAAAGCGTAACTACCCTCCCCACACCCCGGTAGTTTGAGGGTCGATAT
>VZSC01006400.1:1584-28206 GCA_013398225.1 Steatornis caripensis | reverse complement strand
TTTTGAGTCTTAATTCTGTACCTGATAATACGAGCAAACCTTCACTCAGGTCTTTGACCAGCTTGCGACAATTGGTCAGAATCTTTTTTCTGTATGGTAAAATGCGACTTTCCTCTCTGTCGTGGTTTGAGCCCAGCCAGCAACTAAGAAACATGCAGCCACTCGCTCACTGCCCCCCANCAGCGTCACATCCCTATAAAAGAACAGAACCAACCAACATCAGGCGGAACGTTTCCCCACTGGACTCAAAACCAGATTGGACTGCCAGGACGCCGCAGCTCCGGGGTGGTAGCTATTGCACTCTTTCATCCTTTCCTCTTTCTTTCCTTCCTTTCTCTCTTTATCTCTCACTCACTCCTTTGCATTTGCAAACCTGTCAGCTGCCAAATAAAGTTCCTTGGTGCTTGACTCCGTTTTGAGTCTTAATTCTGTACCTGATAATACGAGCAAACCTTCACTCAGGTCTTTGACCAGCTTGCGACAATTGGTCAGAATCTTTTTTCTGTATGGTAAAATGCGACTTTCCTCTCTGTCGTGGTTTGAGCCCAGCCAGCAACTAAGAAACATGCAGCCACTCGCTCACTGCCCCCCACCCACCGGGACGGGGAGGAGAATCAGAAGAGAAAGGGCAGACCTCATGGGTTGAGATAAGGACAGTTTAATGCAACAACACAGAGAGAGAAGAGAGAGGTAATGATAACAACTATAATACTAACAAGAGAGAATGCAAACGAGTGATGCGCAGCACAATCGCTCACCACCCAGAAGTGGAACCAGAGCCGCCCTGTGCCCTTCCCAGCGGCGCTTCCCGCACCTTGCCCGACAGGCCCCCCAGTTTATATACTGGGCATGATGTCAATGGTATCGAATACCTGCTTGGCTAGTTTGGGTTGGCTATCTCTGTCCCAGCTTTCTTACGAAAATTATCTCTATGCTAGCTGAACCCAGGATACTCATATTCCAAATGAATCTTCAATTGAAATTCACTAAAATTATGATAAAAATTGGAATGATTTTATTATTAAAAGCCCTTAATTCATAAACAGTGTAATTCATTCAAACTGTAATAAAATATTGCTGACTAGAAACTATTTTACAAATAATGTTGATTACTTTGAATTCATCTTTCATCTGAGACGTACCACCATTGGTGGTCTCCTTGTAAATTATTTAGCGACTTCGACATTTAAAGTGCTGGTTTTTTTACCCTCTCACACATTCATGCCTTTATGTGTACTGAGTAATATATTATTCCGAAAGTTAAATAGAAGATGTTTGTATGACTCAGGATGAAGTTTCTGTGCAATGTAAGGCCACTGAGAATACATCAGGTCTTGTAATGAGTTTTAAGTAATGCGATGTTTAACCTGAAATTCAGTAGAATTTGGCAATTTCCCTAGAATCAGTTTTAATTTTCAGTATTAAACCTGAGCAGTGAGTGCATCAACTGTTTTCCTTGTATTACTTATTTTTTACAATATATTTAACTGTCATGAAGAGATTAAATATTAAAGGAAATATTTTAGAATACAATGACAGATGTTATCAGCTGTAAAATATTCTAGAATCTATTTATTGGGCTAACAATTTTCCATTTCTTCAAGCAATGGCAGAAAAGCCTATTGCCAATTCTGGATAAAAATATATTGAGGTCTGATGGACTCAAGCAATAAAGAACAGTTGACCTTATTGTAGAAGTGTGAATAATACAGTGAAATGCTTCACAATGCATTTTTAAGATTTAAAACATAAGGGCCATATACCTACCCTAAATTGTATAATCAATAATAATGTATGAACAATAATGTAGTAATATTGAGGGTTCTGCTATGGAACTACAATACGCTAAGTGAAATGGTCTAGCTAATAAGAAAATGTTTTCTTGAATGCTGAATCTACTGAATGAACAATCAAAACTGAACACTGGCACTTTTCAGAGAAGGGCTTTACAGAAAGCAAGCCAGTCTAAATCTAAAAAGCTTAAGGATGTATTTCAACATTATAATAGCCATAAATAAACCCATATGGTGTTATACAAATCTGCAAGTACATTTCTCTAATACCTGAAAACCAAAAGAGGACAATTCGCTCACAGCTTTGGTAAATCAGGCTTAATCATTCAAAACCAAAGATAAATGATTACTATCAGATGGAAGACATTTGTATGACACTGTTATTTCATGTCTAGACTAAATTTAATCATAGCAAGTGAGATTTCATGTAATTCTACTCAAATCTGTTCCCATCATTCACTAATTCATTAGTGAAAATAGTAAAGATGAAGAAAATTTAGAACATATACTCCAACAGTATATTTCAATGTTACATGTATCAATGTCTCTCACATATACTGTCTCTTACAGTATCCTTCTGGACAAAATGTTCAGCATACAGCTAGACAAGTCCATGGTACATTGGGTGAGCAATTGGCTGACAGGTCGGGCTCAAAGAGTTATAGTAAATGGGTTATATCATGGTGGTGGCCAGTCACCAGTGGCATTTCCCAGGGTTCAATATTAGGGCTCTTTAATATTTTTATAAATTGTCTCAATGCAGGAATTGAATATATATTAAGGAAGTTTGCCGATGATACTAAGCTAGGAGGATCTGTGGACTCCCTCAAGGGTAGAGAGGCCTTACAAAGAGATCTGAATAGGCTAGAGAGCTGGACAACCCCAACTGCACGAAATTTAAAAAGAGTAAGTGCTGAATTCTTCAACTGGGAAGGGGTAATCCTGGTTATATGTATAAACTGGGGAACGAGAAGCTGGAGAGCAGCGCTGTGAAAAGAGATCTGGGGGTTTAGGTTGATGACAGTTTGAATGAGTCAGCTGTGTGTCCTGGCAGCCAAAAGGGCCAACCATATCCTGGAGTGCATCAGGCACAGCATAGGTAGCTGATTGAGAGAGGTGATTGTCCAACTCTACACTGCACTGGTGCGACTCGATCTTGAGTACTGTGTGCAGTATTTTGGCCATCTCAATATAAGGACATCAGGCTATTAGAGCATGTCCAGAGGAGGGCAACCAAGACAGTGAAAGGTCTCAAGGGCAAGGCTTAGGAAGAGTGCCTGAGGTTGCTTGGCTTGTTCAGCTTGGAGAAGGAAAGGCTGAGGGGTGACCTCATTGCTGTCTACACCTTCTTCAAGGCGGGTAGCAGAGGAGGAGGTGCTGATCTCCTCTCTCTGATGACCAGTGATAGGACACGAGGAAATGGAATGAAGATGCATCAGGGAAAGTTCAAATTTGACATTAGGAAGAGGTTCTTCACTGAGAGGGTGGTCAGTCACTGGAACAGGTTCCCCAGGGAAGTGGTTACGGCACCAAGCCTGTCAGAGTTCAAGGAGTGTCTGGACAACACTCTTAGTCATGTGGTTTAATTTTAGGTAGTTCCGTGAGGAGCAGGGAGTTGAGCTCAATGATCCTTATCAGTCCCTTCCAGCTGGTGATATTTTATGATTCTACAGAATTGTACATTACAGGTTACAAAAATAATTTGACTGATAAAACTAAAAATGTGTTAATGTTTATGCTCTACTAACGTGTATTTGCAATTATGTTTACCAATGTCTTTTGAAAAGAATGTCTGATTTTAGGGTTCTTTTGTTTGTTTGTTTTTTAAAAATGGTCTTCCTAAATCAGATGAAATAGCAAATTACTATATGACAAGCTTCACAGAAGTAGGTGGGACATATTGTGAAGACAGACATTATATGGTAAAGGAATATCTGAAATCAGTCTACAAGTTCATTTTTTTATACAAATGTCTCTGATGGAATAGGAATGCTTAAGTAATAAAACAAAGATCAAAAGGGTAAGAAATAATAATACAATTATATTCATCTTTTTAGAGGGACAATATTTTGAAGACTTTTCTCCATGAACAAACCCCATTACTCACTTCTCCATAGGATATACCTTATTCTCTCATTCCATTTTTATTAAGTCCAAATACCTCTTTCTAGAGAAGAGCTGAAAAAGGTTTTTTCTAGGTTATTTCACTGTAAGCAAACAAGAGTACAGTGAACACTCATTCCATCTAAAGTACGCTGATTTAATCAGCTCTTTAGGATTATACTGATTGTCACATAGAACTATTTTCTATTGAAAGCAACATGGGGAAGTGACACTTATGCTATACAACCCCTTAAAAAAAATTAAATACTTAACAGTAATTCTTGATGAACTCAAAAGTTCCATCAAAGAAATGTATCACCAGCATGCTTTTTTGAATCGTGATAGTCATATATCCTAAGAAAAGCATACTGTGGGCTTAAATAAACAGCATCTGAGAGTAATTCTGAGGGGTCACCAACTGTGTCTTCATAACTCTAGTTCTAGAGTACAGATTCATCTTTTAACGGTGCCTAAGTCACTTCACTAAATAAAGACTCTAGATCTCTTTAGCTCTGAATATTCCACTAGAAATAGATACACCTGGGGTGTTATGGCACTTACTTTAGGCCTACACGGACTGGCATTAGGACATTCATATTATTTAATTCAGCATCGCATTGAAAGGTTGAGAGAAGAATCAATTCGTTGATTGATTGATCAATTGATGTTGATTCTATATGGTCCCATGTCTGTCCTTTCAGTATCTGAAGGCCATTTTTAATGCATTTTTCTTCTTCTAGAGGTTAATTCTTATATAATCTTTCAACAATTTGTCTGGGGTGAGATTCATTTCATGTACTTCCAGACAGGTAAACATTAGTTTAAGCTAGTTATATAAACCTCACCAAGGAAAGGGGTAAATATCTCCAAAGGACCATTCAACCTAACTTAAGACAGATCTATAAGGCAAAGCAGATTATTATTCTTGTTCTGCATCTCTGGTGGACAATCCTGACCTCAAGTGATATACCTGATGCTGTTTCAATGATCCAGCCTCTGTATGCCTCAAATATAGTGCTTCAGACCTCCAGAGCCTTCTCATTATTTCCTCATGCTCTTTCAGATCTCTTCCAACCCACAGACACTTTGGTTATGTCCTTGTACATTTTTCCAAGAAATTTTGACAGGAAGAAACATAAATTTAGGAGCAGAAAATACCTTCTTAATTATTTCTACTTTTTATTAAATCAGCTAAGAATTACATGCAAACTGTCAGCTTCCCCTCCTTTCATGAATAAGAGATTCACCAGTATTTCAGGCTGAAGTAAATTCTTCCTTCTCCCTCTGGCCCACAAGTCCTTAACTGCAATGGAAGATTCTGCAAAGGATGCATTCTGTCTCAACATAGGCTCCTCTTCCCATGCCACGTACTCACACTAAGAAGGTACGAATCCACCATACCATACTTCTTGTACCTTGGAGAATGACTGTGGAAGGAATATTTTATTTTCCCCATTAGCAATAGTCCAGTAGTTGATAACACACCAGTGACTCTCAGTCACTCTTCCACAAGATGCGAAAGACCTTCCTTGAATAAGTCAGTCATTTTAGAATACAGTACAATGGGATATGCTTGTGCAGTCACTGTTTCCAGACATTGTCTGTAAGAGTTCACACCATATCTGTTTCTATACAATACGAACAAAATAAGCCTATTTGTAATACTGGAGAAAGGATAATCCCATGTAAATATTCTCCTACTGAAAGTAGGAATCTTCTTGACCTTTCCACCATGAGTCCAAAAGCAGATACAGCTTTGATCTAGGTAAGGGCTGGTATAGCAATAGGAACTGCAACTTCATCTCACAATGCAAGACTGTGCACCACCTCTGCTTCTGGTAATTTGACATGGGTGGTAATGATGAGGCGTACAAACTTGAGTTGGCTCTGTTCCTTTAAATTCTTGAATACAAAGCACTCGTTTTCATATTGGAGAAGTGCTGGCTTCTTGTGAAGAGCATGCTACCACCACAGGAACATAAGAGTTTCCAGACTGCACAGCTACATCTCTAGAGTGTAAGAATAGTTTTGCTGCTTGACTCCTGCTGCTGTTTCTTGATTAAGATTAGAGTGTATCAGTGTCTTTTTGTTGGAGACCAAGAAGCTATAATGGACAATAGTCTATCTAACTCCAAGATCCCTGCTGTCACCCTTGAAGAGAAAGTTGGAATTTCATAATAAAGTCCCAGTCTTCTCAAATTAATTTTCTACTTCAGAAGAAAAGTTGGTAGCATTATTGGGACATATGTAACTAGTTGTTGACTCTTGACATTGTAGACCTACATATTGTTAATGGTAGCAAGCTGTGCATTGCATGTCAGGGTATTTCTTCACCTGCCTACCTTGCTCCCTCTCTCATTCATTATCTTTGTTTCTCCTCTTTTCACCCTTGGATAGCTGATATCCATGAAGAGAGAAGCCCATATATCTCATTATTTCACATTTTCCTCCTCACAGATGGTAACCCCACCTGCAGATTTGCCCTTTTCATGCCATTACTAACTTCATGCCCTGTTTAAACTATGTTATGTTTGCAACCAGGTCACCTGCTGAGGGAATGGCTACTTCTGACAAGACCCAATCTCCTATTGAGCAAACGAGCTACAGACACAGAGGCCCAATTATTATTAAGTGTTAGCATAATTGTAATTATAAGTAGAGTGTTTCATTATAATACAGCTGTTGAGTCTTTAATGCATCCCTGTAATGTGCTTTATTAATAAGCTGTATAGAACTGCTGACTTTACAATTTTCTGGATCACATTTATGATAACAAAAGAGGTTATGAAAATGAATTCGCTACGTGAGCCCTACTGTGTTAGTTACTATGATTCACAAGTTTATTATGGTAATAAAGCAACACGAGACAATAATGTTGGGAACTGAAATACACTAATGATACTTCATATTGTTCCAAAAACATTATGCAGAAGTGGTAAAAAGTGTTATGACTTGCAGATAGTCAAATGTAGCAGATGTCACACTACTGAATAAAAACAAGAGAGACAATACTGTTAGCTCCTGCACAGTTTTCTGCTTCCTCCCAAGTCTTCCAAAGTGAAGAGAGTATTTAAGTTGGTTGGTTAGTTGGCAGAAAAAGAGTATTTTTATTAATTCTTACCAATTTCTAAGTTAATATTTGTGTGAGGAACTATATGATCTTACCTTAGAAAACTGGATGTTTTCTACGCATATTTATTGACACTTGGTAAACAGGACTCTGGAGCGAAGGACAAGTTTTAGAAGGCAATGTTCCTACTAGTCTTGAATATATTTTCAATCTAACTGTTGGCAAGTTAAAATTGCTCAGAGTAAACCTACGTCCCTTGACAGAGAAAATAAGAACAAGACAGATCAGAACAATGGAGATTTGGCACACCTCCCTGTTTTTAAATAATGGCAGAGTCCACTGTCCCAAATAAACATTTTTGAATGACATTATCACATACTCCATTTGAGTTACTCTAAGCAGAGTTCCAGCAAGACTCACTCCAGCTGAATTAGGATTACTCAAAAATGGATGGCACTCTTTACACATGAATTTTGATGAATCTGGGTGTAATGGCATTGCAAACAAGATAGTGCCAAAGAAGCCACTGTACCCTGATTTCCCATGCTGCTTAATAGTTAACTGCATCTGTGACTTTTGCTTTCAGGCCTTTCAATTAGTTTAGTTGAAGACAAGTCATCTGTAAAAGGCATTCTTAAGGACTGGTCAGAAATTAGTATGTGACACTTAGCACGAGGACCAAGCTTTTGGCTCTGGTTCCCCTTTGTTCAGCAGTGTAGAAGTATGCACATATATCCACATGTGTTTATATAGATACATAGTCTTCATATAAAAAAATACAGTTTTACATTAAGATATTACATATGTTAATTTTAGTACTATAGACCTGTATACAGTGTGCAGAGGAATAGTTGTAAATTAGTCTTGAAGCAAAGCTGTGCTGTGACTCTCATAAAATATGTCACATTAGTGAAGACTGGAGAGTACGATATGCATTAAATGTACTGCAGCATGATAAGAATGATTACAATCACGGAAAAATTCTAATTTAAAGCAAGATTAAACTAATGAACAGCAAAGTTATAAAAATATGTTGTCTATCTTAGAACGCAAGAACAGTGAATGCATTTAATGAAATTAAAGGTGGCATATTCAAAAATGATAAAAATAAATAATTTGTCATAAACTGTAAGAAATGCATTGCTATAAGAAATTTTCAAGGCCAAGAAAAGAAAAGAAATTGAAATGGAGCATTTACCTACAGGTAATGGTAAACATAGAATCTGGTGTCCCTAAAAGCCACTTAAAATACAAGGAGAAACCTAGTCCACCTGCCTTAGGGGACAACTTAACACAGTAAGTACTTTAATTCATTAGACATCTACTTGAGTATCTAGTTTTCATTATTCTGAAAATGCCTTATGTATCTAATTTGGTTTGCCAACACATACTTGAGATGCGTTTTCTGCTATGATGGGCAATTTTTGTCTAATTGTAAAATTTAATTTCAAACTACAGATAGATGGCTCTAAAAAGAAAAAAGAAAAAAGAGAGCTTCTGAGAGCAAATGTGAAATCATCAGTCTTTTTTGCATTCAGCTGTATGTACTATTAATCAGACTCTCCTTTGGTTGGTCTTATGGTGCTTGCATGCTGGACTTCACAGTGGCCTGAAGTTAACTAGAGGGAAGAGCACAAATACTTCATGTAATTGTGGTTGCAACACACCTTTGCCTTTATGGAAATGACTAAGTCCCCTCACAACAACCTTTTTGAGTGTATGCTCAAACTGGTAGATAATTATCCAAAAAGTGCTTTTCTCCACTCTTTTAGTGAAGTGTATGTCCTGGTTTAAAGCTTGGCTAGCTATTAAACACATGACAGGTGCTCTTTGTTAACCCTTCCCTCCCTGAAAGGTGAAAGAGGAAAGGGAAAGAGATTTATGGATTGGAAAAGTTAAGCAGCTTTAATCTAACTATAATGATGTATATTAATAATAGAAAAAATATATACAAATATATACAAAACCAATATTGAGCTCCCTCTGATGACAATCACATCACATGAATGTTGCAGGGCAGGCCATGGGAAAGTCCCAGACAGCAGCAGATGGGTACTAGATCCAGGAATTCACGTATCGGGATAAAAGGCAGAAGAATCGAACAGAGTCCTCCTCGAATGCTGGCCACAGAAGAGGAGAGCTTAACAATCATGATCCCCAGCTTTATACTGAGTATGACGCATAAGAGGTGGAATATTTCATTTGGTCAGTTTTGGGTCACCCATCCAACATGCTTGTCCCCACTGGAAGATTGCAGGTGTGACCCCTTTTCTGCTCTTTCATTTCCAGCACATAAGAAAGTTAGCACAAGCAAGCAACAGCCTTGTTTTCCATAGGAATAAGTATAAGCAAGAGCCTTACTGCATACCATTCCTACTGATGTTTCAGCACTAACTATAAACATCAAGTCTTATCACTGCTAGAAGCAGACACTGTCTGAAAAAACATGCAGTTAATTTCAGAGAGTGCAGTCTCTCAGAAGAGGCTTAACTAAAAAGTAAATTACTGAAAGAAAATTGGTTCTGTCCTGGCCCAAACCAGGACACAAGTCAATACTTGTGTAAAATTGCTAAAAAGAAAATTGGTTCTGTCCCAGCTCAAACCAGGACAGCGGATTAGACGGACTGAGTTACAAGAAGAATTCATTTGAAAGTTCTTTATACGCTCAGTAAAAAAAGGCTGGCACTTTATCTGGATGAACTGTGTGTTTTTCTGCTTGTCTTTCAAGTAGTCCCTCCTTTGACTCAACAGAGAACTTTATGTTAGATAGAATTAATTGCCTCCATGGGGCCAAATACCTAAAATTTTGGTGAGGCAGTTGTTAAAATATGTGTCTAATTTAGAATACCGTGGAAGAATATTCTGTCTTGAATTAATTGTCACTGAATATTATAAGATGCAATGGCCCATGCTTCACAATGTTGATCAGTTAGAAAGCTGTTTTGACTCAAGTTACCCCATCATTCTTAGACACTTTTCAGTGATGATTGAGTAATGCACAGCACCCAAAAACAGATGAAATGAGAACTGCAAAAGAAGACTGGAGTAATGAAAAGTTTCACTAGACTTAGAAGTATTTGGAAATGTGGAAGATTTAAACTCCACTTGAAATGTGTAATAAATGGGCGACAGTAGAAAAGACATTTAGAAGCAGTCTTATTTCTAAAGCAGCTATTTCTGAAGCATTACCTGATTTTAATACTGCTCAGTTAATTCAAGCAGAGGAGGCTAACTATTATTGAAATGAGAAGTACAGCATTTCATATAAAATAGATAGAAAAATGCTTTTAATAGAGTTTATTAAAATAAAAGCTGAGAGAAAATTGTAATGCATCTATGGATGATATCTCATCTTGCAGTTTGGAGGAGTAATTGGAATCCCTCATTATGAAATAGAAATAAAAAGAAGAATAAAAAACCCACGAACAAATGTTTTAAAACCTGGATGAAAACAAACTGGATATAACAAAATAAACATAATTTGTTAAACAAAGGAAATTACCCAAATGAGACCAAATGTGATGGAGAATGGATAGAATTCTTGAACTGTTGGAGAATGTACTATACAGAATGATACTGAAACAGAAAGATATGGGAGATTCAAAGCTGGAGTCCATCCAAATCTGCACAGCAGAGAACCAAGCCAACACTTAACATTTGGGAAAAGACAGAGAAGATCATGACTATGAAAGATTGTCAGTATCAGAATGGACAGTTGATTATTGACAAAGTGGATAAAGTACCACTGGTGCAGAAGAATTATCTATAACATGTTATAGCGATGAAAGAATGACTGAAAAGCACATGGAACTGTACTAATTTAAACTTGCATTTAAATAATTTAAATTTAAAAAGGCACTGTGGTGCCAGATCTAACGACATTAGTACAGTTAAAGTGCTGCATAGTTAACAAAGAGGAGGTAGGATAATTATTTGTGTCTTAAGATGATTATTTTGTCCACAAACATAAGTATGTCAGATAAATATATGTGGAAATATATAGAAGAAGTTGCAATTTTTAATTTCTACCAGCAACTATGTCACAAATAATTAAGTTATACATGGTCACTCTCTTGACTTCAACACTTAAAAATACCCAAAACCAAAACCCAATGAGCATGCAGACAGCGCAACTTAAGATTCTGGGAAAGTTCCCCACACATTGAAGTAGAGTTTAAAGATGACATTTTGTTTTAATCTGGATATCAGAGATTGAAGAGTAAATGTATATGCTATGTATATAATATATAAAATGTATGTAATGACTTCTAACGCTATTGTTATTGAACCATAGGAAAAATGCAAAATCATGGAGACATAAAGACGAAAACAAGGTACTTATGCCTATAGATAGGCTTAAAGAAGCAAATACCTAGCAAATGAACTTTTGATTTAACTACAATGAAAAATTTTTGGAAAGGCGGCTGATGCCAGGTGTTTTCCAATTTGATTCAGCATCCAGGACCTGGCATATGACCTTAGAATACTAGAGCTCATGTTTACACACAATTGGAAATTAACATTTCCTCTGATTTCTGTGTGATATTTAGCACTTGTTGCATATCGCTGGGAAATACAACGGATGTATTTTATTGCATGGAGATAGGAAATTTCTGCACAGATGGTGTTTTGGTTTGAGAAGTGGTAATAAAAGAGTGTGGCTGGAGACTCCAGGCAGTCCTGCAGAAAGCATAGCTTTTGGGCTAAAGTTAAACAAAAAAAAAAAGTAAGCTTTTGTTATTGGAAATACACTTGGGAAGAAATGAAGGTGTAAGAGAAGATGACAATAAAACTGTTTTGATCTGCAATGTGCCTACCATAGCAGAGAAGAAGGGATACTTCATGGTAAAAATAAACTTTGGAATTCTATGGCTATATCAGTAACCCCAGAGGACTACTGTGCAAAATTGTCCAATAAAGCTGAGATGCAAATTCTAACAAAGAATTTAAATAATTGAAATTTTATTTATTTGTTTATTTTAAATGTTTTTTATGGTATTGCGTAACATTACATAATTGTTCAAAAAGCTTGGTGAACCTTGGCCCTTTAGAACTGTTGTGATAAGCAGAAAACTAAGGATGTGTGTCTGCAATGTAGAAAATGTATCTTTGCAGGCTCCATGGTGGTAGGTTAGCTGTCTGGGAAATTTTTACAATACGCCTGACTTTCTACTGTGACTGCATTGCAGTCATGCCTTGACTTATTCATAGTAACACATGAATGTTAAAAAACAATGTTTCATCATATCTGGTTCTGAATGTCATGGATTATTTAAAAAAATATATTCTTTTGTGTTCAAATAAGGATGATAAATCTGTTCTTAGTGTTAGGTATGAAAAGTTTCACTTTAATTCTAGAGGGAAATTGGTAGCTGAAACTGACCGTAAGCTGCTTGCTGCTGGTTTCTGGAATACATTACTGAATTTCAAATAGTGTTGGCTAACATCTTCCACAATAAATGTAGAGATTTCTACCCTAAATGTATAGATCGTATAGATACTGGACTTCCAGTTCCATTATCTAGAGCAGTATTTAACTATCTTTGAAAAAATAGTGACTGCCTAACCTTTATGAAACATCTAGAAAACACCTTGTACAGTGCTTTCATTGTTTCTCGTGAGTTCTGGTCACAGGCACATAAAAATCCACTTAGATTCCACTTCAAATATTAATTTTAAATCTTTATTTAAACTCAATTTTCAGGTAAATGATTGCATGTTTTTCATTGTTTTCCAGATAACCTTTATATGTCTTATTGCCTGAAAAAATAGAACACATACATTAGGAGAAAGTTAAGGTATTATCTTAGACAGAAATCATCACCTATACAAACAGAGCCAAAATAAAATCTAGAAGCTTCTGAAAAAAGTAAATTTTTCTGATGTATCATCTCATTTTGCACTGAAGTCAACAACTTCTTGCTACTCAAGGCCTTCTAGGCACCTAAATAAACATAAGAGTAGTGTGTATGGTTTGCAATTTAATCCATTAGTCCTGTAGGACCTCAGCTGGAACACCAGCTGGAATTTATCTCATCTAACTTTATATAGCCTCAATGTACATCAACATCTGAGTTTAACAGTGTAGAAAACATTTTTAAAGCCAAATTTCATTTCATCCAAAGATAAGAAATATAAAATGGTTCAAATTAAGCTCACTCTGAAATACATGTTTTTCTCCAATTTGCAGAAAGGAAGAAGATAGTAAAAAGGAAATTTTTTTGACTCCAAGAAATGAAGTAAATATAATGCAATGCCTGGCCTAAGTAAAGTCTCAGTAGAAAAAAAGTTTTCCAAGGAAGATGAGGCTCAACTGGAGAGAGTTTAGCAGAGATTTGTCCCAATTCTAGAAAACAGTATCCAGCAGGAAAAGGAGATCTGAAGATCTTGTAATCATTTGTCCTTTCTAAGAATAAAATCCCAGTCAAGGTCAGAACTAATGGAGCTACTACATAACAGCAGTTGGAGTTTTTGTGATTTTTTTTTTATTTTTAAAGAGAGGTTCTCAGATACATCTGACAGTGTCAGGCACTTGAGAAAGTTCACATTCCAAGCTGTATTTTAGGTCAAAGATGAACTACATGTTTTGTAAAAGAATATATTTTTAAAATTGTAATGTTGTGTGTTACTAGTTAATATTGTACGCCTCAAAAGGGTGTTGTGAGAGAACATAACTGGTCTAATACATATCAGCTGGACCATGTTTTCTGTTCTCCAGAGGCTCATCGTGAGTACTGACAACCAAAGTTCATATACTAAGTGAAGCAGTCTGCTGACAGACTTAGCTTTTAGTGATTTCTGAACAATATAATTCACTATTTTCAAGGCTAAATAAATGCAATCAGGAAGTTTAGAAAGGTTTCTTTATAAAGATGTTTCAGATTCAAGCAGTCATGAATTTTAAAGGCTCATGACTCTAAAATTTGTTTTCATGTGAAACAAGATGCAGGATGTATGAGAAATCTTAGCAAAGTCTCCATAGGTCAGTCTATGTAAAAAAAGAAGTAAGTTTATGCAGGCTGTGAGTGATAAACTGTCTTCTCCTAATTAGCAAGAAAGAAGAAATACTGAGACTTGTGAGTTTTTCATTATAGCCAAAGGCACAATGGTAAGAAAAAGCTCTACTATCTTGGAAATTCATGTATAAATCTGGAGGAGCCAAATTGCCTAGGGAAATAAAGTAAATTTTAAAAAGTGTCCCATGGCCTGTGTGCTCCTTGAAGAGGGATTTAGATCTCTGATTCCTGCTTTACGTATCAGACCTCTGATTTCAGAGTCATGCGAGTGTCACTTATGATATCCTACCATATGCTGAGCTTCTTATTTTGAAACTATACTAATGTGAATAATCAACCCCAGCATTTGCATGAGAAGACTATAGAAAGTGTGTTACTGGGGCAATATCTGTGAACTTTACTTTCATTACTGTCTGTAAAATAAAAAATAAAAAGTAATCCTTTGATACTTTTAAAGGAAATACATTAAAGCACTGCTGTTTTTAAAATGTATTTAATTTCTGTTTAGTTGTAAAAGATAGTGGAAAATGAGTGAAAAACAAAAGGGTAGAATTTTCAGGTGCTTGGATTTTTAAATGCCATGTAATAATTATTCTAGTACCAGGAGCTACCTATATATTTCCGTGGTGGGTTGACCCTGGCTGGACACCAGGCACCCACCAAACTGTTCCATCACTCCCCTCCTCAGTTGGTCAAGGGAGCGAAAATATAACGAAAGGCTCATAAGTTGAGATAAGCACAGGGAGAGATCACTCACCAATTACTGTCACGGGCAAAACAGGCTCTACTTAGGGAAAAATTAATTTAATTTATTACCAATCAATTCAGAGTAGAGTAATGAGAAATAAAAACTAGATCTTAAAACCAGCTTTCCTCCACCCCTCCCTTCTTCCTGAAGCTTAACTTCATTCCCAATTTTCTCTGCCTCCAGCGGCACAGGGGGACAAGGAATAGGAGTTGCAGTCAGTTCATCACACGTTGTCTTTGGTGCTCCTTCCTCCTCAAGGAGAGGGCTTCTCACACGCTTCCCCTGCTCCAGTGTGGGGTCCTTCCCACAGCAGACAGTCCTCCACGAACTTCTCCAATGTGAGCCCTTCCCACGGGCTGCAGTTCCACACAAACTGCTCCGGTGTGGGTCCCTTCCATGGGGTGCAGACTTTCAGGAACAGACTCTTCTGCGTGGGTCCTGCACAAGGTCACAAGTTCTGCCAGCAAACCTGCTTCAGTGTGGGCTCCTCTC
Source organism: Steatornis caripensis (assembly GCA_013398225.1). Taxonomy (NCBI): domain Eukaryota; kingdom Metazoa; phylum Chordata; class Aves; order Caprimulgiformes; family Steatornithidae; genus Steatornis; species Steatornis caripensis. The sequence continues at coordinate 12,984 of VZSC01006400.1, read as the reverse complement.
TCCAAGGCACCACAGATGCTGACAGAAGCCTGCTCCAGAGCAGGATTCCCATGGGGTCACAGTCTCTTTTGTACATCCATCTGCTCCTGTGTGGTCCTCCATGGCCTGCAGGTGGATATTTACTCCACCATTAACCTTCATGGGCTACAGGGGGACAGCCTGCCTCATCATGGTCTTCACCATGGGCTGCAGAGGAATCTCTGCTCCAACACCTGGAGCACCTCCTCCCCCTCCTTCTTCACTGACCTTGATGTCTGCAGAGTTGTTGGTCTCACACATTCTCACTCCTCTCTTCTGGCTGATGTTGCGCAGCAGTTTTTTCCCCTTCTTAAATATGTAATCACAGAGGTCCTACCACTGTTGCTGATGGGCTCAGCCTTGGCCAGTGTTTGGTGTATTGAACATAGGAGAAACTTCTAGCAGCTTCGCACAGAAGCCTCCCCTGTAGCCCTCCTGCTACCAAAACCTTGCTACGCAGATACAATACAATTTCAAATAACAACCTTTACTAAAATGTCTTTCTGCTTTATACACAAAAAGTCAAAACAATTACTTTTGATATAGATGACTTTTACATTTGGTTAAGGACAACAACAGAATTACTTTCATCTCTCAGTTTGAAATTCTTGTCAAAAAAGCCATTGAGTGGATGTATTTAAAGGTATACTGCCTAAAAAGAGATGGCAAACTGCATTCCTAGGTTCGTGTTGAAGACATAGCTAAAACTTCCCCTATTTGAAGATAATAGAAAATATTAGTATATGAAAATGCTTTATCATATTAGAGAATAACAGAATTCAATACAAATTTACCTTTTTATTGTGATTAAAATTACTTTTTTCAAAATAAAACTTTTAATTTTATAAGCATTTGTACAAGTAGTAAAAATATACATATATTTAATTTCTGATCTCCAAAATCACCAACTATTATCATATTTTGGAGGGCAGCTTCTTTATGTAAACTTAATGATTCAGGAAGTAAAGTGTCTGACTCCTGTTGGTACTTATGTCCAGTTTAAAATTGCACACAATGACAATATCTAAGATGAAATTGCTGCTCAATTCTGAAATTCTTTGTGTGTCACAGATTTAAAGACAAGAGGTAGTATGACTGAATGCAGCAGCACTGGACATGTGGTAAACCTCAGTGGAAGACACCGTTGCATTCATTGCTGTTCAACATTTCACTCTCAGTATAAGTCCTTTGATTCTGCTCTCTCAAAAATTGGTGCAAAGATTGTAGTTTTGCTCATTTGCTCAACTATTTGCACATCACACTAACCTCTAGAAAAGGTTATTTTTTCACCTCTTTATTTTCCACATGCCTTAACGTAGTTTCCAGGAGGATCTGCTCCATGATCTTGCTGGGCAGAGGTGAGACTGACTGGCCTGTAGTTCCCTGGGTCTTCGTCTTTTTCCCTTTCTAAAAACTAGGGTTATGTTTTCCCTTTTCTAGGCAATGGGAACTTCACCGAACTGCTATGACTTCTCAAAAATGAGGGACAGTGGCTTAGCAACTTCATCTGCCAGTTCCCTGAGGACCCACAGGTGCATCTCATCAGATCCCGCGGACTTTTGCATCTTCAGGTTCCTTAGATGGTCTCTAACCTGATCTTTTCCTACAGTGGGTGATTCTTCATTCTCCTAGTCTTTGCCTTTGCCTTCTGCAACTTGGGCAGTGTGGCTTGAGCACTTGCTGGTGAAGAGTGAGGGAAAGAGTACCTCAACCTTCTCCATATCCTGAATAACCAGCTCTCCCATTTCCGTCTGGAGAGGGACCACATTTTCCCTAGTCTTTATTTTATTACCAACATACCTACAGAAGCTTATCTTGTTGCCATTGACATCCCTGGCCAGATTTAATTCTTTCAGGGCTTTAGGTTATTTAACCTCATCCCTCGCTACTCGGACAATTTCTCTGTATTATTGCCCGTCTACCTGTCCTTGCTTCCACCCTCTGTAGGCTTCTGTTTTGTGTTTGAGTTTGCCCAGGATCTCCTTGTTTATTTGTGCAGGCCTCCTGGCATTTTTGCCTGACTTCCTCTTTGTGGGGATGCATCAGTGGGTTTAATTTAAGGTTTGTTTTCAGTTAGCTAAAGAGATGTGAAGAGAGAATAAGGAGTTGTCTCATTTTTCTTCTCTCCTTTCACAAGACTTCTTCTTAGGATGTATCTGTTAACTATCTCAAAGAATTTGAGGAGAGGCGAGGATTCATGATTACAACTTTACTACTTAGTTGCAGAACACTCACAGCACTTGTTTATAAAACATTGGTGTATAGAGAAAATAAGACACACATTTCTCTTTAGCGTGTCACCTTCTCTTTGCCTTCATAGTCCTCTAAAACATTCCTTTGTTATGTCAAGTTTAGAATCTAATAGACCCATTTTTTAAAATGTATTTGCATATAAATGGTAATATGGATATATAACCTTTTTTCAAGCATCAAGGAGAATCAGACTTAGATCATTAATCAAAAATAACAATACACATGTAATTTTATTTACGCCATTAAATATTCTTTGTATTGTAACAGTTTATTGCTATTACTTAGCCAAATTAGATTCAAATGGATGGCCGAGAGGTCACTGTCTTCAAAACCCATAATAATCCTTTCAGGCATCCATTCCCATAGCAGCACTTAAAACTCAGCTTTAGTTTATTATTGTGATAAAATAATTTAAAGTTCTAGGGAGCTAACCAGTGCAAAGGCCTGTACTAACCTCCTGGCACTTTTAAAGACCATGAGATAAGAGTATTCTACAGCAGAGTACTGATGAATTCTCCTCCGTGCCCCATTTTTGTTTCATTAAGCATAAAATTCGTAAAACTGTTGAATATCTGACTCTGATACAAAATCTTTTTCAATATTCTGCTATTTACATTGTACCTTTATATCTGCATGCAAAAAACCCTCCCCACTTTATTTTATCCTGCTTCAACTTACTTTATTTCAGTTGTAATGTCTTCATTATTAGTACCAGGGCAAGTAAACTGAGGCTTTCATTTTGGTCAAGGCCTCAAGCTACATAAAAGAAAGGTGGAAAACATCGTATTTTCTGAGTCTTCAGCAATGCAATGAATAACCTGTGTGTCCTAAGTGGCATCTGTTTTTTTTTTGTTTGTTTTGGTAAAGTTGAACTAACACAGCTGCAAAAGTTAGCCTAACCTCATGGGAAGAATACAATATCAGAGCATTGTGAATTTGTGAGTGACTGCTCTATTGGCTCATAACTTATTCACTAACATTAACCAAGCCAAGTGTTATACAAAGAAAGCTCAAGCTTTTCTGACTTCTTCCTGCCTTTTTCACTCTTAAACCACCTCTGAGACTCAGAGCTCACTTTGGAGGAGAGTGCTTGACTGTCGGAAGTATCCTCCTCATGAATCAGAAGCTATTCAAGACCTGGATGTTGAATATTCTGAGATCATCTCAAGTTGCTTCAATTGGTCTCAAGAGGGCTGTTAGTGCTAAAGATATCAGTGTCATAATGCCAGGCTTGATCTAGGGAGGCACAGTGAGGTCAGAACACCAGGGTAATGGCATGAGTCATTACTGAAATGATGCCTACATGACTGCTATGGTTTTAATGTCCCATTTTTTGCTGGTGTACAGTGATTATCAACAGTGCTAAATCCCACTTACATAAAAAATAACTATTTAATAAGCAGTGCAGCTGCTGATTTTTAAAGAAGCGATGTTTAGTAGTACTAAGATTATGAAGATGTTCTTGCAACAAGCTTGAGAACATAACAGAGATAAATGTAAGGGTGGGAAATGAGGTTATGTGGACATCGGATAGAGGACTGAAAGTGAGATATGCAGTTTTAACTTGTTGTATAGTCTATGCTGTGTAGGTGATTTTATCGTATATATCTTGTGTGTGAATCTTTTAGCAATGTGTATTTTCTCCTTCATTCCCTAGCAGTAGAAACGTTTTTGAATATTATGTCATATACACACTTATATTTAGAAAAACCATCACAGTTCTGTGTATTTCTGTTAGAGAAATAAGAGTTGTTATCTACATCTTGTACTTGGAGGAGGTGTGTGATTGTTCTCAGTTTCCAGGAAAGCTGATTCTTCAGCCTTTCAGCCTTTGGAAGAGTTACTAATTTTCTCACCAATTAGCCAAAGTAACTGAAACTCCTTATGACCCACCAGATTTTGCATTCTAATTCAGTCACTGACTTGGTGTATCAATTACCTCACAATTTTTAGCAAGTAACTTAGATGTTGTCTTAATTTCCAAGGTAGTGGATGTGGCATGAAGACAAAGGATGAAGAAATGAGTGTGTCCACATGGTCAGTTTCTTTCCCAGTTTTGCTCCAAGGCATTGGTCCATTGGTTCTGCAAATTATACTCATGATGGTTTACACCAGGGTTTTCTCGGTTCTGAGAGAGTCAACTAGATGTCTCTGGAATAAAATCTGGGCATGGCTTAAATGATAACTTTCAATAGTGACAGCTCCTCATAAACATCAGCTGTCTCTAGATAGATATCAGACATACTGTGTATGTACTGTGCTCTTCCCTTTGGCCTGGGCAAACATCTACAACTATTCCAGGAGGCCACAAAAACTCTGTAGACATATCCACTAGTTCTTCTATTTTCATCTGTGAACTGAGATGAAAACAAGATGCCTTACTTTGTGCTTTCAGGTATAGTAAAAAGAGCAATTAAATGTTAATATTATTAATTTTATATTGCTGTGGCTGAGCTGAGATGTGATGGACTGGAAAGAATAGTGAAGCGCATATTGTTGAAACAAAGACGACAGTTGAACAAATGTTTTGATTGTGTAAGCAGTCATTTAAGTACAGTGTAATCTAGCAGGCACTTTAAATACTGCATTGAAAAACCTTGTTATGGATTTACAGCCCTTGAAATATGATGCCTGATCCATATAAAATAAAGAAAAGCATAGATATGAACAGCACTTTGGCAATCCAATACAACTGGGAGATGACAAACATTATTTGCATTTTGTGGGGTTTTTCTTTTTTCCTATTTCTGCAACAGACTGTAAGAGAAAACAGCTGGAGTGATAAATTTTATACTGAAAATTTTTTCAATACCGTTTAACGTGTATTAATGTGACCCCATGCAGCTATCATGGCCAGTGAGACCTATGATGACATGCTGAGTAAATGCTATTTGTAAAACTTGCAGCTACCTGGGGGCAGCATTAATTATAGCAAGCAGTTTAACTCCAGAAAAGATAACAATCAACTGGTGAAGCTTAAATGAAAGCCACATGGCTAATCTTCAATTCATATTAGAAAGACAGAATTTGTTTTTCTGGAACTGGCTAGCAACTGTATGCTTTTAAAAGATAGGACTCTTTTTCTATTTCTAAAATACTAAACAATGTCCTGAATCATTGATGAAGTGTTATGCATAGGAAGAATCCCCAGCCTGAGGGATGAGATATAGCCTTTGTAAAGTATCTAACTACAGTTAATTTTCAACTGTACTGCAACTGTTACTGTAGTTATAATTCAATAACGCACTAATCAATTGTTTGACTGAATTAGGGTAAGCAAAGAAGTGGAAGATAAGAGATGAGATAGATTGTTTTGTATTTGAATCTTGTCTATGTGCACCTGTTGAAAGACAAAGGCAGGACACATCACTTGAAAGGACCCCCAATAATTTGGGGATGACAGTTACAAAGATACTTGATGCTGTTTCTGAAGACATGTAGAGAGTTTTTAATAGAAGTGAAGAGTCTTCAATTGCCAGGGAGCTCAGTCAATAAAATAGTTATAATTATACAAAATAACTGTTTACCAAAGAGCAAAGATATGTTGAAGTATGGACCACTGCATGATTTCTTCCATGTTTTAGAAGCTGCTATGACTATAATGGCTGTATTGATATGGGAAGTGGTGCAGATTTGCCAATATGTTACTCATTAAGGGCAGTTTTTTGGACTGAATGAATATTATTCAAGTGAGAGGTCAAAGTATAAGTGTAATATAAACATACTTTTTCAGGTGAAATGATATATCTTATTCATTGCGGGTTCAGGTATTTGTCTATATCTGACCTCTAACATGTCTTTTCATTGTAAGTCTCATCTAGAGTTGAAATTAGCTTTTATATAATTTTGAGCCGTGGAATACCAAAATCTGTTTTAAAGAGGCAGCAAAGCATATGTTGTCTTCGAGCTCATTTAGGACTGGAGAGCTTCACACAAGAGTTTCATCTATACTATACCATGATTTAGCATTTAATAAATGTTACACAAATATATCTTTAGGGTTTAGGAAATGAGTCAAAAAGACTAGAAAAAGGTCTATGCAAGATATACTATTACTAGATTTTCTTCATTTTTTTTAAAATGACTGGCCTGATTCTAACCTTAGATTGGTTTTAAACTGCTCTAAATGTAATGGCCTCGATCAAGTTATTTTTAATTTACACAGGTATAATTAAGATTTGAGTAAGACCCAGATATGCACTTGTGATTGCTACTGCACTTGGCAGTCAATTTTTATTATTTCTTGGACAAGTTAAAGCAATGAAGCCATCTGATTTCTGAGAGTGTGAAACAGGTCTTTTGTTTTAACACTTCTTCCAGCAGCTGCAGCAGTACAGCATGATCTGCTGTAATTGAGCAGATAAGAATTTTTCTGAAATCTTGCACTTTCTTTATGTCATAATTGTTAGTTCTGGAAGAAACTCTTTCTTCAGTTCTTGGGCTGTCTTGCAGTCAGGATCAAGGAGTTAGAGTTTAATAATTTTGTAATCCTTTATACAAAGATCACAAAAACACGAAGAATGAAGACAAGTAATAGATCACTATTANTTTTTCTGAAATCTTGCACTTTCTTTATGTCATAATTGTTAGTTCTGGAAGAAACTCTTTCTTCAGTTCTTGGGCTGTCTTGCAGTCAGGATCAAGGAGTTAGAGTTTAATAATTTTGTAATCCTTTATACAAAGATCACAAAAACACGAAGAATGAAGACAAGCAATAGATCACTATTATTTTCTGCTACTCTTGTGTATTTGTTTAGTGCCAGGAACCAGCCATTTCAAGCAGCGATGTATTTCTGTGAAAATTCCTTTATACTAGTTTGGTAAGAATTTCAAAAGTTTTGAAAAATAGCTGAAAACAGCATAAAATATCACCCATAAAATGCCTGTAAATACTCTCATTGAACTCTATGGAGAGTGAAAGTATCTGGAAGCTATCAGCTGATAATGAAAAGATGCTAAACATAAACTCTCTTTCAGATGGTGATTATAAATATTATTCAAACTTCTGGCTCTTGATGGATAGAAGTCAAATCATTCTGTGAAAATAAGCATTGACACTTCTCAACAAATATTTTGATAAAGGTAGAAAGAGAATTCTTCAAAACCTTCACAGTGGTTTTACTTCTAAGTGTGAAAAGCCTCATACCATTCTAGTTTAGAAATAGACATCTAGGATGTGCAATCTTGCTTTATTCCAATAAATGGTGAACCCAAATTTCCATATATTTCTTCAAAGTTATCCTGCTTTCAGATTGTCTATGCCCTTCTTGTTGTTAACTGATTAGAGATGGATAGACTGTATGTTCTAGGCTTTTGCAAAAATCATCATTTTTACTGGATACTGATATNAGCCTCATACCATTCTAGTTTAGAAATAGACATCTAGGATGTGCAATCTTGCTTTATTCCAATAAATGGTGAACCCAAATTTCCATATATTTCTTCAAAGTTATCCTGCTTTCAGATTGTCTATGCCCTTCTTGTTGTTAACTGATTAGAGATGGATAGACTGTGTGTTCTAGGCTTTTGCAAAAATCATAATTTTTACTGGATACTGATACAAAATTATGAAAAAAAAGTTCTGCAGAACTGTTTGCTATTCCCAATAATGTAAAAATATTTTTGTTTACTGTGAAATGTTACTTTATTTTGCTATGTCCTCCGTTTAGTTATCAGTCCTGCCGTCCACAGTTGTTGCTAAGGAATGACATCACAGTTCTCAAATGTCTTTCATGTAGTTCCTGTTGTATGAATGCATTAAGCTTCATAAGGATAACGTATCACGTATCACACTTAACTGAGTATTCTAACATATTACCTCCTTTCTGCAGAGGTCCTACTCTGATTTTTTCAAGTATAAGACAAAGAACAGTTTGTCTTCCTGGTTGAAATGAAACATTACTTCACAGATACCTATTTCTAACAGGACTGAATGGTTTTTCAATTAGTCCAGTCTGAACAGTCTCTGATAACCCTACTGTGAAATTACAGAAAGAGCAGGCAGATATTGAGCTTGATTTTGAATATTGTCCTTTCTAGTTGTAAAGAAATCCAAGCAGCATGCCATTTATCATACCCTAAATTAAACAGCTGGAGAGCTGCTATAATTTTTTAGTGGACTGCATGTTGTCATTTGCAAGGTTATTCAGAAATCCTTCGGTAAATGAACCACATGTGTATGTGCTGCATTTCTGTTTCCCTACAAAAGCACACATTGTCCAAATTCTATTTCCTCATTGATCTACCATTTATATATTTTACAAGTCATGCAAAACTGTTACCCTCTGAAATAGCTGATCACTATTGATATTGCTTTCCTGCCGTGCAATGTTTTGTACCTATTTTAGGGTCAAATCCATCACAGTTTGTATTTATTTTTGCTTAATTTTATGGAGCACAATTCATGGCCAGTTTACCATTTAAACTCAGTCTGAGATTATATTTTTCTGTTACTTTTGTTAATTCAGCAATGTGTTCAGAAATTGTTTTATTTTCCTTCTACGTCTGTTTACAAACGCAGAAGCGCTCTGCTCATACCAGTGACTTTAAAGATGGAAAATTATGCAGGATTTCTGATAAAATTCAAAGTTTACTTGTGAATTCAGTAGAATGCAATGTGTCTATGCAACAAGTAATAAGTATAAAACACAGGAAAATCACGATTTTTTTTCCACTTCCTTCTCCCGCACCCCCCAATCCCAACAATTTCCTTAGATTGGAATGATTTATTAAATTAACTTGTTTATCAGATACATAATAGAATCATAGAACACCAGGTTGGAAAGGACCTCAAGGGTTATCTGGTCCAACCTTTCTCAGCAAAAGCATGGTCTAGACAAGATGGACCAGCACTTTGTCCAGCTGAATCTTAAAAGTGTCCAATTTTGGGGAATCCACCACTCCCCTGGGGAGATAATTCCAATGTCTGATTGTTCTCATTGTGAAAAATTTTCCTCTTGTGTCTAACCAGAATCTCCCCAGGTGTAACTTGTACCCATTACTACTCATCTTTTCAATGGGACTCTATGTAAAAAAGGGTGTCTCCCGCTTCTTTGTAGCCACTTTTTAAGTACTAGAACATGGTGATGAGGTCTCCCTTAAGCCTTCTTTTCTCAAGGCTGAACAAACTCAGTTCTCTCAGCCTTTCCTCATAAGGCTTCCCAGTTCTTTGGTCATCTTTGCGGCCCTATCCTGGACCCTCTCCAATCTTTTCTTCTTTACACAATGACAAGTGTGTGAAAAATACTCAAGGGAATAGCTGGGGCCTGAACAGGTATGCACAAGCATGTGAGGATTATTAGTTGCTCTAACTGTTTTTTTAACTTTTTTAAAATTACAGATATGATAGAATTACTGGAATTAATGCATCCTTGTTCTTATATGTTACTGATAGAAATATTACTTTTCCATTATTAATGTCTCCCTGCATTTACCTAGAGATCAGTCAAGAGCTCAAGGGAAAACCTAAACAGTAATTGAAAACAGTTTTTGATACCACACTCCTATATAGTCCTCTTTTACTAATTGATCTTGAAGACCTTTACAAAGAAGATTAAAATCGGTAACTAGTTAGCACTTAGAATAAAAAGCAGATGAGTAACAGTCCACATGGACATGGTGCAAACAAACTATCTGGACTTGATCTGAGTGTGAAACCCAGAACCCTCAATGGATATGGTGTTACTCTTTTTCTCCCAGTATTCTCAGAAGCAAAGGAAGAAAATAGTATCTTCTAAGCAATTGGAAGTCTAGGTGAAATATTTAACATGTTTGAAGATTATTTGCCATATGCTATCAGGGAATAAATTTTAATGGTCCATTGTGAAAAATCCAGGAATGTACTAGGAAGTCTGTGATTGTTACACAGGTTCAAAAGATGAAAGAAAAATCCATGGCATGAAAATTTTATTGTGTGATATTGGATAGTAAGACAACATCTCACACTCAGGGAGTTCCTGAGCTACCAATTGTTTTAATCTGGGAGAGAATTCTAAGGAAGTAGAATTTTGGGCATAGATATCGGCATATAAGGCAAGAATACTTGCCTTTGATTTTGTTCTTTTGGTAGGAATCTGTTATTGTTATTCCAGGAAACTACAGGCTGTCAACCTCACCTCAAAGCCCGGAAAGGTGATGAAGCAGCTAATCCTGGAAGCCATTTCCAGACACATTAAAAGAAAGAAAATCACCAGGAGTAGTCAACATGGATTCATCAAGGGGAAGTCGTGTTTGACCAACTCGATCATCTTCTAGGATGAAATGTCTGACTTGGTGTATGTGGTCAGAGTAGTGGTTGTTGTCTACCCAGACTACAGTAAGGCCTTTGACATTGTTTTCCACAATATCCTCATAGAGAAGCTTTTGAAGTATGGGCTGGATGAGCAGACTGTGAGATGGATTGAAAACTGAGTGAACGGATTGGCCCAGAGGGTGGTGATCAGTGGAATACAGGCTAGTTCTTCAACAACAAGTTGAACATCTTCATCAACAAATTTGCAGATTACACTAAACTGGGAGGAGTTACTGATACACCGGAGGGTCATGCTGCCATCCAGAGGGACCTTGACAGGCTGGAGAAGTGGACTGACAGGAACCTTATGAAGTTCAACAAGGGGGAATGCAAAGTCCTGCACATGGGAAGAAACAACCCCAGTCACAAATACATGCTGGGTGATGAACAAGTGGTGAGCAGCTTTGCGGAAAAGGACCGGGAAATCCTGGTGGACAGCAAGTTGAACATAAGCCAGCAGTGTGGCCTTGTGACAAAAAAGGATAATGGTATTTTCAGCTGCATTAGGCAAATTATTGCCAGCAGGTCGAGGGGGATGATCCTTCCCCTGTATTCAGCCCTATTGAGGTCACATGTGGAATATTATGTTCAGATCTGGGCTCCCCAGTATAAAAGGGATGTGGACATACTGGAAAGAATCCAACAAAGGACCACAAAGATGATTAAGCAAATAGATGATCTCATGTGAGGAAAGACTGAAAGAGCTGGGACTGTTTAGCTTAGAAAAGAGAAGGTTCAGGAGAAATCTTTTTAATATACATAAATACTTGCCCTTGGTCAATGAGGATTGGGTTAGAGAGCAGCTAGGCAAACTGAACACCCACAAATCGATGGGTCCC